>VBSM01002217.1:62367-87030 GCA_008086735.1 Cheirogaleus medius
TTTTCTGCAGAGACACTCTGTCTGGCGGTGTTTCTCGTCCGCCATCTTGCTCCGAGAGTAAACTTTTGAGAAAAGCTCCATGGTAGCAAACAAAGCCAAAGAAAAGTATGGCTATAATTGTCCTTTGAATGTAGGAGACATAAAACCATGCCCACATGATGAAACGAGGCCTTACCAAAGTCTAGATGTTTCAGTATTACAATGAACTTACCTAAGACTTCATGAGTTTGAAAATGCTTTCCCCAGGTTACTGCTCTCAAGGGAACTTCTCCATCAGCGTAGAGAGGATGTATGGACTTTGGAGCCAGATGAAGCTCAGTGTAGCTGCACCATTTACTAGGTGACAGGTTTGGGAGGTTACTTTTTATCTCTGAATGGTGAGTGACAAATGTGTGAAAAAGGCGTAATATTGCTTTCCAGAGTTGCTGAATGATTTAATTCTATATTATATTCAAAGGGTATTTATAGTATAAGATTTATTACTGAAAATTGCCTCTCCTGCCCCTAGCATTTAATAAATTCTGTTGTTTTAATTAAAATATTACGAGAAAAGGCATAATAAGTAGGCATAATGGCAAAAGAAAGATTAACAGGAAGAATTTAGCTCACTAAATGGTTAAGGTTAGAGGCTTACACGGTATACCTAACTTAGTAGAAAGGGAAGGGGGAGAAATTTGTTCTATAAGAAAAACACATAGGTGTCTTTAGGAAAGACAAATAAGTAGGGTTTCAGGAGAAATAAAGGGAAGATAAGAAAGTTTGTGATAATGTACATTTATGCAAGTGGTAGTGGTCTTTCCCCTCTTCTTCATGACCAAGAAACTGCACCCAGAGAGGAGATTTGTGATGGGTTTATTCTCGGTTTTCTTCCTGGGAGTAGACCTGCCCAAAGTGAGAATTTATGGCAGCCTCATTTCCCAGAAGTTCTGAGGCTTCCTTCTGTGTCTGTTGAAATTAGAAATAAGGCCTGGCTGGTTCCTTTCACTCTCGCCTTCCACACCCCCACCCCCACCCCCCCGCTTTTAAGAAGGTATTTAAGATAACTCTCACCAAGCCTGTCCAGACCCGCATTACTTTTTTTTTTTTTTTTTTTTATCTCTTCTGAGCTTGTAACTTTGTTTACCTGAATGGGTCAGGCCTTTCTTGCAGTTCTTCTAGAATAGGATTCCTGAAACCTGATTCCTGTTAACCTTTGGGCAACATCCTGCAGATGTGTTGGGCAGGATAACACACTCGAGATTTTTGTAATTTTTAAAAAAATCAGAACAGCTACGTGTTAGTTTCCTGTACTCATCATCAAAGTCAGCCTTTAGTTAGGAGCCTTCACCTCATCCCTTGCCTGGATACCAGATGGAAAGCTAGTCACTTAAACAACCATGACACAGAGTGCTGAGTGCAGAGACCAAGGAGTGCGACGCCCACACCCATCCGTCCCCTCAGCGCTCTTTCATTCTCTGCCCTCCTCTCAGCCCTGCCCACCCCTGCCCACTCCTGCCCTAGTCTGTTTTCTACACTGCACTCAGGGCGATCCTTTTAAAGCTCAGGCCAAATTATGTTACTTTTCAGCTCAAAATCCTCAAATGACATCCCATTTCTTTCAGAACTAAATCCAAAATCCTTACAATAGACTACAAGTCTGGGCCCCTATTTACTCTTTGAATTCAGGTCCTACAACCTATAGGGGAGTACAGGCCTCCAGCTCTACTATCCTGTCTGGGAAGTCCCTGGGGCTCCAGCTGCCCTGCCTCACAGCCTTTGAGTTGAGTCTTGTTAGGTCCTTTCCTACCTATGGGTCTTTGCTCCTGGAAATTTGCCTTAGGGGTTTGACTTGACCCTTCTGTTTGTAATAACACCCAGCCATAACTCTTAAATGCTTTACTCAATTTATTTTTTTCTCCTGGCACTTACCACCATCTGACATACACACATTTATTTATTTATTCTGTTCTGTCATCTCTCCCTAGATTGAAGTCTATGTGAGGGCTGCCACTCCGCCTTTCTTTGCCACTGCTTTGTCTATTTTGTCCTCTTCTGTATCCTCAATGCCCAGAACGGTGCCTTGCCCACAGCAGGTGTAGGTAAGTATTTGCTGAATGAATGAACACATGTTCATCATTCAGGTGGACTCCATGGAGCTTTGCAAGGCAGCAGAAGGTCAAGCCCAGTCTCTCTTTTATTTGTTTCCTTTGGCAACAGAAGTGGCCCAGGTGCTGGGTCCTTGTTCCTTAGGGGTAGCTGAGCAGACCTGGGAGTGTGCAGTCCTGCCCCAAACAACTGATTGGAGAATTTCTTCTAACCCCAAGTCATACTCTCCCTGAGAGCTGTTCTAGTGAATACAGTTGTCTTCATCTTGTTACTCTTTTCAGTGATATTCGATGTCCTTATAATTTATGCTCAAGGAAGCAGCCTGGGTGGCTTCTTCCCCCATTCTCCAACTGTGCCAAACAGCCACCGGTCACTCAGGACCCGACAGAGAGCACACAGGAGTGGTATCAGATTGAGCGGAAAACATAGGCAACAATCTAATTTTACACTTTGAAAAAAATTTATACAAATTACAGGACATTGAACTCAGCAAAACAGTCTTCTCGGTGGAGATACAGAGGCAGGAAGGAGGTTGTTTGGCATTAGTGTATTGTTTAAAATGTAACAGAAACATAATTTGCATATCAATACATAGTGAACACACACTAGAGTTCAATTTTAACCCCTTAAAGGAGGAACCAGTAGGATGGCAAAGCTGCTTCAAAGGAGAATGCAGGCAGATGACATATATGTAGCCAGTGAAAAAAGGAGAAAAAAGAGAAAACTCTTGTAATGTGATTGATAAATTAGATAGAAAACTGGTTATGGTTCTTATCCTAGCCTTGCATTTTTACAGGGCCAAATCACTTACGCTGCCATAGGGAGAAAACACTTGTGTCTCTTCTAAGCTTTCAACTTAGTTTTTTACAAGTTAACTTCTCCCTTAATAAGAGTTGTAAAATGCTCTCATTGTAAATAGCGAGTCAAAGTTACTCGAGTCCAACGATATTTGGCAGGCTTGTCAGACGGTGCCCTAGCATGACAATGAAGGCCACAGGCACCCTTTCTGCTTACTTGGCAAGCTCTGGTTCTAACAAATGTAGTCCGGTGGTGCAAGCTCTATGTTCAACAAAAGAGTGTGTGCTTTGAAGTCTGGGAAAGTGGGCCTTTCCTCAAGTGACACCTGTTTCCATGACCTAACTCCTTCCATTTCCAGTTACAGGTAGTTGATGTCCTTTACGCTACTCTGTCATCCTCACACCGCATGGTCTCTGCACTTAGCATTCTGCAGCATGGCGGTTGGAGTGACTCTCTCTAGACTCCAGGTGCAGTTTTCTTGTTCACTGCACATACTCGGTCTCCAGCTCAGGGTCCAGTCCATCTCAAGTTCAACAAATGCTTGTTGAGAACCCTTATGAATGAAGTGGGATCTGAGCTGTATTGTGAAAAAATAGTGACTTCGAGGAAGTGGGGGGTCAGCAGTGACACTGCACACTCAGCAGCAGTTCTCTGCGTGGGAGAGTAGACTTGGGGGCGGGGGGGCAATTGTGGTGAAGCCCAAGGGGCAGGAGGACGCTGGCATAAAAAGTGCCATCATCTAAGCGAGAGGTGAGGCGGAAGGAGCCTTCTATTTCGGTCGGCCTTCTTCGCCTTTGGCTGTCCTTCCCGTCACACGCGGGCGGGCGCGGCGCCCGACGGGGCGCGGAAACCCGAGGGAGGGCGCGGCTTCAGAGCGCCGGACGGAGTACTGGGCTGTCCACAGCCACCTCCCCCGGAACAATCCTCACCTCGGAAACCCGGCTTTGCCAAACCTTCCTGGGTCTCCCTCCGGGGCGGGGCGCCCTGCAGCTCCGCCCCCGCTGGCCACGCCGCGCAGCCCCTGCCCCGCCCCGGCGCGCGCACTCCGGCCTCGAGGGCCCCCGCCCGCCCCGCAGCCGTGCTTGGGGCCGCGCCTCGGGTTCCTGGAACCCGCGGGCGCGCGCCGGGCCGGGCGTGTCGGGCACGAGCGCCGGCGGGGGCGGAGCTGCCGGGGCTGCGCGGCGCGTCCCGGTTCCCCGGCCGCTCGCCGCTGAGCCCCCAGCGCCCGCCGGCCGCCGGCTGGAGTCCGCCGCCCGCGCCCCGGCGTCCCGGGAGGACGCGGAGGAGCCATGAGCCGCAGGCCTGGGAGGGTGGCGGCGCTGCTGCTCGGGCTGCTCCTGGAGGTAGGGTCGGGGCGCGGCCGGCGGGTCGCCGTGGTGCTGGGGCGGGGCGCGGCGCTGAGGTCGCCGGGGAGGCCCTTCTGCGAGAGCCCGCGTGGCCGAGCGGCGGGAGCCGCAGCCACGCGGACCTGGTGCGTCCGGGGCTGGAAGGTGTAGGGACGCCGGTGCCGGGGAGGCTCCCGCGGCCCGTCCTCGGTCCCTTTCTGTGGTTCCCCTTCTGTCCCCGCCCCAGCCCCCTCCTGGAGGGCTCATTTCTGGCTCCTGGCTCAGGTCAGCCGCGTCCGGGAGTGACCTTTGTGCGCTGCGCGGCCCTGTCCGCCGCGGGGCCGGGGTGCGGGGTCTCCTGGCGCGGCGTCCGCTCGGGGGTCCCGGGCGCTCGGCTGTTCGGGGTCCGGGCGCAAGGGCGGGGGCGGTTGTTGGAAATGTCGTGGGAATGCGGGAGGAACGGCAGAGACGAGCACGAGGAGGAAACATTACTGTTTGTGAAAATGAGGCGCAGTCTTCAGATGCGGGCAGAAAATCCCAGGGAGTCTGGGTGGCGGGTGTGCTGCGCTGACGCCCAGAGAGGGAACTGGTGCCCATCGAGGGGGAGTGCCCGGCGACTGCCGCCCTTGAGGGACTGGTCCTGGCTGGAAAGTTGCGTTCTCTGATGGGGCTACCCCGCTTCTTCCTCAAGCATGTTCTTTAAAATGGGAGCTAGTGGAATTCTGGGGTTCAGGGTCTGAGATAGGGTTTGTTCAACTCCCTCCTCAGCTTCATTATTTTGAAGGAAGTTTGCATTAATGAAGTCAATGTCAATGGGTAAAGAGTAACTTACGTCTCTTCCGTCCTCTCTGTTTTAGAAAGTCATAAACCTTTTCCCTTAATAGTTGAAGATTAGTCCTGGAAATGACTACTTCGTTTTCTTCATTTATTGTAGAGTAAGTGCTACAAAATGTTGGAGGAAAAGTCTTAGTTCTCTTGAGAAGGTTGACGGAGAAGTTTCTCCTTGCTCCAGGCTGTGCCATAGCCAAGACTTCCTGTTTTTGGAAATATCCCCCGTAGCTTGGTATTTAATGTTTTTGTGGAGTGCCTCCTCCACTTGCATTCTTTCCGTTTGTTCAGAATTTTAAGACCTTAGGAATCACATCCTCTCAGCGATTAGCCCTGGGGAACAAAAGAGAAGTGACTCAGAGAGCTCTGTTTACATGAAAACAAATGTGTGAACCTGAATGCATCTGTGCCTACACTTGTAATCCTTTTTGTAAAAATCGGTGCTTTATGAAATTACTGAGCGTTCCTTTCATTGTAGTGTGTGCCACCCATCTCTCCCAGGCCTTTAGTCTGCGGGGAACTGTGCTCTGCTCCGAGCCTAAATGGCCTGCAGACTCACTTCTTTCCAAAATAGCTGATTTATTGGGTAGAAATGTATCTGTCATCTTAATAGGAGTTCAGATTATGTCTGAAAGGTTGAAAACAACCTTACCGGCAGAAGTGTGACATACAACTGAAACCTCAGTTACTAAGATGATGCTTTCACAAAGTGGAATAGCTAGATGATTGGCAGTTTTGTTTTCAAGGTGGTAGTGTGGTATAAACCACTTTTAAAGGGTGATAATCCTAAACACTTCATCTGTGGTGGAGAAATGTCTCTCTGAGGAATTAAGGAAATTCCTTTATAATTCATCACATGGAATTTTATTACATGAGATTTCTATCTGAGGTTTTGCATCTTGAATTGTTTGCCCTGAATGTATTTTATCAGAATACTTTTGATGCTTTTGAAGTCCTGAGGCACATACATAAATGTGCAGTTACAGCTGGGGAGCCTGTAAGGAGGCCAAGGGTTCCCTTGGAGTGGAGGGAGCTATTTGATGACTTCTAGCTTCTGACGGCTGACCGCGGCTGCTACCTGGGACATCTGCTTTATGTGTTCGTTCTGCTTGTGCTGGTTTAAAAGTATAAATTTGCCGTGTAGTTCATCATACACCACCTGGAATTAAGGAGGCCTTGTGGCAGTCGCTGTCCCAGTCCGTCTCACCCTCTGGTGCCCTGTCCCTCTGGTACCATCTGGGATCATGCATGGGGGTTTTATGTTAGTGAGAGGTCCTTGAGTGGGGAGGGATGTAAAAACTGCTTTGAGAAGAGCTTCCTCCCCTGCTTCATCATCCCTTTATAGAAATTTGCTTCTTGTTAGACGTATAACTGCAAATGTATTTTCATGTATTAAAAGCGAACACTCATACGGCGCCTACCCTGTGCCACGTAGTGTCCTAGACACTTTACAAATATTAATTTGTTAATCCTCTTAGCAATTACTTTTATCCTCATTTTTTATTTCAAATGAAAGCTGTGAAATAATTTGTCCCACGTCTCACAGGTCCTGGTGGTTTTCACTTGGCTGCAGCCACACTTTCTGATTGCACTTTTTGAGCCTAAGGGATCATCAGTATGCCCCTCCCTGGGGCTGTTCTTCAGAATGCACTGTTTTCTAGATATTGTTTCCCTGCAGCCTCTGTCTAGAGCTTGGGTCCTTGATACTGTTGAAATACACTTAGTATTTGTTGGAAGAGCTCTGCCCTTATTGAAATGAGCCTGTAAGTGTGTGGTGTACGATTTAGTATGAAGTTCACCAGCACGACTGCTGTAGGTTCTGCTTCTCTTCACTGAGCGATGGACTCATTTGTTGAAGGAACCAGCCTCATAATCTTTCTGATCCTTCCCTGGGACCAAAAGCTGGAAACTCTTAAGCCAGGTTGCCTTGTAGTTCAACGTTGTTCAACAAAAGAACAGCTCTACTTTGGAAAAAGGAGAGGTTATCTGTTAGGGATGGTTGGAAAGTGAATACTATCTTTTGAAACTAGGGAAAATAAAAGAATTACTGAGTATTTTTCTGAAGTCCTGTGTGTTTTGATGCCCAGGATTCTTGAAATTAGAACCAAGTTATGTTTAAGAGTGTTTTATCTCTTTTACCAAATGTTTTTTCGTGCCCTGGAATTCCAACAGATGTGACAGTCCCTGGCTGCCAATTTTCTGAAATATACCTTTGTAACCTTCCCACTCTTCATAGTTTTTAGAATCTGGGCAATATGCAGTTTGAATGAAGATGGAGCCCGTGGGAAGTCTGTTGTCTCTGGCAGCTCCATGGGAGGCTGGGTTCCCATGCATGAAAAGTGGCAATGATAAATGACGCTGGGGGCAAGGACTCTGCTCTCATATGGGGAAGGCCTGGGTCCAGATGTCCCCCCAGACCAGGGGCTCTCCTTGGCCTTTGCATTTCTTTTTTGCTTAAGCACAGTTATAAAGGCTCACTGGGAAGTAATTTCAGAAATACATGGCAGGGATAGGATCAGACTAGTGGTCACTTGGTTAACCCCCAATGCAATTAATTTTCCTAGAACTCACTTATTCTGTCCTCTTGATAAGGCCCCTCAAATGTCACCCTCTCAGTGAGGCCTGTCTTGACCACCCTGTTTAAAATTCCATCCCCATTCCCTTCCTAGTCTACCTTACTTTGACCAGTACCCTCCTTTGCTGTACCTGTTATCTTCAGAATATGGTGGAATTGACTTTCCACCATGTAAGGACTTTAGGGGCAAAGATTCTGCTCTATTTTATTAACTGAAATATCCTCAGCTCCTAGAATAGTGCCTGGTCCTGAGTGTGGGACTCAGTAAATATTTGAGTAAATAGATCAATGGATGATGGGGGAAAGGGACTGAGTAACGCTATATTAGGGGAGGGGAAGGCATTTGATTAGCTGTGGGCTCTGAAGGGGGAGGCACCTGTGCTAGGTACTCCCGGACTTAAAGCTAATCAATGTTTCAACACCTCTAGTGACAGAAATTCATGTCTCTCAAGACAAAGCATCAAGGTTTTGGGCAACTTCAATTGTTAGTTTTCTGTTAAATTGAAGGGCAATGACTGTACTGTTTCCACCTGGCCCTAGTTCTGCTTTTCAGCCTGTGGACACAGCTGCATGGTCTCCTCTAAGGGTGTTCTGCTCCAGGATTCCTCCATTTCCTTCTGTTGTTTCTCCCATGATGTGGTTTTGAATCATCTCACCATCCTCATAGCCGCAGTTTGAAAATTCTGCTGAGCTGGAAAGTGAACAAGAAATCTCACTGTCTGGAAATAGTGGCTTCTAGAAAAAGGCCACTCAGAGTGAATCCATGTGAACCAGGGATCAACATTTCATAGTTAATAGTGGGAAAAAAGTTTGATTGGGACTTTAATTTGAAAAACAGCTCAAATTGTAAAATTAAATTAATTGCATCCTGAGTACTCATTTTAGAATGAAGAGTCCATTTGGGGGGTGAGAGAGAGTATAATTTTCCTGACAGAATTCTCTGATGCATAGAGTATTAGGGGTGCTTATACCGTGGGCTGAGAAAGAATTGTTGACTCAAAAGATTAAGGTAGGTTTTAAAGCAAGTTTATTTTGCTTCCCAAGGGAGGAAAGGGATGGCTTGAAAGGAAGAAGAAATGCTACCCGAGGATGAGTAGCTTGGCTTTTTATTGGAGTTATGAAGAGCAAAGCAGTTGTTACTATGAAAGGCAGTTTGCTGTTTGGAAATGGGAATAGAAGGCCATTGTTTTGTCTGACTTCTTAGAATGGGGTCTGGTAGGTGCTGAAGAGGCTACATGCCCCCTTGTCTGTTTGTTCAGTATTTTCCGGTTCTACAAAACTATTAGAAAAAAGCAAGGTAAGCCCCCAGGTGGTCAAGAAAGAAGCCTAGCTGGGGCCAGCATACCTTTATGTGCAGCAGTGTTTTTGTGTTAGATGATTAACTATCGATGCCATCTTTTGAGAGAGGATGGTTTTTACTTGACTTCACACTTTAGTGACATGATCACAGTGAAGATTTGTTTTTCTGTCAGAATCATTGCTCTAGTCAGTAAAACCCCACCCCCACCTCCAGCTTCTCTTAGTCCTTTTTAGTTCTTTTCATTCATATCATTCTCCTTTGGGCACCTTTTGAGTGATTATTAAATGGCTTGACTGCCAGATATTTTGTCCCTTTCATTGGTGTCTTGAGCTGCTGTGTGTTTGTGGGATGTGAGGTCAGTTTGCTGTGTGCTGGTGTGGTACTCGTGAATACTCTCCTGTGGTCCTGTGATCAGATTGGTTTGAGGCTGCCAGTTGGAGTGGGCTGTGGGGTTGATGAACTGTTTTACAAGGAATGAGTGCAGTGGTGAGTACTCTTACCATGAGACCCTGGTCTCCCCTCCAGGTCTTCTCCGATGGCACTTACTGGAACAAGTGAGGATGGATGCTCTGGAGTTTTCTTTCCTGCTAAAAAAATAGTTAGCTTTATTTAATATATATTACACCTTAACATTTAAAATATCATGTACTAGTTAAATATTTCATCAATAACAGTATACACAAATAAAGTATTATACAAAATATATTCAAAGAAATGTTTTGGCCTTTGATGCTTTGTTCTATAGGTGTGGTTTGGCACTGTCACAACCTTTGTTTGGACCTCCTCATAAGCAGATAAGATTATATTTGTGTGTCCTCCCACCCCACCCCACCCCACCCTTGCAGCTGGGAGGCTCACACTGAGTTTGCAGTGAGATGTGAATCTTGCTAACAGTGAATTTTGCTAACAGTAAATCTTGCTAACATGTGTTGCTGCTACCTTTCAACTCATGAAATTTGTGGAGCTATTTGTTACTTTTTAAAACCTAAGTGGAGGGCTATACATTGATTCTAATTATGTTTCATTGTACTTCATTCATCTTAACTTCTTAAGCCTGTCAACATCTGTCTGAATACTGTTTTTTAAAAATCCAGTATCCCATATTGTTTTGTGTGATAAATAGATTTGGTTATCATACCATGGTTGGCTTCATCCAACATCAATAATAGAAATGTAGAATAGAGTAGAGTCTGATATGCAGATCTCTTCTGGATTGAGACAGGTGACTGAGATTTTGACTTGGAGAACAGTGATATCTTTAATTTTTAAAAGTCAGAATTTAATTTTAAATGCTGGTTGGAATGTTTGTCCTTGGTGAATAGAGATCTAAAAAATGAGAGTCTGAATTCAGGAGCAAGATATTGGGAGGTATTTGAACCTGGATACTGTGGAGCAGTTGAGAAGGAGCCTTCCAGAAGGCTCTTGCATTTGGAAATTGGCAAACTGGGACCTTCACTTGTCAGTGTTACAGAGTAAAGTGGTCAGTGAAGACAGGGTGGCAATGAATAAAATGTGTGTGTGTGTGTGTGTGTGTGTATTCACACACACACATGCATACATATAAATAAAATGTTGGGAAGCATGGCAGTGTATGTCAAAGTTCTTGACAAGAGAACAGTGTCCTCAGACCAGAACAAAGAGATCCCATCTTATAAATTGGGTTTGAAATTACTTACTTGCTTGTTTCCAGCACCGAGTATTTTTGGGTGGTAGGTTTCATGTTTGGATGGTGACATGGCCGTGTATTGTGGAGTGCCACTCTGTGTGTTGGCTGGGAGTCTTTGAGAACATTACTTAAGCTGTTGCTGACTCAGTTGATTCACCTGTAAAAAGACAAATGCCCCAGCATTGATGGAGGCCCTCGTAATTTACCTCATGGCACAGGTTGGATTAACAGGGTATGAATATTGTCAGTCACTGCCCCTCTGCCCTAGTTCCCTGCACATCTACAGAGAGAGAGGGTTTTGATTACCCTTCTGTTTAAAAATTGTGCATGCTTGTTTTTTAGTCTATCTGTAACTGGTTTGAGATGAAACTTGGTCAAAAGTGTCCATAACAAGGGGAAGGAAGACTGTGATTACTGGCATCCGTGGCTCTTAATCTCTGCACTGGGTGAAACAATACAAGGGCACAAACTGGCCCTCTCTTCCCCTGGTTGAGCAGAAGGTAGCAGCTACTTAGGTCACATCAGGACTTTTGATTAACTGGGAGTAAAGATGAGTGAAACCCTGTGGCTCTCCAGTTGGCTTCAATGTCTTGGGGTTGTAAAGGAAAAATAAAAATCCCAGGATCTCCCAGAATTCATTATGCCCGAGAACTGAGTCACACAAGCACTGCCATCCTCTCTCCCCAGTGAAGTGCAGGGGTCTTCTTTTAAGAAATGAAGTGGCTTAGAAAATGGCCTAAGCAGGATTTTTCTTCTTTGGTGGACTGAGTATGGGAGGGAATAAGGAAGCCTGGCTGGTAGGTCAGCCTCACAGTAACAGCCCTGAGAGAAATGTTTTATCCAGACTTTTGAGGGTATTAGACTCTGCAAACCTGTCCCAGATCAAAGGGGCAGGTTCTCTACAGTTGGGACCCCCCCCCACCCCCTCAGACAGCCTCCCAGCATTATTCCTCTCTGCCTGCAGCCATCTCAAAGTATGACAAAGAAATGTATTTTCAGTTAAAATATTTATTTCCTTCAGCCCTAGAAAAACCCCCTTCAAGATGTACAGCCCCTATAACATGAGTGCATGTCAGTTATAACCTTAGGACTGTAGCCTGCATAAACTCTTAAATGTCGATTACTAGTTTATCTCCACAGATGCAAACCCTGAAAGAGATAAGGTCACACTTCCACCCACCCTGAGGTGACAACATTGACTATTTTCTCTGCCTGCTTTTGTGAATGTTATGTAGATTTCCTGAGCACCACATAGGGCTGCACAAGAACCACACCTCTCTCCTCACTTCCTTCACCCTGCCTTTTTCCTGGGCACCCCTGTTTTTCCTTTAAATATGAAGGCTCAACCTTCTACAGCAAGCTGGTCCACAGCAGATACTTTGGAGGCTATGTTTTTTTAGACACATTCTTAAAATCTTGGCTTAATAAACCTCAATTGAGTGTGACTCTTGTTTTCAGTCACTTATTATTTAAGTTAACAGTGTTTTGTAATTTGTTTTAGTATCATCAAGAGTCAAAATGTGACATTCTGAAGAGGTGAGGACAGACCCTAACCCTATGGGGAGTGGGGTGGGAAGGAGTGTGTGTGTGCCTGTGTGTGTGTGGGGGGGGCGGTTGATGAGATTACGTGTGTTCCTTGTTCCTCTCTCCTTTAGTTGGAGAATAAAGCAGCCTGGCTTTGGGTGAGAGAAGCACAGTCCTGTAGCCTAACCCATCTTTCTGAGTAAAACTGCAGCCTCACTTGGATACAATCTCTGTAACCTCTGCTCTTCTTTGCTGCCCTCAAGGTAAATTCCAAATACTGCCTCTTGCTTTAGAATCTTTTGAGAAATCTTCCTTTCTTTCCTTTATTCTTATTTCTTATGTTTTATCTTGAATCTTTTTCTCTAGCTCAGGTTGTTAAAATTTTGTTTGCATACTGTCTTAAGGAATTTTTAAAAACTATATATCCTCTTGCGTACTTTTAAGTTGAACATACAGGTTGAACCTTCTTAATCAGAAAATCCAAAATCCCAAATGCTTCAAAATCTAAAAGTTTTTGAGAGCCAACTTGTTACCACAAGTTGAAAAATCCACACCTTGACCTCAGGTGATGGGTCACATCAGAACTTTGTTTCATGCACACAGTTATTTAAAATATTGTATAAAATTACCTTCAGGCTATGTGTATAAGGTGTGTATGAAACATAAATGAATTTCATGTTTAGACTTAGGTCCCATCCTTAAGTTGTACACATATATGCAAATATTCCAAAATCCAAAAAAATCTGAAATACTTCTGGTCACAAGCATCTTGGATAAGGGATACTCAACGTATGTAATCTTTTTTATCATAGATTTAAAATAGTTACAATGGATTTGACTTCTTGTGTATTCTAAGAATTCTTTAAAATTAAACTGTAATATCACTCTTTTAATGTATTCTGTGGAACCTAAATATCATTAGCAATTTGATGCTGATTATCATTCCTTTAAAATTATGCAGTCTTCTCTAATAGTTGCAATAATAGCATTCCCTTTTCTCTTTGAAATTCTGCTTTCCCTAAAGAATTTTATTGTAATGAAATATATATTTATGCTTGAAAACTTGTTTTTGCTCTGTCATTTTTTGGTAACATATGCATCTGAATTAATTTTAAAACATTTCCTCAAATATACCTCTTAGATTAAAAATGATAGGTGGATTTAACATTGTAGTTATTGCATATTTAAAACTATAAATGTGTTACAAACTGAATATTACTAAACATAAACAGTAAAATTTACTGGAAATAAATTCCTGAGTGAGATAGATGGGGAGTTTTTCAATTAGGGCATGTATCATTGATGGACATGGAAAAAGTTTCATGTTAATAAACTTGTGAGTAATGTGCCCAAATAGCATCCTAATCTATGATTAGGTTAGCTTTCAGTTTAATGGAAAGCAAAGAATTTGAAAACACCTGAGATGCAAGATATATGTGACAAAGAAGCCCTCCCTGACCTGGCATTAGTTGGCATCCTCTGAGCCCTCTTCTCAGGCCTGCACCTTGGACACCTGTGTCTGTCCTCATTGAGCTGGGTTTTAGCAAGGGTCTTGCTATGACATCCCCCACCCTTGATATCTGATCACCTTGGGCTATCTACAGCAAGAATCCCCCCTTACCCTGATAACTCCTCTTAGTCATTTTCCATTCACTGACCCCCTCACTCTGCTCCTTGGCTGTAAGTCCCCACTTGTCCTTATACTCGGAGTTAACTCAGTCTCTCTCCTCTATTGCAATAGTTCTGAATAAAATCTTCCTTACCATTTTGATAGATGTCAAAATAATTTCCCTTTAGCAGTGTCGACACCAATATTTGCAGTGGCCTTAGACTGGTACCTTGGACAGTTCTCAGTTCTGGACCAGCAAATCCCAGGAAGCTTAGAAACGGGAGGGAGGTATGCCTGTCTTTGTCAAGGGTGTGAAGGGTGATTGTGGAAGGGGAACTAGCACTGCCACTTGACCAACATCTTGACCGCGGCCTGTGTTCTCAGGCAGGTCAGTCTTAGGAAAGAGGACCCGTGGGAGCTGAAAGTTTGGAAATTGAGTCCTTTAGCCATATGGAGTGCCCATTAGAAAATTTTTGGTACCACCAGGGACTTCCCTGCCATCCTCAGCTTTGGGTGCACCTTGGAATGAGAATGGGGAGCTGTTACCAGTCACCTGCATGGGGCCCAGGCATCTTTGTTTTATAACAGCTGCACATTGCTTCTGATGCTGAGGGCTGTGAATCTTCACCCTGCCAAGCCAGACTAAACTGCTTGCTATGCACAGGTCCCTGAAGACACCACACTTTCTCCACATGCCCCTCCCCCATTGTTCCCTCAGGTATGAGTTAGGTGTCTGATCTGGGCAAGGCACTCTCAGGTGCTCTTAGCTCAGATATTTTAATTGCCTGTTTGTTAGCTGTGAGTTCTGTAGACCTTAAGTCAGGCATCCTCAAACTACGGCTCGCGGGCCACAAGGGGGTGTTTTTGCCCATTTGTTTTTTTACTTCAAAATAAGATAGGTGCAGTGTGCACAGGAATTTGTTCATAGTTTTTTTTTAAACTATAATCCAGCCCTCCAATGGTCTGAGGGACAGTGAACTGGCCCCCTGTTTAAAAAGTTTGAGGATCCCTGCCTTAAGTCCCTGGAGGACCTGTCTGGTTCAGAAGATTTTGGCAGATGCCGTGGGGATGGAATCAGGAGCTCACATGCAGAGGGTAGCTTCAGGAGAAAGGAAGGGGTTTGAGGGAGGAAGTGAGGACGTGGGGAAGAGGGAAGGTGCAGGTATACTTGAAGTTCAGTGGAAAGAGCTTGGGGCAACAATGGTGGGATGCCTGTACCTCTTCATTAGAGTGAGCCATGGATGCGAGCTGGGAAGGACCTCGGCCTCCCAGTGGTGGTGAAGGTCTGAGAGCTGTGGTGGAAGGAGCACTGAGAAGGTGCGTGCGTGTGTCTCAGAGCAGCCGTTGTTGAGGCTGAGTCCAGTGGATACAGCAGGCCTTGGCTGGCCTCACAGTGACACAGGAGCAGAGGAGTAGGAAGGTAGCCACTAGACTTGGAGATTGCTGCAGCAGACACAGCAAGTTGTCAGGAGGAAGAGTTCTAGGGAGTCACTGTTACAATGGCTGAGTTAGGGTCATTTCTGGAGTGTGTGAAATCAGAAGGAGGTTGATAGAACATGAACAGGGCATACTGGTAAAAACTTAGAGGGCACATGGGAGTGAGGTGAGGGTATGTGGGCCTTTGAGTGCAGAGAGAATGAGGATGTTGTGCTACTAAGAAAAGAACTTGCAGTGAAGTTTGCATTAGTGTCCTGTTGGTGCTGTAACAAATTACCACAAACTTGGTAGTTTAAACCCATACAGATTTATTCTCTCACAGTTCAGAATTCCTAAATGGGTCTCACTGGGCTTGCTTCAGGATGTCAGCAGGGCTGCGTTCCTTCTGGAGGGTGACCTGTTTTCCTACCTGTCTCAGCTCCTAGAGACTGCCTGCCTTCCTTGCGTTGGTCCCTTCGCCACCTTCAAAGCCAGCAGTGTGGCATCTTCACTTTTCTCTCATACGTCTCCCCCTGACACTATATGGACGCCTGTGATTGTACTGGGCCCACCTGAGTGAGCCAGGAGAATCTCTTCATTTCAAGATTCTGAACTTAATCATATCTGCAAAGTTCCTTTTGGCATGTAAGGTGACATACTCACAATTTCCATGGAATAGAATGAGGACATCGTTAGGGCTAGAGGAGGCGTTATTCTGCTCACCACAAGGCTGAAAAAATTATTGCTTAAAATGTGTATTGTAACTAAATCACAAAAACCTTGGTGAAGGTTGTTACACCCATTACCGCATTCAGAGGTTCTTCTGTAGGGTGCCGTGCAGTTCTGAACTGTGCCGAGGTACGCTGCGAGCGGAAGCTGACCACACTGCATCCTGGCAGGAGGTGGGTTAATTAACAGAGGCGGGAGTTCTTGGTGAAGACACAGTAACAATATGTGGTAGTTTTATTAATTGCTGGTCACCCCACTGGAAGCTGAGGTTCAGGTGTGACTGAATTCACCTCTCTGGCACTCTGGATAAATTGCAGTAGGGAAAAGGCTTTGTCTCCTGAGGCCTTGGACAGATTGAGACCACAAGTTACTTGATGCTTTTACACTTCCTGGCAGAAAAGAAACCTGTCTTCAAAATCATGGCATCTTGGGAATCTACCCACTGTGGTGGCTCATTGGTCTGCCCAGAGGCACAGCCAGTTCTGGGGGCAGCGGCTGCTCTCAGAGCCAACCCACTGGGCAGGTGCCATGCAGGGGGCTTCTTAACTAGGGGTCAGCATGGCCAGGGGATGTGTTCAGTGAAGCTACTGAGAATTCAGATGGATTCATCCAGTGACTGTTGTTACCACTATAACCAGTGCCTTTTTAGCTCCCTCCTTTTAATCAGAATGCAGTTGTGTGTCCAGTTCTTTCAGCAGATGGCACAGGATCTCATTGAAACCATCGTCCAAGGGATGAGGGGCACAGGCTAAAAGAAACCTTTGCTATCCCCGGGGCAGTTGTTGAGCTGGCTAAGTTGTTGACAAAGTTTGAGCACAAATCAAATTAATACAGTTGGGCCTTCAGAAGGTAGAATCCAACTTTCCAGTGAGGCTAGCTTATTTCTAATCTTGAAAACTGAAACCTTTTATTTGCTTTCTCCTTTGGTTTTTAGTGAATCTGCATTAGTACTGCTGAAAAGGTCTCAGAACACTAAAATAGCTTTGTCAGTCAGCTTTACTAATGACGCCAGGTTTGATGTTGTCCCTTTAGCTGTGCTGTATTTTAGGCTGTGGTCTGAAGTCCTTACTCTGTCTTTGGGGTCATTGGCTGCAGAGGATGAGGTGGGACATGGGTTGGGGGGCGGGTGCACCTGGGAGGTGGGGAGACTCTAGGCGTGTGGCACAGCACAGCGGCCCCCATGCAGGGATGCATGGCTCCTGGGAGGCCGAGCAAAGCTGGCTGGAATTGGTATTAGCAGGGCATTTCCAGGGTGGGAGGTTTCTCTCACTGGTTAAGGCAGTATCTGTCCTTCCTGCAGTTGTGCACATGTAAACAAGTTAGCAGATGTGAAACACACCCATTATTTGTATAAGTTTCCATTTGGTTGTCTGGAGAAAGTTTAGACATCAAACAATTGAAGGATTTTCTTTTTTTTTTTCAAATTCAACATTCTTTAATTTAATTTTTGACATACAACAAGCTGTACATAATTAATTTATACAACTTGATGAGTTTGGAGATAACTATGCACCTGTGAAACCATGTCCACAATCCATGCCATAAACCTTTCCCACTTCCAAAGGTTTCCTCCCACCTTTTCATCATTATAATGATGATGATAATGATGTATGTGATAAGAACACTTAACATAAGATCTGCCTTCTTAGCAAGGTTTTAAGTATATACTACAGTACCGTTCATTATAGGCACTGTGCTGCCCAGTAGCTCTCTAGGACTTATTCATCTTGCATAACTGAAACTGTGTCCCGTTTAACTGACACCTCCCTGTTCTCCCTTCCACCAACTCCTGGCAACCACTTCTCTGTCTCTACTTACAGTGGCCTGCAGTGTACTTGTTAGACTGTGAACTGATTAGTAATAGGAAACCCAATTGGAAGGGCACAGACTTTGAGGAAGTGTATTACCTGGCATGATGCGGAGTCCCAGTGTTGGGGTCACCAGGCCTGGCTCATCAGAGGCTTAGTGCCGTCCCCAGGGGCCTTCGCTTTCTGTCCTGCCATTCTCAGGCTGGTCCGGCCCTCAAGTTTCTGTGGTGGGTGGTAGCAGCTTCTCAGGAGATGCACACAGTCACTATCCAGAGCAGCTCTGAGGACATGCGTGCCTTGCTGTGTTGTGGGCAGCAGTGCTTGACCTCTCTCCAGGACTCCCTATTGGGACACTCATTCTGGGTGAAGACCCTATCAGATGGATCCTTAAGAATCAGTGTTTTCAAACTCAGAATCAAGCCAATGATTCAAATATAACCAGACATAGAAACCTTGCTAGCATATGCAGTTCTTTAAAGTTTTTTTTTAACTTCATTTGAGTATTTTTTTAGACTGTCCAACATTATTTCATTTCTCCAGGTAATGATAATGATGTGATAAGTAGCACTTACTAGGTGCTTACTATGCTGCGAGCACTGTTCTAAACATTTGATGTTTAATCTCTACAGCGCCCCCCCTCAAACTCAGTGCAGCCCATAGGTCCATTTTGTAGACCTGCAGGCTGAGGCTCAGGGGCTTAGGGAGCTTGTCCATTCAAGCCCACCCAGGATACCAACTCCAAAGTAATTGAATCACTGTTCCCAAGTAGGGAAGTTAGAGTTTCGTTTATATGGGCAGACACAGGAGTTTTAGCAGGGTTGCAACATTATTCATACAAGGTTTGTGCATAGTTACAGCAATTTGATTGGTTACAGGCAGTGTTTCTTTGGGGAAAGGGTACCTGTAACATTTTTTTACAAAGGGTATAGTAGTCATGGGTTTTCTGTCACCTGGTCTAAGCAAAGCCAGACAACAAAGGGGGAGTTAACCTACAACACGGGTCACAAATTAAGACAGCAGTTTAGTCCCTGATGTCATTTAATTTTCTCTAGTCATTGTACAGGAGAAACCTAAGAAAGGGAGGTAATCTATCATCTGAGAACAGAAGTTGTAACCATATGTGACTCAGATCACAGTCACATTTCTCACAAGCTTTAAAGTGTTTTGGGGGGGTTCCGACAGCTTTTAAGTTTTATTTATTTTCACAGACTTCGGAGTCTGTGTTCTTAAATACTGTGCTGTGCTCTCTCTACACTGCCCCCAGTGTGTAAAGTTGATGCAGTCACAGCATTTTTGTCTATGAGGTTCCATCGTGCTGGCCTGGGAGGAGTTCTTGCTGGTGATTCACATGTTAGGTGTTTTGGTTGTGTCAGGAGACAGAGATATTAAGTTTTGTTACCCTAAGTGATGTGTCTTTATTGTAAATAGGATGTGGAAATTTGGAAGATGGGAGTTTTGGCTCATGGAATCCACAGGTGGATGGACAGATGTGTGAACTGGAAGCCAGCATGGGAACCAGTTTACAGTGGCTTTGGAGATCTAGTGCGCATCTGCAGGGCGAGCCCCTGCAGCTCCCTCTCCAGCCTCTCTGGGTAGCCAGCAGCCACCCAGTCCTTTGTGCCAGGGTGAAAGGCTCAGAATGGGCTTGGCAGGCCAGCTGGGCTAAGATGATCCCAGAACCAGTCTGCAGAGGTTCCAGGCGAGTGCAGCGGCTGTCTGTGTCATGCATGTGAGTGCTCGGTCCCCTGCACAGGTGGGTGAGCCAGAGCTCCCAGCACACAAGCCCGTGTTTCCATTACCATGTACAAATTATTAGGGAGGGGAAATCTACTAAGAAACATCTTACGACACACAGAAAACAAACAAGTGAGTTTTGGTTTATGGGCTATTTTGGGTTATTCATTAATTTATATTTATTTGTTTTGTTTTATATCCATTAGCAGAGCTCGTTGAAGAGCATCCAGTGCTAGCAGTCTTTATAATATTATAGTCCATAAAAGGGCTTTGTATGTAGAAATTATATGAGTGAAATGTGGCTTACTGTTTCAAACTTACCACAAGGAGTTATGTTCCTAGCCAAGAGCCTGCTGCTTGTCTAAAAAATAATTGAAGGCTCCTAATAATAAGAGGGCATGGGCTGGGGTGGGGGGTGCAGTGGAGCCCCTACCCAAGGATCTCTGGGTGCTCCAGTTTAGGAAAATGGCCCCTGGGAATGATAGTTTGTACCAGAGTGGGACTTCCACCCGACTCCTGCTGGCTAAGGATTGTCACTCATTTTATAGCTGTGCAAACAGAAGTTGAGAAGTGATTTAACAAAGGTCATCTGTGCAGTAAAAAGAGGTGGTAGGAGTTGTTCTTTTCAGTTTTTATATGTGGGGAAACCAAGATACTACAGGTTAGTGATTGTGCCAAGTACTCCTCCAGGGCTGGATTTGAGCTGGGAGTAGGGTGGGGAGGCTGGAGCTGTGGGGAGGGGTCCACACAGCCCTCCATCTCACTCCGTCTTTCATTCCCAGCTCCTGTGTTTTGCTTTATTGTCTCTTTCCTTCTGCTGCTTCTCCAAGTCTGCAGGCAGCTTGATAATTAATGTTAAGACTGGTTTCTTTTCAAATGTATATTTCTCTGTGCAGCTTAAGTTTCAGATTGATTTTCTTTTGGCCCAGAGTCATGTTTCAGTGTCATGGTTTCATATGGAAACAGCCCGTCTTTAGGAAGATAACCCTTCACCTGATTTTCTCCTTCCTGAGATACAGCGGCATAGCCCTCCTCAGTGGCTCTTCCTTCTCCCCTCCCAGATCCCCATTTTATGTTGACGTCTCCTCGGTAGGTTGAGGACTTCCTCCTCTCTTCATTCTGTGAAAGATCCTGGGGAATCTCATCCACATCTAAATCTTAAGTGACAGTAAATTTTGAGCAGGATGGGCAGCAGCTAGTGTTGCCAAGATGCATCCCTCTGGGACATGCCTGTCACAGTATAGGCTTTGTAAATGGCACCCTCTGAGCTGTACAGTGCACAGCCTATGTGGCTGAACAGATCTGTGAGCAGCCCTGGAAGGGAGCAGTGCCTGGTTGCTAGGCCTAGGAAGGGTGTGTGTGGGGGGAGTGGAGGTTGCTGAGATTGAGGGCAGGGATTGGGGGCTTCTGGAAGGGTGGAGAGAAGTATCTACTTTTTACCCTAGTTTGTGTCACTGGTTTCTTTAAGGAAAATACATAAAACCAAAATCGTTAGGCCTAGATATATAATCTAAATAATATTTGTTTTGTAGTAAATGACTTGGAGTTTATAGCCAAGCCTTGGGGTCTGTGTCATAGGAAAACATCCCACGAACCCCAGGCTGATCTTTTATTGTCCTCACTTTGGGAAGCAGTCCCCTTACAAAGATTTTTTACTGGTGCAGCACAAGTAAAAATGAAAATGTATCCCCCAGTAAAATTCTGCTAGGTGGTAGAACTAATTGCTAGGTACTACATTGAAAACTTCCCCGCCAAAATCCACCTTTCTGAAAAGCAAAATTTATGAATCCAAAATTTAAAAATAGCCTATATAACAGATGAACTGCAGTTCCTTTCTAACAGTGCCTCCTGCTAGGATAACACATATATTGGGAATGATGTTATGTGATATAGTTAACTTGTCTGCCTATACTGTTAGTCCCTGAATGTTTCCAAGTTTGCTTTATTTTAGGAAGATTGACAGTTTTAATTATGTTGTCAAGCATTTGTCATTTTTGTTGTAGCAACAACACTGAAACCCAGACAAAAAGCTCCAACCTGACTTTGATTAAAATAGTGCAAGAGACAGATTTTGGTCGCATGTCTTTTCCTAAAGCATTTGAGAATTTGTTACTGATTTGCAGCCAGCAGCATGTACAATTTTTTCTTTGGGTCAAAGAGTACAGTCTAGGAAATCCTGTCTTGTTTCTGTAGTGCTCCATCACCTTTGTGGGTTTAGCACAGCGGAGTGACTCAGCCCCTGGGAGGTCTCTCAGGAGAGCAAGACTCCCCTTGCTGGCCTCCTGGCTGGCTTCTGCAAGTCAGTGCCCTGTGCCAGCACCTGGGGCACCAGACTCCTGCCCTAGGAGAAAGTGTGGGCTTCATGACTGAGTGCCCCTACCCAGTGTTCGAGGAGGCATGATGTGGTAGGAAAAGGGCAATTTTGGAGCCACACAGACCTGGTTCCAGCATTTCCTCTTTGGGTGCATCAGTCTCCTAGCTTTTTCCTGGGCTTTGTTTGTAACATTGGGAAAATCATGCTTGTCTTACAGGGGTCTGTGAGCTTAGAGATCCTGTGTGAGCGTGTAGGTCTGACAGGTAATAGACGTCTAATAAATGTCAGCTGCTGCCCTTGATAGGTATCATCTGCTTTCTGGTTGGGACAGCCATTTAATTTAAGGTAGGAATGGGAAAATACTTGCTACCCTACTCCTGGAGAGTGTGAAGAGAACAGCTTCTTGGGAGGAGAGGCATTTTATACAGAGGTTTTAAAATCAGCTAACTTACCTTATTTTTCTCCTTGATTTTTCCAGATCCATAACGTGCTGTATTTGTGCATCTCACTCAGTCCCCAGGGGCCTGGCACACGCAGTGCGTGTGAAAAACCCGCGGAGGTCAGACCTCGGCCTGTCCCTACCACTTCTCTCCAGGGCTCACTGTCCCTGGCCTGGCACCTGACGCTCTCCCTCCACCTTCACACTTTTGCCAACTTAACACCTGTTTTGTGTCCATTCTCCTGCTTCAACTTAACACTCTTTAATGTTCTCCTTCAGTGTTTTTCTGTTTGCCCTCCTGCCGTGTGTAAAGGGAGGACCAGCTCTCTTCCTCTGCCCCACAGTTCCACTTGTTGACATCTTTGCCACATGGTGTTTCTTTCCCTTGGGAGAAAGGAAGAAGACCTCCCTCCTCTCTAATTTTATGCAGTTAGACATTTGATTCAGATGGGAGAACTGACTTTTGGAGTATGCTCCGAGGAACAGTCAGAATCCGATTTAGCACTGGAAGCATTTTGTGCTGCTTCAGGCCTGAGGGACATTTTTGACAGCAGAGGAACACAGAAGGGTGTGTTAAATCATCATAACTACAGATCATAATGCACTTTAGGTGTTGTTTTTAAATAATTATAACATTTTTATTTACAAAAACAATTAAATAATTAAACAATTAAAGTTCCTAGTACTTTTTTAACACATGGTACTGCATAAAAGATTTTCCTCTATGAAGAGGGACCAAACAAACGGGGCTCTGGTGTTCCATGTCCTAATATTCCAGGGCATTACTTTGATCTAAATGAAAATTTCCGTTGACTCTAGGAGCAACCAAACTGCAGCAAGCATGGCAAATAGGTTTTACTTTGTGTGAAGACCTGCTCATCTTACTGGTAGCAACAGCCTAGAGTGTTTTGCTGGCGAGAAGTGGGGAAGAACACTGGGACTACTGAGGGAAGGCAGCTCGGGGAAGGTGGGGCTTTGCAGTTTGTTTTCCCTGCAGAGCAGATAGGCAATTTGCCAGCCAGACCAGAGCACTCAGTGTTTACGTGCTGTCAGGAGCCCGTCTGCTTTTGATGATGCTCTTCCTTCCTGTGTGGATGTCCTCCCTCTCTGTCTTCATTTCTCGTTCCACATACAGCCTCCTTCAGGAAGCCCACCCTGATCCCTTCAAGCCAATGAAACCATTGCTTTATATATTGTGAAAATAAACCTGATGCATTCTCACTGGGGAATAATTGGAAAGTAGAGAAATATGCAAAGAAACAACAAAGGTATGGCATTCATATTTCACCACTCCAAGACAGCAGCCTTAACATTTCCTCATGTTTTCTTCCAGCCCTTTTCTTTGCATTTTCCATACAGTGGTCATTAATGTGTGTCCATTAATGTGTATACTCTCCTATCATGACCATTTCTATTCCATTAAAGATTACCCTCGAACATTTCAGTGGCTTTGTATATCAATGATACGGCTAATGATTGGCTCACCAGTGCTCATGATGTTGAATAGCTTGTTCCCCACTTTCCTGTATTGTAAGAATCCTAAAATGAACATCTTTGTAAGTTTTGGATTTTTTAAAGGTTGGATTTCTAGAAATGGAATAACTAGACCTGAGCTCGTTGACAGATTTAAAGATACACGATATGTCTTGCCAGCCTGACGTTGAGAAGGTTTATTTTTTTTAACTAAATTTATATTCCATCCAGCAGTATATGAAACCATGGGGTTAAATATTCTATCATTGCTTCTTTGGGCAAAAATAAGTGTTCCCTGTGATACAGAATTTTAAGATCTTGACCTTTACTTGCATACACTGGCGTCGGCAGATTTTCTCCCCAAGAGAGCGCGGTCCTTGCTGGGTCCCCGCTCCTGATAGGCTGCCTCTTGGGCTGAGGTTGCACCTTCAGTGCTGATGGCTGCATTATGCTGTACGAGGAAGTGGATTCTGCCAGGAGTTCTTGGACTGATGTAGGGAAGGAAATGCTGTGCTCTCCCCCAAGCGTTTTCCGGTCCCCCCACCCATCTGGGGAGTAGCACTAGCATCACAGTTGTTCAGTTCCCTTGACCTGGGCCACGTGGCAGCACCCACGCCCATGCACTGGGAGTGGCCCGGCTCATGAGGTAGATGAACAAGAGAGTGTTTTCCTGGTCAAGGCGGGCAGTCTCTGTGGCAGAGCAGGTCTTTTCCTAAACAAGATTTGGGGACACTGTTCTTTTCTTCAGAGAGGAAATGAGTGCAGGGTTTTTAACATATTGCTTACCGCTCACGAGTTTTCTCGTGTTTCGCGTGCTGTCTGTTAAGGACTGCTGCACACGAGTTTTCTCGTGTTTCACACACCATCTATTAAGGACCGCTCTCAAGTTTTCTCGTTTTTCATGCACCATCTGTTATGGACCTTAGATGTCAACACACTGTCTTGTCCACATCGAATGAAGCGATCTCGTTGGTGGAAACCGTGCGGGTCAATCTACGAAAAACTATATAATTGCACGAACCCATAAAGCATTGCAGTTA
>VBSM01002217.1:87130-103490 GCA_008086735.1 Cheirogaleus medius
AGTTATGATGATTTAAATAACGTGTAGTTTGCCCAAAAACGTGCGGTCCCTGGCACATGTCTTAGAGATTTCCATGCGGTACGCAATGTGTTAACATGTGAGACTTTTTTAAAAGGAGGATTTCTCTTTTTTTTCTTTTTTTCTTGGCAGAGCTGCCTGGATCTGAAAAAAGGGGGATTTCTTATAGAATGTTCCCATACTCTCTTCTCTGGAAAGAAGTGTTCTTTAAATGGTTGAATATGTGTCTCTTTAGAATGCAACCTTTGGGACAAAGGAAGTAGATAAGCCTTCTGCTCAGGGCAGGTGCTTCCTCCTTTTGTTCTGTCCCCAGGGTAGCTGCTCTGTGCACAGGGTCCACAGCTGGCTTTGCTACACAGTGTCAGCCAGTGCGTCCTGCTCTTGACAGTCATCTGGGGGTAGACTGCTGCACCCAGGGTGGAGAAGGACAGTCCTCTTCAGGAGGCTGAGCCCTGCTCAGTCCCTGTCGAGAAAGTGATGTTCAAGGCCTTCCTCAGCTTTTGTCCAGACCAGCTGCAGGTGTGGGGATTTTAGCAGAAAGGAAGCCATGGGTGGTGTGCATCTGCTATCAGTCTGCCTGTTCCGGGGGAGGCTGTGCACCTGACCTTGGGGTCGCCTGCCCTGAGGGAAGGGCGAATGATGGGGAGGCTCAGACCCCTGCTCATTTTTTTGTTCCATGACAATTGATATAAATGGGCTTTTAGTGTTTGGGAATGGTTTGTAATGAACTGGTCCTTTCTCCCTCATCACACCTTAAGGCAATTCAGGGTCCCTTTGGAACTGTTCCGGCAAGTGAGCTCCTGGTAGTGTTAAACAGCTCTTAGGTATTGACGCTGGAAATAACTGGGCAGCACGCGGAGAGTCAGAGAACTATCTTTAATCCATCTGCACCCCAGCCGTCTTCTGTTCTTCTGACCCCCCTTCCCCGTTCTCCTCCTGCTTTTATACCTTTGGTAGGACTCCAAAAGCGTCCAATCAGCAACAAGCATTAACATCCAATCAGCAACGAGCTATAACATCCAATCAGGAACAAGCTATAACATCCAATCAGGAACAGTAGGATTCAAAAAGTAACCAATCAGGATCGCGCAAGCAGCGCGACCAGAGGACTGGAGCAGGCGGCAGAGCATAGAGCGCGGCCCTGACCGGCCGGTGTGGTCCGTCTACTAGGCCTCAGCTCCAGCAGTGTGCACCCCCGCACCTGCACACCCGCCCGCCGCTGCCTCCAGCCTGCTCCGCACAGCACCGGCCCGCGGGGATGCGGAGCGGCGGGGAGGCAGCGAGCGGGTGCGTCCCAGCGCCCGGCGGTTTTCCCCATCAGAACAGCTGTCTCTAACTCTGTGGACTGTTGTGGTCTGTGGCAGCTCTTAGATGTGGTGTTCTCCCTGCTGGGCAGGACCCCCTGCTCCTCCCTGTGCCTTGTGGGCGGGTCTGCCCTCGGGCCCTGTGTCTCCAGGTGGCCAGTCCTGTGGGTCATCCAGGCTGCTCCTACACACAAGTGGTGACAAAGCAACACCCCCTTCCATGGGGTGGGAAATGCTGAGATTTTGCTGGGTGTGGGAAATGCTGAGATCTCAACATCCTAAAGTGCCTATCGTAGAACCTGTAATGTTTGCTGCTTTTCCTTCGTCTTTCGTGTGCTTTCTTCTAGTCTGTCATGGAAGGGTACTGTGATTGGACTGTGTCTCCCAGGCTTCAGTATGTGGTCTTGGGCCGAGAAGAGTGTGGTGAACTGCAGCACACGGCAGGTCAGGTAAAGATGATGAGAGTCTGCTAGGGAAAGTATGCATGAAAGAGAGCTTCGTGATCACAGTGCTGATGTGCTCACCCACATGCTGCATGTCCTCCTGGGTGGCCTGAGCAGCCAGCCTGCTCGGGAGTGTGTAAGTCATCTCAGTGCTGAATAGGTTTGCTCCTGGTGGAACTCATGCAGAGTTCCACATCTTAGTCTTAATGGGAGAAAATGAGCAGGGAGGCAATCCAGGGGTCCTCCCAGATATCCCCACGTCCTGAGGGGTAGAGGGCCGAGCCCCTGAGGACAAGGTGGTGAGCAGCTGACCTTCTCAACCTAGGGTCACTGTGGTGTGCTGGGAGGAAGGTCAGACTCTGCATAAACCTGGAATCTCTTTGCGGAGGCTCCATTTAACTTGAAATTTTTAGGGGTGGATAGTCTTTTAATTGATAAATAATTGAAAACATTATGTATGAAATTTATTGCAGATATATCATGGAATAGAATACAACTAGTGTAAATAATGTAATAGATGTGAACTTTTAAGATAAAGCTTGAGATATTAAAGAAATATTGCATCCCAGTGAATATCGTTAAGACCACATCTGCACTCGCCCGGCTCCCATTCCCAGAGTCTGCAGCTGTGCTCTTGCGTGGCTGTCAGGGGCATTTTGGTGGAGAAGTTCTGATAAGGGACGAAGCAGATGACTGCAGCTCCTGGTGTGCTTTTAAGAGAAGTTGGAAGAAGAGAGTCTGTGTGCAGAAGGTGGTGGGTTCACTTGCCTGCTGGGCTTGGGGGTCGCATAGATGCACAGCCTGCCCGGCAGGATCCACCAGGGAGTGATGGAATGGGAAAGATCTCACCGTGGGAATGGTATGGCGGGGACAGGAGGGGCACCGGCACCTCTCAGGTCTAACTGGTTGTTGATTTGGATTTTTCAGGAAAAGTGGGACATCTATTAATAGATTTTTGTGTAGTTTCCTTATCTTAAAGCTATAGTGGGCAAAATATCTGTGAGTAGTGAGTAGGAGATAATAATTTCTTACTCAATTTCCAGGAAGGCCTGTTGGCCCAGGAAGGGGTTGAATGATTGGCACACTTAGTTCTGAGTGTATGGAGGTCTTTGTAAAGGTATTTTTGGGCTGTTTCTTGAGTTTATGTGAGATTCTGTTAGCTCCCAAGAAATTGGCAAGATTTATTGGTACCCAGAGGCTTAGGTTTAAATTATAGATCCTTATGCATAAATGTCCAAGAACAACAGGGCTTCACTATAAGTTAGCCCAGATATCCCTCCTAGCCTCAGTGTCTGTGTGGCATCAGAATTAGAAAGCCTCAGAGGCCACCCGCCATCCTCCTCATATGCATCCTGCCCTGTAGGGTTGCAGTCCCCAACCCCTGAGGCTTCAGGGGTTAAGAATTGAGCCTCACAGCAGGAGGTGAGCGGTGGGCCAGTGAGTGAAACTTAATCTGTGTTTACAGCCGCTCCCCATTGCTGGCATCACTGCATAAGCTCCGCCTCCTGTCAGATCAGCAGCAGCATTAGATTCTCATAGGAGCACGAACCCTCCTGTAAACTGCTCATGCGCGGGATCCAGGTTGCAGCTTTTTATGAGAATCTAATGCCTGATGATCTGAGGTGGTGATGCTAGCGCTGGGGAACGGCTGCAAATACAGATTATCATTAGCAGAGAGGTTTGACTGCACAATACATGTAATGTGCTTGAATCATATCAAAACTGTCCCGCCACCCCCTACCCCCTCACAGTCTGTGGAAGAATTGTCTTCCATGAAACTAGTCCCTGGTTCCAAAAAGGTTGGGGACCGCTGCTACAGGGGAAGCACCCTTGGAGTCTCTCAAATCCTTACAGTCTGGATGTTAGAAGGCATTAGGTGAGAACAGTAGAGTCAGCAGCCCACCCACCACTACTTCCTGGAGCTGTGTGGGCTTTACAGCTGCTAGGGCTGCTGAAATTCAGGTCAAAGGGATTTTGTACTGCCTGGCCTTCTGCCCAGCTTGGCAGTTGGCATAATGTGGGTCAGAGAGCCGCATCTGCTGAGTAATCTCTGTTCCTGCTGGCTCATACATCTGCGAAAGGAAGGCTATGCTTCCCCTCCACGTCCCAGAGGCACACTGGGGAAGATGCCCTTAGCTTCCATATGTGGAGGCACTTCCTGCTGGTTTGGGGATAAAGACCCTAATCTTCATAGCAAGGGCTCCCAGGTCTGTGTGACCTTCACCTCACTCCTGCTGAGTCTCTTCCCATCACACCTGCCTTTGCCCCTTTTGTGTTTCTAATCCAGGGCCTTGATTCAGGTGTTTTGTTGTTGTTGTTATTGTTTTTCAGTGGGGGGCACAATATCTTTGAATTTTTTTAAATCAGTTGTTAGTTTTGGAATAATTTTAGATATACAGAAAAGCTGCAGAGCTAATATAGAGTTTCTGTATCAGCTTACCCGGTGTCCACAAACTTAACATCTTCCATTGCCATGCTACCTTTGCCTGAGAAAGCAACCAACATTGGTCATTGCCATAAATTAAACTCTAGGATCCAGTGTAGGGTGCCATATTGAATTAGGCTTAATCCCGTTTTTGAAAACATTTCTGGCTTCCTACCACCTCATGGTCTGTAAGATCATATAATCACGCCTTTCCCTTTCCTTAAGCACCCTCTTTGTACAACCATTCTCAACTTGGTAACTCCCTGGGAATTACATCTTCATTTGTGTGCCAGGTTCTCTCTGTGTCTGCCTCCCGTCCTCACTGTCCTGCAGCTCGCCGGGGTGGCACCACCCCGCTCTGCCCTCCCCTGTGTTCTCAGCCTTTAACACAACCCAGAGCTATGGCTTGCTCAGTAAATGTCTGGGAGCTGATTGAACAGCCTACCTCAGTAAGTTCTTCCTTTATAAACATGGCCTCAGCTCCCCCGAATGATAGGTCTGTCAGCATACATGGAGCTTGTTGGGCCAGGATCCTTAGGCATAGAGCAAGAGCAGGTGGTTGTATCTAAGCACAGCTGATCCCCAAGCTCTATCAGATGGGCTGTGTGACCAGTGTGATCTGCAGGCTGCGACTACAGCTGTAGTCAAACCTGTTTCATTTTCCTAGTCTTGCTAGGATGTGATCACACCTGTGTTTATCTTAAGGCGGGCCAGAAAGGGGGACCAGAGGAGAATACACCTTTTCCTTCCTGGCCAGTGGGCTTTTGAGTGCCTCTGTGCTGACACACATCAGGTGTGTTGCTGCTTTGTGTTGGAGATGGTGGGGTGCTGACATCAGCAGAGGCCTCCCGGCTCGGGGACTGACCAGGAGCAGCACGCTCATCTACCTTGGAGCACCAGGGGCTGGAATAGTGTGGCTGGATGACCCGCCCCCCACCCAATGGAAGAGTGTTTTTCTCCTAGCATGGGCTCACCTGTGCCTATCAGAGAAATGGTGGTCACAGGCGACATTGACCATAAGTGATTTTTGCCGTGTGCAACAAGTTGATTTCATTTTTAAAATTATTTTTTAATTTTAAATAAAGTAATATATGCATATAAATTGAAAAACTTAATAGTGCTGAAGTTTAAAACTAAAAATAATATCCCCCTTCCCCGTGCCCTGCTCTCATAGTCTGCTTCTCAGAGGCAACTACTTTAAACTCTTTTTGTTACTTTTGCTTTTGGTATTATGTCTTTTCCTTGTACTTTTAAATGGTATTTATTTCTGTAAGCCTCCTCAGACCCTTTTTGAGATTGAAGCCAGACATAAAAACAAAACAAAGTTGTTTAACGATGGCATTGCCTTTGTCCAGGTGCCATCTTGGCCGTGAGTTCAGCAGTAAATTGTGCTGACATCTCAGCCAGCGTCCGTGGTGTCTGGAGGGCTTAGGGGGCCTTCAGCCAGTCTGCCCTAAATGTACACATATCCAGCCTCTCTGCTTCAGGTAGGATTGGGCTTGGCAGCAGCAGAACCTGGAATGTGGTGACAGGACCCCAGCGATGTGGGCACTGCCTCCATGGTCTAACCAGGTGGCCTCCCTGCACCGGGGTCATCTCCGTCTGTGCAGAGAGGGGCTGAGGGAATGTTACAGACACATGATATCCTCAGCAAACAGCCTAGGCCAATCAAACACAAGGACAGAATGGGAGTTAATTTATTTTGTGAACTAAGTGGGAATCTGTTGCCTAGCCAGGGAATTTAACCAACATTTATGCCATCATTTCTGTGAGAAGAGCCCCAAATTCTAAATCATCCCTAATTTGGGGACTATTTATATTCATCAGTGTTCTTTTTTAATAGCTATTCCATTATTTGGGGGGCTGTATGTAGGCAATACTTACGTTGTGTGTATAACAAATACATACATACATGTACATGCATGCATGTATCTAACGTGCTTATCCATCGGACCCGATTACTGTCCATGTAGCTGGCTCAGCTTCTGAGCCTGCCCATGGCATCACTGTCCTGTCCAGGGCTGGAAGGCAGACTGCCCCAGCCTCTGCCCTCTCTGCAGACCTCGCTATCTGTGAGGAACGTGAACTCTATCCACATCAGGGCCTGTCAGGCTATGGGTTGGCTCATGGCAGAGCTGATTATCCAGTTATGAATTATTCAGATCCTTTGTTTCCCTTCCTCTCAGCCTCACATTTGGCCCTTTCACAGCTAATTAGTTTTGTTTTAAGGACAGGCAGAGAGGAAGGAATAGGGAGAAACTGAAATCATTTTGTTTGAAGCTTTGTTGGAAAGGGGTGAATAACAATTGAAATGGCATGCGTAAAATCATCTGGGGTTTCATCTGTGTTGATCTTTTTCCTTGTTTTCATAGATAATTGATTTGATGGTTTTAGTTTTTTACACACAATAAATGCTTGTACATGGTTTTAAAAAAGGTATGACACAAAATGTAGGGCCCTTTCACTCCCTGGTTCTTCCTCAAGTGTAGACTCTCTGCAAAGGTAGCTACCATTAAGTTTCCTGTGCAACTCTCTGAATATTTGTTCATTTGTATACTCAAATATTTCTTAGAAATACACAGATGGGATCCTATTATACACAATGATTCTGCATCTTGTTTTTTCTCCTAAGAGATGTTGCTTGGAGATACTTCCCAAGCTGCAGCACGAACCCACTGTGTTCCCCTTGGAGTTACGAAGTGTTCTTCACAGGAATGATCTCATCCTCTCTCTAGATGGACAGCTAAGTAGTTTGTAGCTATTGCTGCCATCACACACAATGCTGGGTGAAACTCTTGGGTAAGTGTTTATCTTATGCCCTTTTGCAAGTTCAGTGGACGGGTATGTTTGTCGTCAAACCGTGAAAGGTAACCGTTTGCAATGATTCTCAGCTGGGCCATAGAATCTTGAGTTTTTGGACTATAGGGAGGGTCATCGAGTGTGGTTTGGGTACAGCCTGGCAGGATAGGCTTGTGTTCAGATTTTGAGAAGGTATTTGAACATTAAGTTACAAAAGGACCTACACATGTCTGTTTCCCCAGTAAGTCTGAATAAGGTGCTGAATTTACCCTTTGCAACTTTGTAATGCTTTGGAGGCTGGAAGGACCACCTGGGCTTTGAGCAGGAAGGGAGGGGGTAGCTTGGTTGGAGACTGCATAAGGCAGTGGTCCCCAACGTTTTTGGCACCAGGGACCGGTTTCATGGAAGACAGTTTTTTCATGCATGGGATGGGAGAGGTGGAGCTGAGGCAGTGATGTGAGCCATGAGAACAGCTGTAAGTATAGATGAAAATTCCTTTGCTCACTGCAGCTCAACTGTGAGGCACAGTTCCTAACAGGCCAAGGTAGTCCACAGCCCAGGGGTTGGAGACCATAGGCATAAGGGATAGTATTTGCAAACCCATTCTGGCTTGTAGCAAAATAGACTTTCCAACATTGCATGTTCCAGAAACTCTTCTGCCGTGAGAGGGGTGGCAGTAAAAGTTCTCCACCACTTCAGCTGGTGAAAAAGAGGTGTCTTGAAGCCAGGCAGCTTAGTTTGGCCAGGCCAGGCTGGAGGCGGACAGTCTGGCCGAATGAGCTGCTGCCAGGCACTCCCCCTCTGGGCTGCTGGTTTCTCAAGCAAGCTCCGGGCCTCCCTGATGGCTGGTGGGGAGGACTGACAGGCAGGTGGGCAGGAGACAGTGCCAACTCTTCCTGGCCTCTGCCCCCACCTGGCATAGCATTTGGCACTTACTAGTACTTAGTAAGTGGTTTTTGGGAGAATGCGCTTTTGTGGGTGGTTTCGCCCTTCAGTGGTTTGGAGCAGTCGAAGCAGGAGGGAGAAGTGGGTCCTGTGGGAAGGTGGTTGCTCCTCAGTGGCCTGGGAACAGAGGACAGACCCATTTTTCATGCTTTCACAGCCATCCTTGTAACATCCTCAGTGAGGTAGATGTTATCTGCATTTGACAGGCGAGGATATTAGAGTCTGCAAGCGTCGGAGCTTTATTCCTGTGCGCTCTGTAGTTAGCATTATGCCCATGCTCCAGTCAGTGGCGAGTGACCATGGGTGAGCTGCTGGCTGCGGCCCTCTGCCTGCATCTTTGCTAGCACTCAGCGTGCCGTGGAGTGTAACACGAAAGATCACATGCTTAGGTGCTTGGTTGGCTGATGGTTGAACTTGCTGAGGCCTGGCCCAAAGTTTGTGCTTCAGTTCTCAGAAAGAAGAGTGTCATTGGGGTGTTGTACATTATCTTCTACTTTGTCTGACTTATATGCCTCTACTCGCTCAAATGCCAGTGGCCTGTAGCTGTGACCTGTGGGGCCTGGTTCACGTAGATTTTCTCATGGTACAGACACTCCTGGGTATAAAGTGGGGGCTGAAGTGCCTAGTGATTGGTCTGAAGGGTCAGTGTGATGTGTTCCCAGACACTGGTGAACACACTGGGTGCTCAGTGTGCAAGACATGTGGTCAGCCAGAGGAAGCCAGGGGAGGCCAGTGGGGACAGTGCTGGCGTGAGGGAAAGAGGACAGCGGCGAGCAGAAGCCCATTGGAGGAGCCCCCTCCACACAGGTGCAGCTCAGGGTCAGGTCGAGAGGTTGAGGAGTTATATCACTGTTCATTCTGATCAAGGCCAGTCACCAAACTTCACGGTGTTTAGTCTGATCAAATTAAAATTTTGGAGCATGCAGAGGAGGAAGAGGATGTGTGAGCATTTCTGTGAATGTGTGTCCTGGACACTTGGCCCGGACCAGACACTGGGGCACACAGAGTGGAGGAGATGGGGCCCTTAACACTTCAGATGCCCCTGAAGACCAAGCCCTGGGGAGTAGGCATGAGCCCAGCACGAGGAGTGTGGGGCAGGGGTGTGGCCTTTGGCGACAACCTCAGACTAGTGTGGGGCTGGTGTCCACGCACTCAGCCTCTGCACAGAGGGCCAGTCCCCCTGACTGCATCATGGGGCTGTAGGCAGCGATGCACATGCCTCCTGACTGATGGCATTAGGACCAAATAAGTTAATGTAAGTGGAAATCCATGGTAAGCCCAAGTCTGATAGTTATACTTAAATACAGTCAGAGCCCCCAGGAGAAAATTAGCAACTCATTCTCTGGAAGCAAGGAAAATTTTCATCCAAGTGACACTGAGGCTGGGCCTCCAGTGGTGGTGGGAACTATGAAGAAGCGCCTCCCAGATGCAGAGAGGTGGGCCTGGGCTCCTCCAGGGTGAGTGGGTGGCAGAGGAGGCAAGGACAGGAGGTGCTGGTGGAGGGGGCACAGCCAGGCCTGGACATTGGAATTCAGCCTCCCAGGGAGGCCCGCAATGGGGGCTTTGCCCAGAGAGCCCCACTGTTTTGCCTGTTTGTGTAATAGAGTCCAACGAGGATAAACTTGCATTAGGAAGAAAGGGATTTGGGACCTCAGAGCTATAGGAATTTGCTAATATCCTTCCAGAAATGAGTTGTTTTGGGGTGGAAAAGCCATTGCTTATTTACAACACTTAGAAAGAAGAGTTATTTTGCTTTTAGACCTGAGTTCTCTGCCCTCCTTCCTGTGGGAGCTCTCCTCCAGCTCCCTGGCCACCTGCCCCACACCTTCGGGAGGGAGAAGGATAGAAGGAAGAGGCCGCTGGGGTCATAGGATACTAAAGTCAGTGCCCACAGTGTCACGAGAGGGCGAGATCCTGAACTCATCCCTGGAAATATGTCGGCTGTAGCCATAAGTCAGAGGAGGGCTCATCCCTCAGCCCATGTGCCCATTACGTTTCATGTGCATATTTCCTTTAATTCTTTAAACACACCCGTGTATCCCTGCCCTCCCATTTTGGAGAATAGGGGAGGTGAGCAGAAGTTAATACCCAGCTCCTGAACCATTGTAATTACAGAGGCCCTGGAAGGGGGTGCAGGACTTGTAAACGGGAGGGTCCCACCACCTTGGGAGAGGGAAAGGGGCAGCAGAGTCCTCGTTGGTAGATTCATGTTTGGGAATAAATTCGTGTTTTAAGTTCAGGCCTAAGGGATGAGTAGCAGTGAGGTGGCATTGGGGCAGGGAGGATACGGTGGGGTTGGTGTGGGGATGCATTGGTAAATTGAAGCCCCAGGGGATAACAGCATGGGACATTTGGGGACAGAGAGGGGCTAGAGATGCCTGGCCTAAGATGAGCCTCGAAGGTGGGCTCGCAGGCCCAGGGAATGCCAGGCCTGTTCCGACGAGCCCTGGGAGGTTCTTGGCAGGGCAGTGGCAGAATCAGATTTGAGGCTTTAAATCTGTAATAAACCACAGTTTATTATAGATGATGGCAGTCTCAGAGGTGTGGGTTAATTTGCATATGAAACATGCTCATGTGATGTTATTCCTATGTTGATGGCTGAGAAGGGCAGGTCAGGCCGGGATTTAGGATTAAAACCCCTCTTTCCTAATCTCTTTGGGGAGTCTTTTGGTGGGTGGTGTGAAGGGTTCTTTGCGTCAGCAGCAGAGCCCCTACTGTCTGTATAAGTTGAAACTCAGGGAAGGTCCCTGATGTGGCACCTCCCAGTGCTGCCGCTTCCTCTTTGGTGGCTAAAGGCAGAAGGTAGACAGCACACAGTCAACAGTCCTTATCCCTAAGGCTGACTCAGAATGGGGAGTTTTTCTTCCTTGGCACAGAGAAATCTAAGTTAGAGAAGAGAGATTATCAGTTATGGCCCTGGAAGCCCCTAGAAGGGAGCTTCCCCAGATGGAAGCTGCTTGTGAGTTGGATGGTGGCTGCCTGTTCCACACACCATGGACAGCACAGAGTGACCAGGCCCTGTCCTTCCATGTCCATTCACATCATTGGTCTGGGCTGGAGACAACTGGTTGAAGGGAAGGGAAGCATTTGTGTGAGTTTGCGTTAAGCGGAAATGATCAAGTTGATTTGGTTCAGGACAGAGACAGAATGGGAGCAGAAATCACCTTCCTGGCACTTATGTTCTCTATCCTCACAGTTTTGCCTGTGCTTGCAGAGCACTTGAGAAGTTCCTGAATGCTTTCTGATACTTGGACAATAGTTGAACCAACATGGAACTGACTCTCTGCTTCACCCCCAGATTTGTCTATGAAAGCTTAGCCCCTTACTATTTATAGTAAAATCAGTTCATGATAGGAAATAGAAAGTCTCCTAGTTGCAAGCAAATAGCTTTTTGACTCTAGATAATATGTTACCAGATTTAATGAAAATGTATATTGTCAGAATTGAGGGGTGTGAAATTTGGTAGTAGTGAAAAAGAATGAGAGGAAGTATACCCTGCAGTGTTTCCCAAGGCCTTCCTGGGAAGGAAGTGGTGACAGGGTGTTCCACAAGCCACGGAGAGTTTCACTGGAAGAGAAATAGGCTCCTTCAGATTGCTTGGAGTCATGTGTTCTCCACACCAGGGCCTCATCACCAGGCTTGTCTTAGCCATGGTGGTAACTAGGGCAGTTCCTGAGCTTCCAGTGTGCTCTAACTCACTGTGGGTCACAGAACTGTGTTCCCACCTGCCATAGAGACACAAGAGCAGTTTGCAGTGTATTTTAACTGCATCTTTATCTTTAGGTTTGGTTTTGCTTGAGCATGATTCTCAGGAGTAAACCCACACAATACAGAGCACGACTAGTCACTGGGAGGCACATGTGACAGTCGTCATGTGCCAGGCAGTCTGCTTGCATTATTTCATGTAGCCCAGAGGGCAGCCAGGAATACTCCTCACCATTCTATAGACGCAGAACTCAAATCTGAGAGGCATTTGGTAACCTGACCAAGATCATGTCATTCAGGCCACAGGAGCAGAGTGGGGCAGGTGGTGTGATATATGTTCATTCTAGTAAGTCACATTGCCTTTAAATATGGGTGACACCACCGTTTATTCAACCATTTATTCACCGTTTATTCAACACCACCTAAAGCGGAGGTTGTAGTTAAATCTCAGCTCTTTTCAGTCTCTTGTACTGTTTACAGTTAGAATCCAGATTTATAGAAATTTATATGTCATCAGACAATCCAACATACTTTTCTTCTAAAATGTAAGTCAGGCTGGGCACAGTTGCAGTGGCTCATGCTTGTAATCCCAGTGCATTGGGAGGCCAAGATGGGGGAATCGCTTGAGCCCAGGAGTTCAAGACCAGACTGGGCAGTGTAGCGAGACTCTGTCTGTACAAAAAATTTTTTAAATTTGCCAGGCATGGTGGTGCACGCCTGTAGTATCAGCTACTCCAGGAGGCTGAGGCAGGAGAATGGTTTGAACTCAGGAGTTGGAGGCTGCAGTGAGCTATGATGATGCCAATGAACTCCAACCTGGGCAACAGAGGGAGACCTTGTCTCTAAAAATACACACACACATATAATATATGGGGGGAGAGAGAGAACGAGAACACAACCTAAGTAAGGAAATCCTCATCCATTTTTTGGCATTTTGCTCTTGGAGCTGATGTACTTATTAATCTTTCTAGTCATTTCTGTCTCCAAAAGGTAAGAAGTTGATATTTTGTCTTTAGTCTGGTGGTTAAGTTTTAGATCCTGCTGACAGATTTAGGCTCAAGTGGAGAAAGTAGCCTTTAAGTGTATATCTCAGTTATCCCATTTTTGGGGCACAGTAGTTGGAAGCAACCAGCCTTTCACCATTCTAAGTCACTTCTTATGACATCAAAGCAGGGTACCCAAGTTATAGATCAGGTGGTTGCAGAGCTGATCTGTTGACTTTTTTTCATAACATAGCTCTGGTGCTCTGTGCAATTATGTCAAAAAGAGTGACTCTTCTGGATTAGGCCTTTAGGGAGAGCATCTGAAGGTTTGATCTTAGGTCAGTGCTTTTGTTGGAATTGGTCCCATAACAAAGGTTGACTATATTCATTTGTTGCCAGCAAATAACAGTAGCATTGTTATTTCCAGCTGTTATCACTATTTTCAGACCATTCTAATTAAATCTCCCAGTCATCAGTTTTTGAATGAATGATGTTTTGTGGCATTTAGAAAATTTGTTACATAAACTTTTTGGCTGCAGCCCATGTGTTCATTTCAAATTGTTCTGTGCCCTAAATTTGCACCTCTCAGTATTTTTAGCAGCTAAAAACTCATTTCTGAGAGTGAAAGAAAATGGTACCATGGTTTTCCCCTGGCTGGGATTTGGACTCCTCTCCTTTGGCATTTGGTTGGTTAGCCTTTCTGAGCATAGAAATCTCCTTAGCAAAGTTGCTCAGCACCTTTATACTTTATTTTTGCTCCTGGAGATTTAGTAAATGATAGTGTTCAGGGTCGAGGGATGCTGAAAGATATAATTCCTAATTACTCAATCAAAGGTTATATTTGGCTGGTTGCAGTGGCTCACGCCTGTAATCCTAACAATTTAGGAGGCTGAGGAGGGAGGATTGCTTGAAGCCAGGAGTTTGAGACCAGCCTGAGCGAGAGCAAGACCCCATCTCTTCAAGAAATAGAAAAAAATTAGCGGGGTGTGGTGGCTGTAGTCCTGTAGTGCCAGCTACTTGGGAGGCTGAGTCAGGAGAATCGCTTGAGCTCAGGAGCTTGAGGTTGCTGTGAGCTATGATGATGCCACTGAAATCCAGCCAGGTGACAGAGGGAGACACTGTTTCAAAAACAAACAAACAAAAAAAAAACGTTATGTTGGAGGCCAGAGTTGGGGTTTCCATGTGGATTTAGTCATCATTTTCGTTTTCTTCTATATAGTGAAATAATGCCCATAATAAATCTCATTTCAGTTCTTTGTGAAAGATGTGACAGACATTTTAAAGGATGGGATTATGGATTATGGTATCACAGGAAATGACAGCATTTATGCATTGCCAGAGGAAATATGTGGACATTGGAAACCAGCAGACCTTAAATCAAATTCCAACTTTCTGCTTGCTTCCTGTATTATCTTTGCAAGTTAATTTCCCTTTCTGAGACCTTAGTTTGCTCATTTCTCAATGCATGTACCACCTAATTCCCAGGTTGTTTCAATGTTAAATTAGATTTCCTGGAAAAGCACCTGGTGGGTAATAGGCATTCTATAAATGGCAGCTACTATTCTTACTTTCTAATAGAGCTAATGAAAAGATGTTCTGTATCATTATTCATTAGGGAAATGCCAATTAAAGCCACAATGAGATACCAGTACAGTGCCTAATGGCTGATATCAGAGACACAGATAGTAAATGTTGGTGAGAATGCAGAGTGACTGGAGCCCTCTTATATTGCCAGTGAAAATGTCCAGTTGTATAGCTGCTCTGGAAAACAGTTTGACAGTTTCTCAAAAAGTTACGATGGAGTTACCACGTGACTGAGCAGTTCAACTCCTAGGTATCTACCCCAAAAAATGGAGAGACATGTCCACACAAGGACCTGCATGCAGATGTTTATAGCAGCATCATTCATAATAGCCCAGGTACAGAAACAACCCAGATGTCCATTGACTGGTGAATGGATAAACAAAATGTGGTATGTTCATGCAATGGAATACTATTTAGCACTAGACACAGAATGAATTGCTAATATCTGCAGCAACGTGGATGGACAGAAAAAACCATCAGTTGTATGGTTTCATTTAATTTAACTTGTAGAAAAGTCAAGACTATGGACAGACAGACAGAAAGAGATGAGTGTGGCTGGGGCCTGGGGTAGGAGCTGGGCTGCAGAATGGCATGAGGGAAATTTTTGGGGTGATGGAAATGTTCTAAAGCTGTATTGGGGTGATTGAGGTGCAGCTGTATACATTTCCTAAAACTTACCAAACTGTACATTGAAGATGAGTGATTTTTAGGGTGTATAAATTAAACCTCAGTAAATTGAGCTACAACTTGAATTACTTGACTGCCTCATAAATTACACTTTATATTGATAATTACATTTGAAAAGATGGCATGGTTTTTGGAACTCTTGTTTCCAAATGGGCATGAGTGTGTCTTGGGTCTTCCAGTGCATCCTGCCATTTGCACTAACTGAGGACTCTGACGTGCTCCTTGCCTCTTGGCACAGTAGCCTCTGACTGGCATTGGAAGAATTTAAGGCTTAAATAGGGAGATATTTTTAAAGTAATCCAAAAGAAATCACACCATCCAAGAATAACACTATAAATTTAGGCTTATGCTGTTAACATTTTTTCTCCTATGAATTTATGCTTGTTTTAACACAGTTGAAATATATGTAATGGGTTTTAAATTAGCTCTATGAAATAAACATTTTCCATGATGCGGAAATAAACATTTTCCACTAAGTGGTCTGCTTTTTACAGTAAAAGCTAATTGAGATTTAAAAACAAATGTTACAAGTTCCATACAGAAAACTTGGAGACTGATTACCAAAATGTACAATGGAAAACAGTCATCTCTAGTACCACCCAAAAGATAATTTATTGTCAGTATTTTGGCACATATCTTTCAGTATTATTTTCTCTTTCCTATAATGTATAACAAAAACATACGGTTCTATGTATTGGCTTTTTTTCTTAGTAAAATATTCATAATGTATGTTTTTCTATACTCTGATAATAAATGCCTACTAATATGTCTTTCAGATGTCTTATAGTTTTGTTACCAAAACCTGTATTTTGAAAATTTTGGTTATTTCTAGTTTTTTTTTTTTAATAACACGTTCACAATTGTGTGTATTATTTCCTTGGCATAAGTGCAATAATGCTGCTAAAGTCATGCACATTTTGAAGATTTTTGGTATGTCTTGAAAACCTGTCCTCCTGCAGCGTTGCATTTATTTGCCCAGTAGCCTTCTGTGATACGCCTTTTCCCTCGTGCCCTCAGCAGCAGTGGATGCTAGAGGATTTTTTTATACCAATTTTATAAATACTGTACCATTATAATTTACATTTATTTGGTTACTAATGAATATTATCCCTTAAAATAGATTTATTGGTCTTTTGTGTGTCTTCTTTGAAAAATTCTCACATCTATTACTTTTGTTTGTTTGTTTGTTTTCCTGTCGGAATTTCTTCTCTCTTATTTAATTGTGTAACAATATCTTCTTATTGTTGAAAGATATTAACCTTATTATATTTGGATATTTTCTTTTGTTTTTTTGCCTTCTAATTTTGGTTATTGATTAATTTTTATCCTCTGGAGATGAGGATTTTTACCTCCTTGAATCAGGGACCTTGAGGAAATCTGCTCCCCCACCTTTGTATTGTTAAAAACTAAAGCATGTTTTCCACATGATGCTCTAAATTTGATCTTTGCTAGGAAGTGAGATCTTAA
>VBSM01002217.1:105047-127733 GCA_008086735.1 Cheirogaleus medius
AAAAAAAAAACTAAAGCAGATAAAGCAAACAGAAACTGTGTGCAGAGTAAGTTATGAGGGTTCCCAGGATTTTCTTGGGGATTTGTGGCAAGGATTGATTTGTGTCTGAGAGTCTGCATTGCCCCAGCATCTTCAAGGTGCTGGTGGGCAGTGCTGCAGTTCTGATCTTGTCTGCAGGCAATATAGGATGCTAATTTGGTTCCTTCCATAAGGCAGTGGAGGATCTCTTATTTCTGCTTTCTTAACAGTTTCTCTGCTTTCTTCCCTTTAATAAATAATGCTTGTGAGAAGCCTTGTACTTTTAGCTCAAAAATATCAAAGTTCCTTAGAGATAAGGTGTTCCTGAAGAACAGAATGTCCATAAACCCAGGGATTAAGTAATTATCGCTTAGGGAGTTAATTGAAATTCCTGCACAGGAATGGAAGGTGTGATCATTCCTATTCATTAATTGAAATCCAAAGATCTTGGCTGTCATTCCCTGCATAAATTCTTGTTCTGGCTTAACAGGCTTCTCTCTGCCCTCTGCCTCTGTCCCTGGTCCTGAGCATCAGACCTGCCAGCAAGTGAGAGGCTCCCTTTGTTGGCAGTCTGCCATGTGAAGTGCCCACTCTAATTGGGCTGGACCTAAAAGCAGCAGCATCTTGCTGCCTGTGTGTCAAGTTCAGCTTTTGAGGAATGTGAAAGCAGCTCCATGCGCAACAGGGACCTCTCCCCTTTGACAAACAGAGCGTCCCTGCCCAATCCTCCCTGGTGCATCCCACTATTTTGCGGCAAATCTGGGACTTTCTGGCCTAAGACAGACTGGCTAAAACTTGCTGTGATAAGTAAAATAAGGATCTTCCCTTTCCAGGGGTTGGTGGGAGTAGTTCTAGCTCATTTGCTAGTTTTTCTGCTGTTTATCTAAGGATCTGACCTCATCCCTCATGCTTAACAAAAGGAGAAAAAGGGGAATGTAGATAAAATCCACATTGTTCTTAATCTCTTAGACCCTGCTCTTTACTCCCAGGAGGACAAAGAGACACAGGCTGCAGTTCTCACAAAGTCCACCATGTCTTACTGTGTTACAGCTATTCTTTTAAATTAGCATAGAAAAAAGATGTGCCATTTTATTATGCAGTGACATGCCAGGTCCCCCTTTATCCAGTACACATAGGTGTGGAGTAATTTATGTCAACATGAGAATTACTGTTGGGGATTAGTAAAGGTTTATTCTTTAGGCTTATTTAGATCCTGGCTAAAGAGGGATGACTATATTTAGGATGGCTTAACCACATCTGTGCCTGAAATAATAGGCTCCTGGAATTTTCGTGTAGAGACATGCTACAGGCTTTTCCAGTTTACATCATAGATTCCCTCAGTTGAGCTGCTCCTCACAGTAGATGTTTCCTTATGTCCCCACACACTCTGCTGTGTTAATAGTTTATAAATTGCATGTTACTAATCTTTATGATCTGTGAACTAAAATAAAATCCTACCCCCACCCCTTGCTGACTAAACGGACCCCCTCTCCACCAAGGGGACCCCAGAGAAACCTTAAAACTGACTTCCTGGCTGTGATGGGGTGTGAGGTTGGACACACCTCCTTACACCCCTTCCTTGGTCAGGGCTGGCAAGTTCTTCCTTAAGGACTAAACAGAAACCAGTCTCATGATCTGCTCTTCCCTCTTTGTGCTTCTGGCACGACAGCTAACCAGCCTTCTTTCTGGTAAGAGACCACTAACCACAGAGTGGCTTTAACCAGTCCACAGAGCTTGCACAGAGAGGGATTTCCTGTCACCTTTGGCACCATAGGGCCACTGTTTCCTGAACATGGATCCCATAAAGGGGCATGGAGTTTGACGGTGCATGTGCATGTTTCTCCTTTCATATATACTCATGACTCCCCCTGTAGCTTGTTAAATATGTATATCTCCCCCCTGCGCTGGCCCCCACGCCTGGCTAATCTTCCTATTTTTTGTAGAGACGGGGTCTCACTCTTGGATGTTTTATGTGGGTAGCTTGGTGAAAAATGGTAAAGGTTATTAGCAAATAACTATGAGCAAGAGTAACCAACAAGTAAGTACCAGTAGAGTTACTGAACATCCCAGCAAAAATGTCAGAACGAAAATTTTGGGAGATCAGAGAAATGGGATAGAAATGGTGCCCTTCACCTGGGAGGCCCCCAGGAAGGTGCCAAAAGGAGAGAGAGTATTCTCCTTGTGAGTTTCGTGTGAGTATTAACTTCGCAGGTATCTACTCTGCTTGGTTGCTTCTGGCCAGAAAGTCATATGTGTTCATGCATTGACAGTCTTTAGTAAATATTTTCAGTCTAAGAGGTGTGTTTTTTTTAATCCTTTGGACTTTATTTTTTTTGAATAGGAAGAACACTAAGTTCAAAATTCAACTATATAAAAAGATATACTCAGAGAAAGAGATATCACCCCTGTCTCCTCCACCCCGCCCCACCATTAGTTTTTACTTGTCTGAGTCAAATAAAATACAGAGATGAATCTCTAAATTTAAACCGTTTTATTTGGGAGCAAGAATTGCAATTCAGGGCATACCCACAGACTGGTGGTCTTTAGTATGTCTTCAGAACAGAGAGAAGTTTGGAAGTTTTATAATAAGGAGAAATATTATATATTATTGTTTTGAAAGTAAGTTCATTGGCACTGGTAAAGTTTTGGGAGCCTGTAAGCTGTGACTGGTGAGTGACAGTGGTGGTTGAAACTAGTCTTAGAGCAGGAGACCTCAGCAGCTGCTCGGTAGAACTGGCTTCAGGTTCTAGCAGTTGGTCGCGGCAGCCAGGCCTGCAGGCATTCCATTCTGGGGCAAGCTTTCTCCCCCTTGCTCGACACTCTGTTTAGTTGGGTATGACAAGAATGACCCAATTTTTATGATCAATTTTCACATATTATACCCTTCCTATGATTCTTTTTTTAAAAATTTTTTATTGATACATAATAATTGTACATATTTATGGGATACATATGATATTTTGATACATGCAATGTATGATTCTTTTTATAAAAAGCAAGCCAAATGTACAATTTTCCATAAAGGATAGTACTCTTCATACCCTTTTGCATATTGCTTTTTCACCTCCATGGTATCTTGGAAATCATCTCATGGGTTCTCAGAGACTGTCTTCATTCTTGTTGGCTCCATTATATGGGACATCATCATTTATTAACCAGCCTTTTCTGGGTGTTTATGTCATTTCCAGGATTTTGCTATTAGAAATAATGCCATAATAAATAACCTTGGTGATGGCGGTGTTTGTATTTGTGGAGGAAATCAGTCATTAAAGAGAACTGCATTAGTAGTTTTCCAGATATTCCTAAATTTCCTCCCAGCAGTCATGCATGAGAGTGCTGGGGGGTTTATGTCACAATGCATTGCTTTTCTATAAGCTTGTATAGCTTTAAAACACCTGCATACACAGATTCACACCCCCCCAACAGGTGGCTGCATGTTGGGGAGGTCGAGGCAGGGAAAGCATGCCTGCCCAGGGGTTCTCCACACCTCCCTGCGGCTCTCTTTCTGTCCTCTGTCATCTCAGGGCAGCACCCTAGTGCTCCCACCCGCCTCTGGGGTAATGTTGGTGAGTCTAGGAAAAACAGTGCTGAGGGTTGTTGATTCTGCCACCACAGAGAAACTGTGTGACCCTGAACAAGACACCTACCAGGGGCCTGTTTTTTAATCTGTAAAATGGTATTCCATATTCACACATCCCAGAGATAATGTGAATTCAAATGTGTGACACTATTTTGTTTGGCAAAAAAAAAATCCTTTCTAAAATGCAATGCATTAGGGCAATTTTTGTTGCTACCTTAAGAGTTAGGAGATGTGGTGCTGGAGTATCACACAAGCGGCTGCTTTGATTAGGGAATCCTTCAAATTAAGGGAAACCCCAACAGAGGCCATGTGAGACAGGAGCTTCTGTGATTTCCCTGCACTGTCCTGTGCACCACTGGCCCTGGCTCTCAGGCTGTGGACTGTGTCTATAGGGCTGCCGCAGGAGCTGACAGGCCACAGGAGCAGAGGGTTTTAGGCTTGGGCTCTGCTTTCCCTGAGTTTCTGGCTGCTCACCATGGGGGAAGGGGCTGTTTTTTGATTGTGTGGAACTTGAGCGTCAGGTTTCAGGAAGTTTGCTGGTCTCTGGAGGTGATGGATAATAAAGAAGACCTGCTTAAGTGCCATGTGGAACACAAACTGGTTTCTCAGTTTATCACAAGAAGACTCTAGTGAAATGAGTTGTAATTTGGGGCAGAGACCTGAAGTTGCCATCCATACCAAAATAAACTGATTTCTTCAGCTGTCTGAACTTCATTTCTGAAACGGGACAGGAGCTAACCTAGTCTAAATTAAACTCATTTTCCATTAATAAAACTGGGTCACTTCGGGCTGCCTGAGTATGTTTCTGAGTATGTTAAAGCACATTCCAAAAAATACAGTGTTTCATGCTATTTTCATAACCTATCTATCTGTTTCAGCCAGTGTAATGTTGGCACTCACCTCTCCCTTGGCATGCTGCTGTAGATTTGGGTCTGTTTCTAACTTCCTTGCAGTTGTCAGGCAGATTGTGGTGGGAAGGCATCACTGTGCACCTTCTGGGGGTGGGGGCCGCCGGTGGAGGGGAGCTGACCTTGTGGGCGGGGGCTTGGGCAGGATGGTTAGCCCCTGCCTTGCCCAAAGATGGCTTTGCTTTCATTGTGCCTTTGCCAATGTTCCTGCTGCTGGTAGCTTTGCACTATAATGTTTTGAAGATTTTATTTACATACAGGGCCAATAGACTAGATCATGGAGGTAGGAAGTTGTGAATTTTTTAAAAAACGATGGCACGACTGGGATGATTTTCGAAAAGCCTTGTTCAGATGCGCTTTTCTCCTAAGAGACCTCCCTGAGCGGTTGGTGACGTTGCTTGGGCTCATGGTTGTAGGCGGGTGGGAGCACTAGGGTGGCACCTGGGCCCTGCTCCAAGGCCTTGTGGACTCCCCTGCCCTGCCCTGCCTTGTGGGGCTTGGGTCCCACCCCTGAAACTTTGGGAGTCACAATTCCTTGGACAGCCCAGGGAGGCCCCCATCGTCTCTCCTCTTCCTCCTCCTCTGTCTTCCTGTGTGAGAGAGGGAGGGCAGGAAGTGAATCCTGACTCACAGTGTCTCCCAGCAGTAGGTCTGAATATCGCTTTCACGTAGAAATGTTAAAACTATGGGAGTAAAAATTGGGGAAAATGGAAATCTTTGTAGTGAAACTTTAGTATTCTTTAGTAATCTGAAATATCATACCAAGTAAATTCTAAAAAATAGATTGTGCCTAATTTACCTTTTTAATAAAATGGTCATACACCATGTGCTTAGACATAATGAAAGACTAGAAGAATAATGGGAAAATAGATGTTTTCTTATGTTTTCTTCCCCTTTAAGAAATTTTAAAGAAATAAAAAGTAATGGGGGGAGGTGGCACTCCCTCTGTCTGCCCCAAGTTCCCAGCTTTCCCTGGGTTCGAGCTGCAGTCTCTCCTCCCTCCCTGTTGCCTTTGTGAGATCTTCTCAACAATGTACAGATTACTTGCCACTGACAACGCTTGTCTTGTTCTATTTCTAGTGCACAGAAGCCAAAAAACATTGCTGGTATTTTGAAGGACTCTATCCAACATACTACATGTAAGTAGTTGCACTTTTCTGTTGGTTTGACTCCGAGAATTATCTCTTTAATGGTCTTTTACTGGTCTAGGTGCAGACCGTGGGCTGGGGAAGCCCAGGTGCGGCCCTCCCTCCACCCTAGGGGAGTACGAGCAGCCGCCTGGCTGACTGCATCCCACCTGCTCAAACCACTTTCTCTGAGGACAGCTTGAAATACTGCGTGTCTCGTTCTGTGATGCAGACGGGCTCATATGTGATTGGTAAAAAGGGGCAAGATGTCTGCGGAAGGCAAATGTATCGTTGGTTTGTATAAATTTTCCTAGGCAAAGGGAACAATGAGAATAGGAGTAGACTTATGACCTTGAGCAGGACAAGGAAAAGTCCTTGGTTGAGCTACGGTGACTGTGTGTGGTGTGTGTGTGTGAAATCACAATGACTGCCTGGCCCTGAGGCCCCTCCCCAGAGAGCTGCCAGCACAGCCTTGCGTTACACTTCTTCCTGTGCCCACCTCAGCACCTGCCACTCTTGCTCTAATTAAAGCACTACTGTGTTTTCTCCCCTTTATGTACTTTTAATATTTGCTGTGGTAACCACTAGCTATGTGGAGCCACCTGCCTAGTGGCTAGATTAACTTTCTGGGTTATCAATTATTATTTTTGATTATGTTTGAAGTCCCATGGGTTTTGAGTAGAATGCTCCAACCAGATTTTCCCAAAAGCTCTATTATTTTTCAGTACTGAATTTCGTAAAACTTGAAACTTTTCCAGGAATGCACATGTATTATATTACAGCAGAAATACCATATATTCTAGCACATAGGCTAATTGGACAGGAGACACATAATAATAGCAAAAAAGGTTATTTTTTTAATTCGCCAGGGCATTCATTCTTTTTACCTGTCCTTCTGGGAGAGGCCAGTGCAGGAGGTGGAAGTTTGCCTGCATGCGAATGGGGACCACACACAGGGAAGTGGGCAGTGTCCTTGTTGTGGTTTCTACTGACAAGCAGGAGTCCCCAGTGCCCTGCATGGCAGAGTTCCTGGCAGAAAGCCTGTGCGGCTGCAGAAAGGCAGAAACCACTTGGAAAACGAGGCAGCGGCATAAGGACTTTGACTCTAATTACAGAGTTTGTCAGGTTGAAGCAAAATGGTTATGGGATAAGAGGGAGATAAAATAATTTGGTTCTTCTCAGTATAATGAATTTTCATCAGTAAGCTTTATTTCCTTGATTCAGCTTCTTACACAAATGTGGAGTGACCACCTCCTCTTGCGTGTTCTTTGTGGAAAATATTTCTCCAGTTGTTTAGTAGATCAGCTTTGTCAGAGGTTGGGAGGCAGAAGTCATTGCTGTTCTTGTATTTCTTTGTTTGTTCCTTCATGAATTCCACTTGTCTGCCACGTGTTTTGAAAGTGTCTGCATTGAGCTAGAGATAATGCAGAGACAGGTGGCCCTTGTCACTCAGGCCTGCTGGGTTGGTTCCTCACACCTGTCTTCTCAAGGTCTCTAGGTGCACTGTCCTAAAAAATGAAAGTCAAGTCACTCTGTTAGAATACTGAAGTTCAACAGGTAACATGTGAGACAGGTGACATTTATCAAGTACTTAATATAGGCCAGGCATTGTCCTATGCCTCTCACATGAATTAACGTCTTCTAATCTCATACTCCCTGGAAAACCCCAGCCACATCCACTAGCTTTCCTGCTTCTGCCTCTGCTCTTTCTGTTTCTCTCCTGTTCCCAGTGCCTCACCCAAATGCAGGTCTGTTAACACTTATCTGAATCACTGCAGAAACTTTCCATCTCTTCTCCCATTCAGTTCTCACTTTTTTCTAAATTTTTGTGTCACTTTTCTGCTTAAAATCACCAGGAACAAATTCCAGCTTCTTAGCCACCTTTAAGCAATAGGTTTCCAAGATACTTGCCCAACTTTCTCTTCTTTATTGTGAGTCTCATAAAGTCAACAATTTATAAACATTTGAATTCCCAGTGCCTGAGACAGTGCCTGGCACGCCTGAATGTTGAGTGGTGCTTTTCCTTGCAGTGCCCACTGTACATTCTGGGTTGACTTACGTAGGTGACTTTTCCTCATTCCCCAGTTCTCCGCCTGGCAGACTCCCCGTGCTGGTGGGGAAGCCTCCCACGACTCATTCCCCCCCATGAGGATTTGTTCCTCCTTCCCCATTCTGGCTGTCACACAGCACCCTGGATAGTGTTCACTAACAACACCAGTGGACTGTGTCACTGTCCCATGAGTGCATCTGGACTGGGGTCATAACTCATGGGTTTGTTTAACCCCAGTGCTGGTTACAGTGTGTGCACTTGATGTTTGTCTTCACGTTTGCAGTGTATTTTCTACTGGCTTGCTCTGCCCTGTTTTTTTCCCATGTTCTGGCACCCTTTCCTCAGGCACAGAGTTTTAAGTGTGTGCGTTCCAGAGTCCAGAAGATCAGGGTTCAAATATTTGCTCTTATTACTTTATCTTTAATTAAGATGAAATTCACAGAACTGATTTAACCATTTTAAAGTGAACTATGTAGTAGCATAGAACAGTGGTCCCCAAACTTTCTGGCACAGGGACCGGTTTCATGGAAGACAATTTTTCCACAGATGGGAGAGGAGGGATGGTTTTGGGATGATTCAAGCACATTACATTGTGCAGTCAAACCTCTCTGCTGATGACAATCTGTATTTGCAGCTGCTCCCCAGCGCTGGCGTCACCGCCTCAGCTCCCCCTCAGATCATCAGGCGTTAGATTCTTAATAAGGAGCTGCAACCTAGATCCTTCGCATGTGCAGTTTACAGTAGGGCTCCCGCTCTTGTGAGATTCCAGTGCCGCTGCTGCTCTGTCGGGAGGCGGAGCTCAGGCAGTGACGCCAGCGATGGGGAGTGGCTGTAGATACAGATGGAACTTTACCTGCTTGGCTACCCACAGCTCACCTCTTGCTGTGCAGCCCGGTTCCTAACAGGCCACTGACCAGTACTGGTCCTCGGCCCAGGGGTTGGGGACTGCAGCACTCCCTCTATTTAGCACCAAACATTTGCATCTCTCTGCTCTGTTATTCACCATCTGTTTGCCCTTGTCAGTCACCTGCTTCTATAAAACATGAACACGGATTCTGATCATCCAGGTTTGTAGCATAGGGCCCACGTCAGCACTGAAGTCCTGTATGAGTGTACACATACCCAAGGCTAACTTGCATCTCTGCCACATACGTTCATGAGCTTAGTTCTTCTAGAGACTGAATGTTCTGCTTCCCTGAACATGCAGGGACGACAGACACAGGCAAGGTGCTCCCTGACACAACTGGGAGCCCAGTGCGGTGCCAAGGAGGACAGTCAGGCAGCCAGCACACATGGGGTGTCTGGTCCACACCCCATGTGTTTGGGGTATTTAACACTCACAAGCTCTTCTTCCTGCTGGCCATCAAGTTGGGGTAATGAAACATTGTTACCCAAGAGGAATGGGGAGAAATTGCTTAGCTGTGTTCTACTTCAGCTAAGCTTGTCTCAAGGATGGATTTGCTGCAGGCCAGACAGTAGCCCTGGAAAGGTCATAGCCCACACTGGAAGTGCTTGGCCTGTAGAAGACTCAGCTGCCCTGGGAGTTAGCCTCGAAGGGAATGTTACTGTTGATCCCTGAAGCCGACTGTCTGGTTTCTGCCAAGCTGGCACAGATGGGTGCAGGAAGAGGAGACTCATATCTACCCGAAGTTCACCCTGCTTCTCAGGCCTGGCCAGATGTGGCATCCAGGCTGGTGGCCTGCTGTCTGCACACTGCACCTGACCTGGCCTCTGGACACATGGTTAGTTAAGTGCAAGGTGTGAGTCTAGGGTGGAAACAGCTGCACTTCATTCTTTTAGTCTACAAGCATCTGTTCGTGTCTGCCATGTGTCAGTTATGGTATGCCAGGGTGTGCAGTACAGGGAAGGTCCCTGTGCCTTGTCTGGCTGCGATAAAATAATGCGAGATTGCCCGGTTATTTCTGAAGCACCTTTGATATTACATTAAACAACCTGTAATTTATAACAAATCTCATTTACAAAGTACGTTTCCAGTATGTTCTACCTACATTTCTCTTGGGAAAGGGCTTTATATAAGAGTCCCAAAAATAGGTAATTCCTTATAAATATATTGTCTCAAGGTGATATACTCATTTATTTTTCCCCTGTAGAAAATACCATCTCTGTTTTGTGATTATAACTTACCATGTGGAATGCTTTGGGGAGAGAGCATCTAGGTTGCAAACTTGTTCCACAGATTTTACTCTTATATTTAAAAATCTCATTTCATTTAGTCTCACCAAAAATCCCACATAGCACCCCTTCTTCTCATGGCTCTTCGTGTCCCTGAATTTCATTCCATCATTCTGGTTATTGCTAATTTTTATAATGACATTTAGCTACCTACACATACAAAATTACTCCTACCTGTTCTGATTTCTTATGCTAAATGGTCTCTCTCTCTTTCTACCCTCTCCCTGTTTCAAGGTTTTTCTTTTCATTTCTTTAACTTGTTATTTATTTTACCACTGTTGTGCTGGGAAACTGCATATATGTGTGTACAAACAAGATATTCTTCCTGTTTTTCAAGAAAAAAACCTTTTGGGATCTGAACAGAAAAGCAACACATATTTCAAATCTCTCTCCTGTTATTTTTTCTTTCCCCTTAGCCATCACTACCTTTCTTTCCTGTTGCAGGTTTCCTTTTCAAGAGCTCTTAATTAAAATGTGCATTTTTTGTGCTTTGGTTCAAGGCTTACTAGGTATCTCCTCTTAGCAACAGTGTGGTTTAAAAATAGCAAGTGGTCATATGGCCTCACCAAATCCAGTTCCTTTGCCTGCATTCTCTGCTTGAGTTCTCCTACTCAGGACTGCTCACTCAGCCCCTTGTCTACAGGCTGGAGCACAGTGTGAGCTTCTGGAGGCAGGAGATGAGAAGATAAGGGTAGGACCTTGCCAGGGAACACATCCCAGCTGCAGGGATCCCAAGGAGCACCCTTTCCTCCCAGTCCAGAAAGTGCCGCACACAAAGGTGGCATTTGTCAGAGAAGAGGCTAGATGCAGTTTCGCATCCTGGAGCTCACTTTGACGCCCAGGTAGCTGCACGAGGTGCTGAGTCCTCCCCCACCATCAGGCGACAGGGAGCTGCTGCTCAGAGATTCTGCAGCCTGGTGCTCCGGCATGTGCAGAGGGGAAGGCCTGTGGCTGCTCTCACCATGGAGTGACTCGGCAGGTGACTTAGCCTGCAGGCTTTAGTGCTCTGTATGATGTAGACATGGTCACAGTACCTGCTGGGCTGGGTTGCTGGGAGGTATAAGTGCTGCCATGCATGTGAGATACAGAGTAAGGACTCAATAACTATTTGTAATATCTGTACCGTCACTGATATTTGCAATTTCATGTGGCAGATTTTCACACACTGAGGCTTGGGGAGGGCTGGTGGGTCTGTGTACAGAGGTGCCTGGGTGAGTGCTCTGACCTTACTTGCTCTGACCCCCTGCTGCCCTGGGGGTTGGGCCTGCCTCCCCGTGGTCTTGGTGACTCTGGGAGGAGACTCTTCCCAGCCTGTGTCCAGTTTCTGCCAGAGGTCACCTGTGGCTCCTTCACTGCCTGAGCGGACACTGCCATGGCCACACCAATCCCTTTGTGGGCGGTGGAGGCCCGGCCCCTGAGATCAGGAGCAGTGTCCCTCTTGCCATCCTTTCCCCTAAGATTTCCAGCATGAGGGCGCCTCGGGGCCCAAAGTCCCTTCTCCACCCATGGAAGGACTTGGTGTCTGGAAGAGCACAGTGGAGGAGGCTTGGAGGCAGAAGCAGGCGGAAGGTGGTCCGGTGTGTGCTTGTGTGCCAGCGTGGGAACAGGGACCCCAGGTGCCTCCTCCAAAACTGAGAGATGGGAGAGTATCACACGGAGGGGGCAGTAGCACTGTATGATACCCAGCTGTCTCCCAAGAGCTGCCAGGACCCACTGCTTCCTCAAGTCTGGCTTCACACGGGGTGGGACAGGGGACGGCCCTGCACTGTCTCAGACTAGCTGAGACAGAGCTGCCCTGTGCCAAGGAAGGTCTGCGGCTTGCACACAAAGCCAAGGATGCAGCAGCTGTGCAGGGCACTTTGCTGAGCATGTGACATATGTGATCTCCTCCAGAGAGCATGTGACGATCGTCCTTCTCTCTTCTGTCCCTCTGTTTCAGCAGAGGGGGTGTGTACAATTTTCTTGTTCTTTATTGGAGTGAAATGCATCTGGGTACGTTAAAAGGGGTTGAGTCTTCCTGACTGGGTGCCAATGATTTAAAAGTGGGAATAACTTCATGGCTGTCTAAAGAACTGCAGGCAGAAAAGATTTGGCCGCAAAGGTGGTTCTTAACTTACTTGTTCTCTTAGAATGCTGGGGAAATCTTAGGGCTGTTCCCACCTGGTTTACAGATACAGCCACTGACACCAAGGATGCCAGCTGTTCACCCTGCACCTCGGGGGCTGCAGAAGCTTTTTCCTGACTGGGTCACACCTCCGGCTGCCATGGCTGGAGCAGAGCCACAGGCACTGGGATTCTGGGTGTTCTGTTTGCCCCGTGTTTTAGTTTTTCATTCAGTTCTGAGTACTGTTGAAGGAAAGAATGGGGAAACTGCTCAGAAGTCACCTCCACTGAGACTCTAGGGATTGCTGCCGAGCTCGGAGGAGAGGATGGGTGGATGATGGAGGTGGACAGCATTTTGGTCATACCTGTATGGGAGGAAGTCGGGACCCATGAAACAGGATCAGGGAGTACAGCACCAAGGCCTGTGCTAACTGCCTGTTACTTCCAGACCAGCACTCCAGGGAGGGGCGGGCGGGGGAGGCCGGGCTGCCCAGGGCTCACACCAGGCTCACCGAGCACCGGCCGAGCTCTCTCCTTCCAGCAGCCCTCCTCCCTGGCTGCCCGTCTCCACCAGACTCTCAGGCCGACTCCCAAGTCCCCCATCAGAGTGTGGAGCTTCCTTTAAAGTATTTACATTAACCTGTGCTATTGTCTCTCCCTGGGTGCATCTCGCTACTGTGAATAATTAATGCTGTGCATGGGAGAAGTGCTGTTCACAGGTGTCAGATTGAGATCTGAGAAGCCAGCTTGGCAGAGCCAGCGCCCACCTGGGCTGCTTTACCTGCCTGCTAGAGTTGGAGCTGTCAGGGTCAGCTCCTGGGTCCCTGGACACAAGGCTACCTCTGACCAGCAGGAGACATTGGCAGACACTAGGCCTGATGGGGTGTCCTCTCTGTGCAGAGGTCAGCTGGACTGGCCACAGCAGCGCTGGGGACTCACAGGATGCGTAGTGGGGAGTGGGGTGGGGCGAGCCACTTCCTTGGCGGTGCCTCCCTCCACACACCCCTCCTCAGACCTGTCCTTCTGTGGCCCAGCTGCTGAGCACAGCCCCTTGAGAGGGGCGGGGAGTCTGGTCAGGGACAGAGATTTGACATTGGAATATCTCTTCTCCCTCGGTTCTTCTTGTTGGGTTTATCAGTGGAGTTTTCTGGTGTAAGTTGGAGACATTTTCTTCTCCACAACAGGGAGAAATATTTCACTGGTGATCTTCTACTTAAGAGCCTTAGACCCCTATAATGTGCTCTTTCTGTATATATTGTACCATGATTTTTTTTCATTATATATATATATAGTGAGTATTCTACTAAATCAGTAGCAACCTCATTCTTTTCAATGGTGACAGAGTATTCCCTGGAGATGTCCCATAATTCATTTACACATCCCCTTATAATTATTGTCCATTCAAGTGGTGCCAGTTTTAGGATTTTTGTTTGTTTTTCACTGTTGAAGTTTCATAGTTCCATATCTGTAACTCTAAAATTTAAAGCTGTGCTCATAAACAAACTTTTATTAATTTTCTTGGTAGTAAAAACAGATTTGAACAGATATGAGGCTATTTATAGTCTTTTTGAAAATTCTGTTTGGTGTGATGTTTTGTGTGTTTCAGCGCAGATCCTGCTGGTGGTGTTGTGAAATTCATGGTATTACATGTCTTCTCTCTCCTGACTCCAAACGGTTCTGAGTCCCAGGAGTTTGGAAAGGATTGCAGTCTGCCTCAGTACTCAGCAAACATCTTCCTACATACCATGTCTTTATGTGCTAGAACTTATTTTTGTGATGACATGAATTTGCAGAAATAGAATTGCTGAATCACAGGTTATGCTTATTTTACATTTTAATAAATATTGCAAAACTACCCTCTTTGGAGGTCTCATGGTACAATCGGCTGTCACTGGTGAGAGCACCTGTTTCAAGCCATCCTTGCTAGCACTGTGGGCTGATATTTTAATCTGAGTCCTTTGTGCTCTTTGAGTTCATGTTAATTGCTGCATTGTTCGCACCTATGGTGAATCTCCTTTGTGCTGCAACATCCCTCTTTTTTAAGGCAAAACAGTGACAAGGTACCAGGAACCATGGTAGGCACCTGCGCTACCCATAGGAGAATGAGACAGAATTGCTCTTCAGCTCATGTCTGGTGTGGAAGGTGAATTCCTTCAGCAGTTAACAATATTGTATGTGGTGAGAGCTGTGTAAATGGGGATTCCGCCAAGGGAGGAGTGGGACGCATGGGGGAGGGCAAGGGTGGTGTAGGGAGAGACCTCACAGGGCTTATCTTTGAAGAGGGAGGAGCAGGGTCAGTGTGTGGGAAGAGTGCCAGTAAAGCGTGGAGGTGCACTGGGGAACCATGAGGCTGAAGGTAGGGCACCTGGCAGGTGGCAGGGGACGAGATGGAAGAAGGAGGGAGAAGCTTAGCGAGAAGGGTCTCAAGTGGCCATCAGAGGAGCTGAGATTCCTGCACAAAGCCAGGCAATACCTGCGAGAAGGGTATCTGGCCACCCGGTGGTATGTGGAAGGGAGGCGGAGATAGGAGGAAAGGAGGTCATGGCTTCCTAAGGGTGAGACCCAGAGAGTCTGATCTCCCCGTGGATCTGGGGCTGAGGAGCAGGGCAGTGGATGCCAGGAGTGTTTCACAGAAGAATTGCTGTGGGGATGAAGGAATCAGGTAAATCCAGTTTCCAGTTAGGAAGACAATGAGAGAGAGACTGTAAAGAGAGCAGATTCAGGGAAAGACTTAGAAGAGAGAAAAGAATGTCAATTGTGTACACTTGGAGTTTGGAACATCCAGGGAGTAGAGCCAGGGAATTCACTTCTGCAGCTCGGGAGGGAGTCCAGAGATAAAATGTAGATTTAAGAGTTCTGAGCATATAAATAACAGCTAACCAATGGCTGTGGTCTGAATGTTTGTGTCCTCCAAAATTCATATGTTGGAACCTAACGCCCAAAGTGCTAGTATTAAGAGGTAGGATCTTTGGTGATGTGATTGATGGGGTTAGTCCCCTTATAAAAATAGCTGAAGGGAGTGCCCCTGCCCTCTTCTACCACATGAGGATGCAGCAGTGAGGCGCCCTGTGTGAAGCAGTGGGCCTTGCCAGATACCTAATCCACTGGCGCCTTCATTTTGGGCTTCTCAGCCTCCAGAACTGTACGCAGTAAATTTCTGCCATTTATAAATTATCCAGTCTGTGGTATTTCTTATAACAGCCTGCAAGGGCTGAGACACCAACTCAAGTAAAAATAGACCTGAGAGAGAAAGCTTGGCGTCAGCCTGGATGTGTGTTTCCAGATGGTTGGCACTAGAATCCATCTCGTTTCCCGATCTCCTTGCCAAACCCACACTATTCGTTTTGTATTTGTCATGCCTATGTGATTTCAATGGTAGGAAATTTATTATTAGATTAAAATACTGTAAGATCCTAGGTGGACTTATGTTTTTCATTTTCCATATTGCCTCCATATTCTGGCTATGATTTATTTTTTTAATCTTACAGTTAATCAACCAGAAACCAGAAGAATTGTTTTCTAGGACAGATTTGAGTAGAACTGAATTTAAGTGATCAGCAATTTACTGAAAGGAGAAAAGAGGGAAAACTTCTGTCCTAGAAATGTAAGGGTAGAATTTCTAAACTCTGGAGGCAGCCAGGTTCACAGTTGTTTGACAGCCCCAGTCCATCTGGCCTCATCTCCTTATCTGTACTCTGGGCACATCTGGGCTCTGGACAGCAGCTACTCCGAAGTTAAAATGGCAAGGAAATGAGACTTTGTACTGTATTTGCTCTGTTAGTTTTAGGGATTGTAATAAGCATTTATAATGCTTCTCTCATAATAGAAATAAAAGTACGATTTCCCCAGGTAAATCCATATGCCACCCAGAATACAACCGGTTTGAGTTTAGACAATTTAGAGGTGTTTTCTGGTAATAAACATATCTCTGAAAGATGACTGATAGGGCAGCTGTTCTCCCACCCACATAGCCTTGGGGTGGGCCTTGCCCGAGCCACTGTGGTCCCCTCCTTAGAGCCCAGACATGTTCGACTTTGCCATGGGATGTGTCTACCAAATCAGAGTTAAAGGATCATCAAAATGTGACCATCTATCTCAGCAGACAGGCACGTCCCTGCCCTCCAGGGAAGCCACCTCAGACCAGGAAGGATGATTCTGACGTCCAAATTGTCAGCTGAGGTTGACAGAAAAGAAAGAGCCATCAGCTCATCATCAGGTCTGTGAAGTTTTTGACTTGATAACAAGACAGATAAACGGCCTCAAACCTTATGTTTAGAGAGAGAAAAGTTCTTTAAAAAAAACAAAAACAAAACTTTTCTCATAGGTATACAATATTAAAACCAATAAGAATGTGTCTGTTCCCTTGATTGTGGTGATGGTATCGTGGGTGTTTGCATATGTCCAAACTCTTCAAATTTTGTACATTAAATATGTGTAGCTTTTTGTATTATATATCAATTATACCACAATAAAGCTGTTAAAACAAAATCGAAAAAAACCAAAACAGCATTCCCAACCCACCCTACCCGACTCCACACTCATACTTGCTGGGTCCCCAGAAAGCAGAGATGGGCAAGAGGGCTCCAGCTTCAGGGCATCGTTCCTCAGTCCTGGCTGTGTATAGAATCACCTGCCAGTGACCTCCGGCCAGCAGGCGCAAGTATTTTTAAAACTGGGCAGCAGTACTCAAGCACCCAGTGCTGAGAACCACTGCTTTCCAGCCTGCTCAGCACAGGGTGCCCATGTGAAGCTGCCGGAAGTGGGGGTTCCACCTGGCCACCCTCCCTGTGTGAGTCTTGTCCACAGGCGAAGGGCCCTGCAGGGTAAGCATGACTGCTGCTGCATTCAGACGGAAAGGGCTTCCCACGGCAGGTCACAGTCCTAACAGCAAAAGGATGTGACCTCCCAGGCTATGCCATAATAAGGCTGGAAATAAATAACCATGTTAAATAATGTAATAAATAAATAGTTAGAGCCGGGCATGGTGACACATACCTGTAGTCCCAGTCACTTGGGAGACTGAGGTGGGAGCATCTCTTGAGCCCAGGAACTCGAGGCTGCAGTGAGCTGTGACCGTGCCACTGCACTCCAGCTTGGGCCACAGAGCGAGACTCATCTCTTAAAAAACAAGAAGAAACAAAGCTTGTTGTAGGAAGGCAGAGTCAGTGGTGAGTAATAGATTTGTGCATCGTAGACTCTACGTTGGGAGAAAGATGAGTGAGGCATTGATGTGCGTCAGAAAGGGAATAGTCCTGGAGAGAGTTAGTGGGAATACGTCCAGATGGTCACAGGTGACTTGTTCAGGAAAGAAGAGACAGGCACACCCAGGGCACCAGGATGCCAAGGAGGCAAGAGGCCCACCAGGCTGAGATCTCAGCCTATGGGAGAGATGGAAGGTGGGCTCCATCTGAAAATGATTTGGGTTTGCTCCTCAAACGTCCTGTTGGTTGGTCTTGCTTTCCTCAGTGGGACCGTGAGACTCAGTATCTGACTTGACAGTGTGCTTGGCTTCCATGGCCGTGTTTGATGGTGTCTCAACTGATAACATGGAGAACTTTGTCTAAATAAACAGGGCAGTTAGGTGGATTTGTAACTGTTGTGACAGCTGTCCCTGTGAAACTGTGGTTAGTGAAATCTCAACGTGGAAAGGGAGTCTCTAATGGAATTCACCATTGGCTCCATCATCAACATTTCATGGATTTGAATGGAAATAGGGAAGGCGTGCCAAGGAGAGCATATGCACGAGTCATAGGGAGAAGAGGTCTTGATCCATCTCTCTTTCCTTCCTTTCTCTTTTTAAATTAAGGTGTAATTCACATGCCATAAAATTCACTCACCATTCTTTTTACGCAGGTGGTGAGGACGATCTGCTTTTGAGGAGAGGACGTCAGCTGTGGATTGCACCGTGTGTGGGTTACTCATCTCCTTTTCCCCACACCTGGCCTCCCTTCAGTGCACCCCTGGCCCCTCTCTCATACCCCACACAGCTGGCCGGGGCTCACATCATTGTGTGGCCTTCTCTCTCCTCTTTTGGTTTTCTTACTCAGCAGCCTGCTGGACCTTGGGCAGACCTCAGGGTTTGGATCCTGGCCTTGGGGCATGGAAAGATTCTGCCCTGTCCTGGGCCCCAGTGTCACATCTCCCTCACATGCTGTGGGGCTACTGGGAGTGGCCATGCCGAATGCACGGCGTCAGGGCAGAGAGGAGCAGGGTTGCCGTCCTGGGCCCCAGCAGAGCCTGATTCAGGTTCTTCAGTGACAGAAAGCACGAGGGAATAGTGGATGTTTTGAGTGACAGGATGAGAACCCAGACACTCTCAACAGGAAAGTGGGTGGCCCCAAAGGGACCATCCCATGATATTTGCTTTGAGTTGCTGCTATGACAGATTTCCAACTTGTGGTCCATATACTTTCAGATATAAGCTTGCTTTTACATTATGCATCCTAAGGACTGCATCACCCCCTATTTACTGGGGGAGAGAGGCTAGACACCCTGATGTTATCTCTGTGATATACATGATTACAAATTAGCACCTGCTCAGGGTGGACACTCCCATTCTCTGACCTTAATTGGACTCTACATTGGATCCAGGTGTATAATGAGAGATACTTGGCTGACAGGAAGCAATTCCAGGGCCCCTTTCTGCTGATTTATATGCACTTTTCACTCTTTTGAAGGCTCATGTGTATTTCAGAATCCCAGGCCTATAATTAGATGTGCAAAAAGTGGATTTAGTTAAAAGTGATGTTTGTTCCTTTCTATTGCAAGTCTGAAAATTTATGCATCTGGCACACACAGCAGAACAAGAAGGAATATCCTGTTCTATAGTCCCCACCCTCTTCTGCTTGGTCTGACAGGTGTTGTTTGGAACCCCAGTGCCACTTCCAGGCTCCGGGCTCTAGGAGCATTAGACTAGATGTGTGTATTTCGTGTGCTAGACTGCCTGGCAACGTGTACTGCTGTTAATTAAGCTCAGTGTTGCAGTGAACATTCTTTTTACAATTGCAGCTCTTTGGAACATCAGCAGATATGTACTCAGGGCTCCAGTTTACCTGCAGCATCATTGGGAGAAAGCAGCAGAGAAAAAAGAGGTTACGGTGTCACCCATGTGTTGTGTGTTCTTTAAGTGGCTGGGGCTTGCCAGCATCCACACTGGGACCAGGCCGGAGCCACAGGAGAGCCATAGGGGTGCTGAGAGTGCACGGGCCCCAGCTCAAGGCAGGAGTAGAAAGAGTGCCCTGTGTTTGAAGAGAAGAAAGTGGATAATCAGTTGATAATGAGTATTTGCTGCTGGTTTTCTGGATTTGGATTCTGAAAAGGGAGCTAGAGAACTCGGATGTTGAATCTTGCCCACAAAGAAGAATTTGAACTAGAAATTTGTAATCCATTTTACTCCTAACATTCCAAGGTAGATAGGTTTTCAGGCTGAGATGTGCTCTGTGTGTGTGTGTGTGTGTGTGTGTGTGTGTGAATATATATGTTTGTAAATATAATCTCCCATAATTCTGGACAAGAAACTCTAAAAGCTGGTAGATTCTTGTCTGCTTCTTCCAACAAGGGAAATAGGATGCTGCAGGTCTTCGGTTTCAACACAGCAAGTGCTTCCTCATGAGTATGATGCTGAAAGGGAAGCTTTTTATTAAATTCAGCTCTTGAAAGATGACTCAGTCACTAACTTTATTACTATATACCTGCTTTCCTCTCAGTGCCCCTTCAGCCCCAGCTGTGCTCAGAGCTGAGGCAGCTCTTGTAATAGTCGGGGCAAAGCTCAGAGAGGTGCACAAGGTGGTGGGGCAAAGGGAGGGCAGTGGCACTGGGCTTGGAAGGCCCCAGCCTGGCTCCTCCTAAGCCACAGGTGTCTGTCATCTGTCCCCCACCCCTCTTCAGCCACTTCCCTCACCTGCAGCAGAGGCTGTTCATGGCCAGGCAGGAGGCAGAGTGACCCATTTGAGAGGGTCTTCATGAGAGTTGTACCTTGTAGAGTTTGATCGTTGCAGGACATCGTATCATAGAATTAGAAACAAAAATGGCAATAGCCATGTGACCAAACTTGGTGTCACCAGACAGAAGATATGAACAGAAAGAGACCTCAGCCCAGCACTAGTACCAAGAGAAAGTGACCTCACAGTCAGGGGACTTGGGCCTGAGGCCACCCAGACACCCCAGGAGGGTGAAAGAAGCTGATTCTGGACACAACGGAAACTTGGGCCTGTCTGCTTTTTGACTTGGGGTTTCCACAGTGGTACATTTGAAGAAATATGCTTTCTGTTGCAGCCTAGCACACACATATCTTTGTGTGTATGTGTGTATGTGTGTGTGTGTGTGTGTGTGTGTGAGAGAGAGGGAGAGAGACACCAAATAAGGTGAGGTTTTTTGCTTTCAGTTACATTATCTAATTTAATGAGTTATCAAGGAGGATTAGGGAAAGTGATAAGAAGTGCAGCAAATATAACAAAAGGCGTAAGCATGGGAAGTTCCCCAGACAGTACTGCTCCCGCTGCGGACGGCATGCTCAGAGTGAAGGGGGAGGCCCGCAGGTGGGCAGCCCACAGGTGCCAGGCAGCAGGGCAGAAGCAGGCAGGATCAGTGACACACATGCCCCACCTGACACAGTGCCAGACACTGAGCTTCTGCAAGAAGCAGCCTCTGCAAACTGATGCAAGCCTGGCGCTGAGGCCTTGTGCTGCGCAGATCTGCGAGGAACTGGAAGTTTGTCCTCAGACGGACCTCACTTATGTTGGTGCATTGCAGAGGATGAGAGCAGCGGGAGGGACACGGCCTGAGCATGTCTCTTGGCCTGACATTCTCCAGCCCCTTTATAAATCCGATCCCTAGTCATTACTTTCGGACAAGCAACCCCTGCTTGGCCTTCAGGGTGGGTGCCGGCAGTAAGCTGCCCTGGATCACACTGGCACTTCCACTGTGGTCTTCCACGCCATTATTGCGAGTAGGGGAGGTTCTCCAGCAGTGGTGCTGTTGGTCGACTATTTTGGGCAAGGGGATTTTTGGGGTCTTCCCATATACTCAGAATGAGGCTACCGAGTTCAGTGACCATTGACGTCGACCCAGGCCTGTCCTCAGGTTTCAAGGGATGGCTTGGGAAGCGAGAGGCAGCCCACAGAGCAGCTCCCTGGCCAGCCCTGAGGCTGGCTTCCTGGAGAAGGGTCGGGCTGAAGGGACAGTGGAATAGGATCCTCCTCCACTCCGCCACTAGGAGTGGGCTAGCAAGCACATGTTCAGGTCGCATCACGGGCAGTGAAGTGTGGCACTGCCGGGGCTGCTGCCGGACAGCGGGGTCGCTGGTGCCATCCCGCTGTGACTAGGTCTCTGCAGGCCCCTCCTGGCTGTATGTGCTGAGGCCCAGTCCCCCTCCTCTCAGGTAAGGCCTCTTATCTCCTGATGATCACAGTGGTTATATGCAATGCCCTCTGATGTTTTTTTCAGTTGATTTTCACCTTTATAAAATGCAGCCAAATAACTTGATTTCATCATCTACCACTGGGGTCACAACAGCTGGATACACTATTCTGGTGAATAATGTTGTGGGAACATTAGTGATTCACTCCAAATCAACATCATGCTTTTACATAATGCCACATCTTACTGTGTTATTAATATTTGTCTTTTATGATTAAGTTATTGCTAACTGTAGACAGTTATTAACATAGACTGATATGTGCTTTTCTGGGCATCTTTCTGGTCAGTATGAAGTTGCATTTATAGAGAGACATTGCTAACAAGTGGCTGAATTGCTGAATTCCCATCTGTGGGACCTCCTGCCACTGGCCCAGAAATTGCTGTGCTTTCTTCACACCATCTCTGTTACCATGGTCTTCTGGATACACATACAACCCCCCTACTCACCTACACACATACAGCCCCCCTACTCACGTACACACACACACACAGAGCTCCCCTACTTAGCTACACATACACACACTCGACCCCACCCCCGCACTCTTGACCCTAAAAGCAAGAAGCCCTTTATCTCCCTGACTGCTCCCCTCCCTCTGCACATGTGCACACACAGGCCTGCCTGGCCCAGGTGCAGTGGCCCCACGGGGGGCATTTCATTCCCTCCCACGCGTGTGACTGGATGGGCTAGCGCTCCCCATACCCTGAGTGTAGAGGCCCTTGTTCTTGCCAGGCTGGACTTCTGTGTGGCCTCTGCTCAGACGCCCCTTCTCCACGAGTCACCCTGAGCAGCCTGTTTGACAGTCTTGCTGCCACCCTCCTGCCTGGGCTCTTATCCTGCCCAAGTGGGCTCCCTTGTTCGCAGCAAACTTACTAGCGTCTAACATAGTTCATATTTTTCTTGTTTACTGTTTGTTTCCCTCTTCTAAAGGGAAAGCTCCTCCCCGACATGGGTGCCCCCCTGAGGACCCTGCACAGAGTGGGTCCTAGGAGCTCCTGGGGGCTGTGGGTTGTTAGCTCAGCCCTCCTGAGTGCTCGTTTAGGTGGCTCTGCTAGACGTTGGCTGGTTAAAGCAAGTTAGGACCAGCTTAGGTCACTAGCTTATGGAGCATCTCGCAGAAACTGTAGCAATTTGTGCACCAGGGAGAAGTTGCGGTTCGTGGGCCCAGGAAGACTGGATGTGGAATCATCCATATTATGTGCATGTGTGTGCGTGTGCCTGTGTGTGGGGGCGTTGTGTGTGTCTGTGTGTAGGTGAGTAGGGGGTTGTGTGTGTGTGTAGGTGAGTAGGGG
>VBSM01002217.1:127833-155814 GCA_008086735.1 Cheirogaleus medius
AGTAGGGGGTTGTGTGTGTGTGTAGGTGAGTAGGGGTGTTGTGTGTGTGTGTGAAGGTGAGTAGGAGTGTTGTGTGTGTGAAGGTGAGTAGGAGGGTTGCTTGTGTGTGCAGGTGAGTAGAGGAGTTGTGGGGGTTTCTCTCAGCTCAGTTTGTTCTTGAAAGGATGGGGGACTTCGTGGCAGGGAAGTTCTGGGTTTCCGGGGGTAGGACCAAGCCCAGTGCCTGGGTGCCTTGCCAGGTTGCAGAGCCAGGAGAAGCAGTTTCTGAGCTGGAGTCTGCCGAGTTCCGGGCTGCTGTTCTCACCACTTTAGACCTTAACTAATATTTTCTACACATATTTTTACATAAAATAAGCCTATTTGTACTGCAATCATCTATAAATTCAGTGTCCAAGATTCAATTATGTATATCTTCCTACTACTTTTTTTTTAAAGAAAAACCAAATTGGCAGGAACCCAGATCACACACAATTAGGTGATCCTTTAATGTTACTGAGAAACCGTCCACCTTCCAGTCCCTGCTTCTTAGACTCAAGTTGCTCACTGAGAGCGTGTCTGTAAATGCCAGAGTGCAGAACAGAAGGGTTTGTGCTTTCCAAGGAGAGCACAGGTTTGGGAAGGGCAGAACTGCCCAGGGAGCTGAGCTTCTCTTCTGAGCTGTGCTGGGTATGGGTGAGGAGCAGCCCATGAGCCCGTCCACACGAGCCTGCGCGCTGCCAGGGACCCTGAGGCCTCAGCGCCTGGGGCCTGTGGGTGGGAGGTGTCATGAGCAGCAGTGGTCCTGTGGGTGCCGTGAAGGGCCCCTGCCATTGCAGAGGGTGACTTGCCGGATGCCCCGCAGCTAATGATTGGCAAGGCCAGGACAAAACCTCCTGATGTGTCCGACTCCATAACCTCTGCTCTTAACCTCAGTGCACGTGGTGGGGTGTTTCCCGCAGAGCCATGCTGGTGCCAGGCCTCTGCGGAGCCGCCTCCCTGCGGCAGAGCTGGCAGGCGTAATTTCCGTCTTTGGTCGTGACACCTCCCCAGGGGACCCAGTCGGGATTTGGGACCCACACGGGGCATTTGGGAACCGCAGTGCTTTGAGTTACTGTGACCACATCCATGGTGGCACCATGCATTTGGGCCACCGACAACAGTCAGCTCTGTTTTGTGAAACACAGTGAAGGCAGTTCTGACCTTTTTACTCTTATTTTTTCCTTCTAAGAATGATTATGTTGAAACCCGGGCTGGACCCATGACTGGTCTGGCGGCTCCTTCCAACTCAGAGTGGTGACCAGCCTGTGCCCTCTCTCCACAGATGCCGCTCCTATGAGGACTGCTGCGGTTCCCGGTGCTGCGTGCGGGCCCTCTCCATACAGAGGCTGTGGTACTTCTGGTAGGTCACACTCTTCTCGTTGTGGGGGGCCCTTCCCCACCACTCCCCAACCCTGAGAGCTCTGCCCCTTCAGCTCTGTTACACCCTCAGCTGTGTCACCTTCACCTTGGCTATGGCCTTGGGTTTAGCCTTGGTCAAGAAAACAGGTCTGTTTAGTTGACATCGCGGCAGGCAGCTGTGCCTATGGAGTTCGCAGAAAGCGCATTCCATTTCTGCAGGCTTTCGGGTGGATAGCAGTGGGCCCTTGGCCAGTTTCTGAAATGCAGCCGAGGCTGTTTGTCGTGAATAATCGGCAAATCGAGACTGGAGGTGCCCCCATTCTCCTGTGTTGGCTGAATCTTTGCTCTCAAGACAGGCAGCTTGTGTCCTTGTCCCTCCCGCTCCTCTTGAGGGAAGCATGCAGAGCGGTCTGGAGTGTATCAGGCTGTGCTGGAGAAGGGCAAGGAATGGTGCCCGCAGAAGGTATCTCACTCTATTAAAGGGGGAGCCTGGTGTGGCTGGTGGTCCTCAGAGGATGCCTGTTGGGGCGTCTCTGGATAGATAACAGGTGTTGCTTCAGCGGTCAGGGGTGGCTCAGCACACGTGAGACAGTATCGTTTCCCTGCAGTGGTGATGCCTTCAGGTACACTCCACAGAGGCTTAAGACTTTGCTGTCTTTATGACTTTAAGATTCTGTCTTTACTGATTTTTTAAGACATTAAGACCTTACTGAGCCTGTTATAGCAGCCACTTGAGCTTTTAGATGGAGTTTTGTCTTTCCCTGTTGACAACTGTGTCCAGGGTTTGATTATGGAAGACAGTGGGGAGTAGGGACTCCGAGTGTCGCACGACCTGTGTTCTCTTTAGCAGTAGTGCCTTCTTTCATCATCACCATCACCACCTTCTCTGATAGGTTTTTGGACATTTCAGGGCTGGGCCTCCCCTGTCACCTTAGCCGCCGGCCAGGCCTCCCTTAGGACCGGCTCAGGTGGCCCTGCGGGTGCACTCCCTGGACAGGGTGTGGTGTCCAGCTCCTCCCCACCTCATGGTTGCTGGTGCCTACAGCTCTATGATGAATATGAATGTTTTTTAGCCTAAGATTTTCCAAACCTAAACGCCTCTGTGTACATCTCAAGGGGAAGGGGACCAGAACCCAAGCGGGGGAGAGGAGGCCGAGGCAGGTGGCACACGGAAATGCTGCTGGGCGTCAGAGCAGGCTCTCGCAGCTTGCTCCTCCCTGGGGCCAGGGGAGGAAGAAGGCAGACTGTCTGGGATAGGAAAGCTGGGTCCTGAAAGGTTTGCAAGAATGCTGGGTTGGTCTGAAGCTCCTGATGAGTGATGATGATGGGGTTGTGGGAATGCTCCTAAAAATGAAAAAATCTTGTCAAAGTTCAGGCATTATATGACCAGAAAGAAAAAACAATTGAGAGAGTCCAGAAGACCTGGTAGGGCCTGGCAGCTTCCTTGGGCTTCTCAGGAAGCTTTTTCTGAACTGGCAGCCAGGTGCTTTGGAGCTGTCGGCCAGGGTCCTCGTCAGAGGCAGGGTACCTCCATGAGGCAGCACACAAGGGCTGGCCAGAGCCCACACAGAGACACCATGGTGAGTCCCATCCAGCGAAATCAGGCTCTTGCAGGGTCAGAGTGCCAGATGATTTGGTCACGTTATTAGGGTTGAGATTCTGACACAAGGCTCCAAACTGGGGACAGAAGCAGAGAACACCTTGCGATGGGAGCTTGCACTGCCCCAGCTGAAATACAGAGGGTGCAGGGGTTCCACCCGTGTGTTCCCTCTCAGTAAACATCGAGTACCGATGTGCACCAGGTTCTGCAAGGGTCCCTTGGGGAGGCCCTCATGGCATTCAAACTCCTGAAAGAGACAGATGTCTAAGCAGATAATTACATGTGGATAGTTTTAAGCCAGAGCACAGAACCTCTGATACCAGAAAAGTTGGGAAAAGCTACAAACCTTTTGCCTGGGGTTTCAGAGAGGGCATTTGGGACAAAGGCACAGCACCTTGCAGAGACAGAGGTGTAAGAAGAGTGGACGTAGTAAGAGAGCGGTGTGGAGAGGAGGGAGCAGCTGCTCTGTAGCCTGGGCCCTTCTGTCCTCGACCATAAAACGAAGGTTTTGAAGAAGAATGCTTTCAAAGGTCCCTGCCAGCTCCAAAATTCTTGAGTGATCTTTCGCCAGGGAGGTCTGAGTGGAATCACCAGGACTGGGTAACCACCAGCACCCTGAAGTAGCAGCCTGAGTGGGTGAGCCACTGCGGGGCTGCACGGCGATGGGGCAGGGGACAGGGCATGGTTGGGCAGGAGCTGCAGAGTGAGAACTGCTACACTCAGGCCTGGGGGCGGTGAGGAGGAATCAAAAACCAAACGGAATTGAAGACACCAGGTTATTTCTGATGACAATAATGGCACAGACCTCCTCCCTTCGTCCTTGGAAAGCTGCCGAAACCTGTCGAGCAAACAAAGGGGACACCTTTTGAGCAATGACCTGTGGCTCCAGCACTTTGAGAACTGCTCTTCTTACTGGGACCACTGCTTCCCCCAGCCAGCAGCCGCTCCCTCTCTCTCCTCGTTCTCATGAGCACCTCCCCTGCCTCTGTCAGTGCCTCTCTTTTAAAGCAAGTCTTCAGACTGACCTTCTGGTAATGAGTGAGTTAGACAATGGGTGACACCCAAGCCCTGTGACCCTGCCCTGCCCCCACCTCGTGCCTGCTTGCTGTCCTAAGGTGTGAGGTGCAGTGCCATTTTTCTTCGTCTAGGAGAAAAAAATGTTCAACTGGGCAGTGTGACCAATATCCTGGCTTACCTCATGGGAGAGGCCGGAGTTCAGGTGGCCTCTGCATTTTTGAATCTGGGCAGATGATCTCTTGGGAGTGACCAGTAGTTGTTCCTTGAGAAAGTAAACCCTGTGTGTATTTGGCCTCTCAATGCTTTATATATTTCTACTCATATACTTACCACTGGACTCGATGTTGAATGTGAGATTTTCGCTGAGTCCACTTGAGGGAAATTCATTTTAAGAGTAGAAGCTGCTCCCTTTGTAATCAGCATCCTTAGTGCTGGCATCACCTTACTTTGCCAAGCCCCTGCGCGGCTCGGAGCCTTCTTGCTCCCTGACGCTGCACCTCGTTGCCCCCTGCCACACAGCCACCTCTTGGGGCTGCTCACACCAGCTTCTCCGGCCCTGGTGCCCTGGCCTATGCTGTTCTCTGCACCCGGAATACTCCTCCTTCCCCTCAGCGTGTCTCTTCTCATTCTTGGGGACCCCGGTCAGATGTTGCTGAAGGAAAAGAAGCTTCTCTGGTCCTCACTACCACAGATACCTTTGTCAACACCTCTTGGTGCACTGAATTGCACACTTACAGATGGTTAAAAGGGCGCATTATATGTTGTGTATGTTTTACCCACACACAGAGCTGTTTCCTGTGTCCGTCATCTCTTCCTGAGCACTCAACCAGGGTTGTGAACAAGTGACCATGTGCCATCGTTGTCTGCTGCCCCTCCCCTGTGGAGTTGGGGGCTCACCCGCCTCACCACAGCACCCCGCGTGGCAACGGAGCAGCAGGGCCCCTAAAAGTCACGAGTTGAGAGAATCATGAACTAGAGGACAGACCGCAAAGGCTGGTCTCAGCCCTTTCCTGGGTCACTTCCTGTCTGTGCCTCTGATTTTTCTCCCTGGGGAGTGCTCCAAGGGGTTATCCAGTAAATATTTATTGCCTGACAGTGGCCTCGCTCTTAACCTCGTACTAATATTCTCAGAGGCTTTCTCATCACCCTTTCCTTAAATCTGTTTCGTGTGTGGACTGGCGCCACTGCCCGCGAGCAGCTCTGCCGTGTGCTCAGCCACGCCAGGGCAGCGGCGCCTGCGCAGGGCCTGTGTTGTGTGGGTTCCTGAAGGCTCCATGGATCCCATCGTCATTTCAGTTCAGAGATGGGCCAGAGTTCTCAGTTTTATCTGTTTGTTGTTTGTCTGTTTTTTTGGGCCTCCTCAGAGTGGTATCCCCCTGTTGTAGAAACAAAAGGTGTAGTGCCAGTGGGAAATAGAGGAAGTCACTCATTCATTTATTCTGCACTAACTCACCAAATGCGATGAAGTGACAGTCAGAATTCCTAGAGGAACTGGACAAAGGTCCTGTCCTTAAAGCGCTCAGCTGTACTGTGGGGTCAAGCTAGGGAGAATGCTCAGCCGTGCTTACAGCCTAGAGTTTTCTAAGTCTTCAGCTTTTTTATTGATTGTATTTTCTCTATTCCTGTAGTTTCCCTGTCATTAAGGTATGCTCTAGGAAGGGTACTTTTGTTTCTTTATGGACATTCATGTGATACATGGAGACACAGCCGTGAGGAAGGATGGATGTGTGCGCCCTTGGTGCTTCGACAGTGAGGAATGGCATCTGGGGAAACAGCGAGCCCAGGGCTGGGTCAGCTGTGGTGTTCAGACGCGGTTTAGATGGCATCTCCTGTTGACTACATGTTGAGTTGAGGTTGGAGCTGTGGCCAGGCAAATGATTACACCAGCCCTTTGAAAGGAACTAGCGATTTGGAGCTATCTGAGACAGCTCACAGTGCTTCTCCATTAGTGGCCTCCCCCAGGGGACACCCCAGGAGGCTGTAGCCAGGTGTCACCCACCGGAGGAATGTGCCTGGGTGAGAGGTCCAGGGAGGACCGAGTCCCAGCATGTGCACTCCCCTGGCCAAGTGCATTCTGGAGTCACTGTTCCCTGATCCAAGGGAGTCCCCAGGTCTTCGAACCCAGGGGCCGCATCCTCGGGGCCTCTACCTGAGCCACCCTCATGTCTGTGCTCTCTGCAGGTTCCTCCTGATGATGGGCGTGCTCTTCTGCTGTGGAGCCGGCTTCTTCATCCGGAGGCGCATGTACCCACCGCCGCTGATCGAGGAGCCCAACTTCAACGTGTCCTACACCAGGCAGCCCCCCAACCCTGCCCCAGGTCAGCCAGCCCTGTCCTGCCTCTCCTCCCTGCGGTTTGTGTGTCCTCTGCAAACATTCATAAAGAGTACTGCCCAGAATATGCTAGAAGTGGGAACACTCAGACCATTTTATTCATTTAAGTTCTGATGATCATTGTACATTTGTGCTGTTAACAAATGCATCATATATTAGATTATATGCCTGTCACCTCATATTCTTACATAATTATTGATGCAACTTATATGGATATTATGCAGTTTGTATATATATATTATTTGCTCTCTGCCTTTTTTCTTAAAAATTATTTCATGTACAAATTTCTATGTAGGAACAGTAATGTCCCTGCCATTCTTAATGCCTCCAAACTAAATGTTAATTATATTACTAAATTAATTTGCTTAGATATTTTATTGCTGATAATCTTTTTGCCTTTTATTTATTCATCCATTCAACAAGTATTTATTACGCATTACTAGCATTCTGAGTACTTATGAACAGTGCAGCTGTCGACATTTTTGTACAAGTTACATTTGGCCTATTTAGGGTATGTCACCCGAATTGATGTCCCAGGGTAAAAGAGAATTAGCTGTTTCTTAATTCTTGTAAAACATTGCCTTAACTAACTAAAACTCCCACCTACCGTGGTGGGTAATGTGGGCTCCCTTAGGATGTGGGCTCTCTTAGGACACAGTGCCTTGGTTTTGACATTGTGTTTGAGGTGTCCCCATTCCTTAGAGGGGAGCCTGGCCACGGAGGGCTGGGCAGGCACCACTCAGGAGAGCTCTGGTCTTTTGGGCAGGTGTGGTGAGGCTGTGGCAGGCGTCGTTGGCGTCTGTGCTGCTGTGTGCCCAGCTGCTTGGCTTGGCTTTTACGGAGTTTCAGTTACAAGAAATAAATAAGCCCTAGAGATCCACATATAGTGCCTATGATTAATGAACTATAATGGATAAATAAAAATTTGCTAAGAGGGCAGGCTTTATGTTAAGTGTTCTTGTCAGAGACACAAATCATACTAAGAGGGCAGAGAAAACTAAATATATTTATGGCATAGATTACGGTGCTGGTTTTGTGGATGTAGCCTTGTCTCTAAACTCTTCAAGTTACATACATTAAATATGCACAGCTTTTTGCATGTTAGTCATGCCTCAATAAAGTGGCTTAAAATAAGAGAAAAGTAGAGATTTTTTGTAAAAGGAGAAAATATTCTTCTGTCTTCTGTTCTCCTGAGCACAGGCTGTTCTCAAAATGCAAAGTCATTTGTGTATTTGTTCTTTTACAATTTTCCTCCACTAGTGATTCCACAGGGTTTTCCTTTCAAAAAATTTTTATTATTTTTAAAAATGTTACTCGGAAAGGTATGAATATAGCCAAAGTGGGCGGATTGTTTGAGGTCAGGAGTTTGAGACCAGCCTGAGCAAGAGCGAGATGCCATCTCTACTAAAAAAAAAAAAAATAGAAAGAAATTAGCTAGACAACTAAAAATATATAGAGAAAAAATTAGCCAGGTGTTGTGGCGCATGCCTGTAATCCCAGCTACTCAGGAGGCTGAGGCAGGAGGATCGCTTGAGCCCAGGAGGTTGAGGTTGCTGTGAGCTAGGCTGACGCCACTGCACTCTACCCTGGGCAACCGAGTGAGACTCTATCTCCAAAAAAAAAAAAAGAAAGCTATGAATATATATTTTCCACACCAGTTCAGTGGGAGCCGTACCCTAAACTTTCACTCAGGGTTAGTACCATTTTGTATTCGTAAGTGGATTTTAGTCTTTCACATCTGTAAATATTTGAATAGTTTCAAATTTGTGCTCTGTGCTGGGTAAAGTGCAGATTTTCAGTTAAAATGGGAGGTGAAAGCCAGCAGTCACTGGCTTTCATCTGGATCAGGCAGAGAGATTTTAGCACAGGTGGGAACAGACCATGCCCCACTGGGCGTGTGCAGCTCTGGGGCCCGCCGGTGCAGGAGGCCCCCTCCCTGGTCTGTGGTGCCGTCACTCCTTCACACCTGTGAACTCCGGGGCCCAGAGATGCGCACGGGATATGATGAGGCCTGCGCTTCTAGCTGTGTGGTTCCCCTTGAATGTCCCGTGGCATCTGTGTTCCCAGAAGAGACTGTGTCCTGGTGTGCTCTGCACAGCGGCGCGCCCTGTCTGTCTGGTGGAAGCCCCAGCAGCGAGGCCGGCAGATACCCCCAGGTCCTACTCCAGCCCTCAGCTCACTACAGCAGCGCCCGCTCAGTCTCCCGGCACTGGTCCCCACCAGCGCCCTCTGTCTTACACATGGCCACCAGAGAGAGCTTAAAAAACAAAAAGAAAAACACATATGTCGTGTTACTCTTCTGCCTCAGGGTCTCTGCCAGCTCATGTTGCTCACACTTAATTCCAGACTCCTTAGCCACTCCTGGCCCCTCTCTCCAGTCCTGCTGTAGCACTGGGTCCTGCGCACGTCCTCCCCCTGGATGAAAAGCACCCACTCTTCCCCCTCATGCTGCTCTGTGTTGCCCCCACAGTGAAACCGTCCTTGGCCATTTCCTTTCCTCTGGTCTCTGCCCGGTGCTCTGGTGGGTGCTCTAACAGCTCTTACTGTGTTGGGCTTTGGTCCTTCACGTATGCCCTGGGCTCTTCCACCGGGCCGTCAGCAGGACTCATGTCTCTCGCACCAAGCAGCTGCCTGGCCATGTCCTCGGGCCATGCGAAGGGCGGGTGCCCATGGGTTCGCAGCTTGGTTTGCCTGGGGTGGGGGTACATTGTGGCCACACTCGGAGCCTGAAGCCTGGGCCCGCCTGAAGTGTCCTCTTGGCCCATATTTACTGCACACCTGCTCAGGCACCTACAGAAGCTGGGGACACCAGCGCACAGCCTGGGTCCAGCCCTCGCTGGACTGTGTGCCCTGCACTGCTTGCATACCACGGGTAGCCCTGAGCACTTGCACAAATAGCTACATAGTTAACATTATGGAGCTGTGGAGAAAAGTCCAGAAAAGAACCATGTAAGTGGGAAACTGCATCTGGTGCACAGACCCAAGAGAGCATGGAAGGGCCCTTTGGACTGGAGAGTGAGGCCGGTTCGTGGAGCGTGAGGCGGGGAAGGAGTGGAGGCTGAGAACTGGCAGGTGAGGCCCATGGTCTTGCTTTCCCATAGAGATGATGGATAGAAAATAGATATGAGTCTCCCCCAGAGACTCCTGAGCTACAGAGCCCACATGGCTGCCGTCAGTCCCCGCAGCCCCAGTGCCGGGTCAGTTCTGAAGGTGGGATAAATAAGCGCAAGAGCCGAGGGGAGGAGGGTCCCCAACCAGAAAACGTGAGTACCTCTAGAAAGACGAGTGGGGACTCTGCCAGGGGAAGCCGACGAGGGCAGCGTGCAGCCTCTTGTGCATCTCATGGAGGGTGGACAGACGGATGCACCATCGGGGTGTGGGGAAGAGGCAACCCGCTCCCCGCTGCAGTGTCCATGGAAGCATTCTGAAAAGCGGGAGCTGTGGATCTTCTTCCAGGACCGCCAGTGATGCAGATGCCACCAGAGCTAATTGGAGAAGCTGGGCCAAAGCTTGGGGAAGACGCTGACCTGGCCCCACTCTCTTCAGCAAGTACCACTTACCACTGACGTATCATCTTCTCTGACCAAAATGTAGACTTCATTTGCCATTGCCCTTCCATTTTTATACTTCTGACAGGCCTATGACAGTGTGAAATGGAAGATCCCTAAATATACTAGAATTATCATGAAGACGGATACTTACGGGAGTGTGCTGTTTCCCTAATTTCACTGCAACATCAAGGGCTATTATAATTTGTTAATAGTGGTAAGCTTGTGAAGAATTTAACTGCTTTGATTTGATTCAAATCAAATAGTAATAGTTATATTGAGACATAGTAAACATTGAAAATAAAAAGAGGGCCTGTTGTTATCTGCATGCTTCTGGGCTAGATACCCCGCTCATCCCAAGGATGGGGATTGTCCCCACTATAGCCGTGTGCTGAGGTCCCCTGGCATCTGGGGCTTGGGGGTCCTTGGGAGCATGGGGTCTGAAGACTGGTGGGGCTCTGCAGTCTAGAGGAGAGAAGCCAGGTACACGAGCCTCCTGCAGTGGCCATGGGTGTATATCACACCTGGAGGCCTGGTCAGTGTGGGAAATACAGGTGTCTGCACAAGCCAGGGGTGGTTATTTGTGAATTTGCTGGGGGCCTCTACTTTTCTTCTGCTGGTCTGAGGGAGAGGAAGTGGATTCTGTGCCTATCAATGCAGAAGAAAAGGCAGAAGGTTTTAGAAAACCAAACTCACCCCACTGGGGGCAGGGAGAAGGCAACAGCTCATGCTCTGGGGTGCAGAGGGGCTTGCAGTCCTGCTGGGACCAGTATCCAAGTCCAACTTCACTGGTGAGTGCTGAAAAGCAAAGAATCAGAGAATTAGCACATTGCAAAGATGCTCCTAATTGGGGGAGGGGGAATGTGGCAGCCTTGTGGTTGGGGGCGGGGTAAGTGTGGGTTGGGGCAGGACCAAGAACGTGGTAGGAATAGATATGAGCCTGAGGTGCAGAGGTGGGGCTCCAGGCCAGCTTGGGAACCAAAAGAAACAAAGGCTGAAGCTGATGGTCAGAGCGCTTAGGGCCTGATGGGGCTATGCAGAGGACAGCGTGGAAGTGCGTGGAGTAGTTGTGGGAGTGGGGTGTAGCCGCAGGGGTGCAGAGTAGTGGGAGTGGGGTGTAGCCGCAGGGGCGTGGAGTAGCTGCGGGAGTGGGGTGTAGCCGCAGGGGCGTGGAGTAGCTGCGGGAGTGGGGTGTAGCTGCAGTCTGGGGAACAACAAGAGGCACCAGACAAGGAAGTTAGAGGACCTGAGGGCTGTAAGACCCAGGGTGGTCCACGGTCTCTTCTGAGCCTCAGTGCCTCACCTACAAAATGCAGTTGTATGGAGAAAAGCGCCCCTCGCTCTGTTTAGTCTGCACTTGCAGCTGAGAAAGTCAGAGCTCCCTCCATGCTGCAGCCCCAGATCCTTCAGGTCAGGGTCTGGCAGGGCCCCATTCCCTCCTTCCCCCCTTCCTCCCCTTCCTCTCCTTTCTCTCTTCCTCTCTCCCTCCCCTCCTTCGTTCACTTGCTCAGAAAACATTAGCTAAGTGGCTCCAGCTGCTGTGTTCACACAGTTGGAGGTTCTGCGTGAGCATCCTTGGGACCCTGGAGATGAGTGGGAAAACAACACTGAAGACCTAGGCAGAGGCGCGGCGCAGGTAGGGGGGCGGAGGGCTGGCCTTCAGGAAGACCTCAGGGCTGGATGTGGGGCGATAGTTGACTACAGAGGAGAAGATGAGGAAGTTACGGTCTGTCTTCTTTGTGCAGTACTATGTGGCCACCAGACCTGATGGGCAAGATAAGGACTGCAGACCGTGTGGCCAGGCAGCGGGAGAGGCGCTTGGCCAGGGTTTCTGCAGAGCGGCCCTGAGGCCAGCAGTCATCACACAAATGCATGGGAGATGGCAGGGATGGGCAGGAACGAGATGTGGTGTTGATGTGATTGATTTAAGGTTTCTTTAAAAATGATTTCCTTTAATGTGACTAGTATTGATTTCTTTCACAAATAAAGTAGGAGTACATAGAGTATGCCCGTCGGAAGGTGGTTCTCTTCCTTTCTGGGGTGTATTTGTGGTGAGTTGGTTGATGGTTTCCTACAGTTCTGATGTCTCAATCCTATAATAAACCTGTCAGCCCGCAGTGACAGTGGTGGCCTGACTAAATGACACCAACAGCAAGAAAAGGAAAACAGGAAGGGTGCTTTGATAGTCTAATTACCCGCAAGTCAGAGCCCACGACGCACAAACAGGGCTGCTTTGGTTGTGAGGACATCTGGTTTCAGAGCTGGTGGAATAAGTGTAATTTCTTTCCAGTGAGACAGTGCTTCACATGTGCAGGGACCACAGCAGGACAGCCCTGCAGGTCACCTCTCCCGTCTCTAGCCCCTGTGGCTCTGACATTTCTATTCTTGATTTCTGGGTTTTGTTCCTGAAGAATCAGTGGGGTGAAAGGACCCAGGGTGTGCAGGCACAGGGGGCGGTGGGGGACAATGCTCCCTGGGGACTGGCACCCACTGTGTGCCACTCTGGGTGGCCTCTTTCCCGATTGAATTATTATTGAGTTTATGGTTTTGGTGAAAGAAATTAACTGGAAACATTTCAAGTTGCTTATAAATTGCAAAGTCCAATCTATTCATATACTCTCGTAGCTATCAGAATATTCCTTACCAATTCATCCCTGAAGGCAGAAGGGCGCTGGATGGCCAGGAAATTGGGGTGAGGGTATGGGTGTGAGCCAGGGAATGGGGGCCACTGCACAACCCAGCATTCCTCCTGGCAAGCCAGGGGCGGGTTCCCACCACGCTCAGCGTGTGGCTCTGTCTGGCTGACTTTCTGTGTGTGTCTCCTGCTGTCATTCCTCCTCTGTGGTCTCTTTCCAGCTCCGATGCTGTCCCTTTCCTTCCCAAAATTCCTATCACAATCTGCACAATCCAGTTTGCATACAGTAGATACATCTAAAATGTTCTGCCATATAAAAGTGGGAGGTGGTTTTTCGTTTTGGTTTCCTAGGTAAAAGTATTTAATGCCCCTGGCCACTGTAAATAGTGACAGATAATACACTTTGCACAGATTGTATTTCCAAAAGAAAGGCATTTTTTTACAGCCTTTCATGTTAGTAATGATATCATTACATTAATCATAGCAAACCCCTCTCATGTCTGTACACTTCTGTGATCAGTGGGAATAGAAACATCCAGTAGTTTACATCCCTTGCCTCTTGTACTCTGCTTGGCTCATGATAAGCTGGAACAGAGCCTGAGCCCGTTGCCTATCCCCATCCACGTTCTTGGGGGGGACCCATTTCAGGGAAGGTGACGCAGGTACCAAGGGTCTTCCTCGTGTGCATTAAGGCAGGGCCGGGTCCTACAGACTGCAAGCCGGCAGTCTCCTTCAGAGCACCTTTCCTGACAGTTTCTTCTGTCTTTAGAGTATGTACTCTTGGAATCAGAGCAACATGTCCACACTCTAAATCACTATCAAAGATAGTAATAGAAGTTAAAAAAAAAAGGGGGGCAAGAAGACAACACGAGAAGCAGCAAGGAAATATACAAGCAAAATACAACAGCAGAGGAAGACAGTCCACGGTCGATGTGACAGTGAAGGTGAATGTTCTAGAACTTTGTAAGAAAAAAAAGATCAAGTTGCTAAAATCAAAATCCAGTTATATACTGCTTTAATGATAGGCGCTGAAGAGTATGACATGGAAAAGTAACAAGAATTCATTAGAGGGTGTTTGGCAAAGAAGGGGCATGAACACTGAAGGTGTTTTGAAGGTGATTTGAGAGCCACACGGGAGAGCTTTTGGGAAGAGAATCACAGATTCTCTAGGAAAAGGAACTGGAGAGACGGCTGTTGCATCTCTGGGAGAGGGGCCTCAGTTTGGGCAGGGGCTGGTGGGGCCGGAGCAGTGGTGGGTCTGGCTTGGTGCTCTCAGGACTTGCTGGAGGGTTGTTGACTTGGGTTCTGTCTGTAAGCGGGATGGTAATAACAGTGTGTCACAAAGTCTCTGGCTCTTTTTCCTCAAGTGTGGGCTGAAGACACTTGTGGTCCCTGGGAGCTTGTTAGAAGTGCAGGCTCTGCTGCATCAGGCCTGTGCTGTAACAGGATCCGGATGACTCAGGGAAGTTGGTACCTGCACAGAGAAGGGCTGCAGGGTGAGTGGTGAAGCACCGGCCCTGGGCCGTGGTGGCAGGAGGAAGCATTAAGAGCCATGAGAACCTTGGAAATCCACAGGAGTGGAGTGAAAGTCAGTCAGCCTCTGATGGCTTTTGCTGTAAGTTCAAGTGTATACTCCAGGATGTGCTCAGGGGCATACAGTTACTTTTGCTTCTTTTGTAAAAAATAATTGGTAGTAAGCAAAACTGTTCTCTCCACTCACTTCTGATTTATACAACCAGGAAAGAAAAAGTGCAGACTTTTCGTGGGGAGATTTCATTTCCTACCGAGCTCGCTTACAGTTTGTCTCTGCCTTTTCTTGTGAGATATCCAGGCCCCACTGTCTTAAAGCAGCGTCCAAGTGCGTCTCTACAGTGTTTTAGCCGTTTGGTCTCCGCAGACCCTGCGGGTCAGCCAAAAGCCTGAGTACCTGATAGCACTGTGCCCTCTCACTCCCTCCTGCCTAGATGCAGTAGTAGAAGGTCCTTTTTGGTGATGGATAATACGTGCGTCTCAGGAGGAAATATACAGTCTCCTCCCAGTGTCCTTCCAGCTTACCCCAAATTGCCTGGTTTTTTCTATATCCTTTAAAAAATATTTCATGGATTTACTAAAAAGGAAATCCTTTCAATACTGATAAAAAATAGCCTCTTATAAAGAAGATATAATTGTCTTAGTCATCTATTAAATCTTCAAAGAATATAAAAACTAAAACTTAGAAATAGGAGAAAATGATGGAAACTGCAGGGGTGTCAGTGCATTGTTATCAATCGGATCAAAATATAAAAATAAATAGAGTATTTAAAAGATTTTATTAAATTTGGCACTATAAAGCAAGTCTGAATATGTTCATAAATGCAGAAATTGTATGTAGCTGAGGACGTGGACCGGGATGCTCTGGGCTCTACTCCATCGTTGTGCCTCTCTGGTGGGCTCCAGAGAGTCACTTGGGCTGTAAGCCTCGGGCCCCCAACTGTGAAGCTGCGCTCTTGCGCATACCCCTTTCTCACCCCACAGGGCTGACGGGCAGCAGTTATTAGTAGTTCTATATTTAGTTTTTAGATTTCTGTAGATTAGTAAATGGATATTCCGCACCCACTTGAAAGTAAAAGAATATTCCCCTAAATTATGTATTGAGTCAAAGAAGGTGGGGCACCCTGAGGTGCTGGCCAGGCTCCCAGCTCAATCCATGGGACTCTGCTCTTCCAGGCCCCCTGGGCCTCCTCTCCACCCCCACCCCCACTTGCTACCACCCTCCACGAAGAGTTTCACAGGAGCTTCCTAACTGTCCTCCTGCGCTCCCTACCCCTGCTTCAGGCTCTTCCCAGCAGGGCAGCCAGAGTCAAAACAGGAGTCAAGGGCTTTTGTCCCAACCCTCCTGGGTTGCCTGGTCAGTAGGGTCCCTCCCTGTCCTCAGCCTCATCCCTCCCAGCGGTCCCGCTGGGCCTGAGCCTTTCTGCTCCTCTCCTGGACCCTGCCACACACTGGCCTCCAGTCTCCCAGCTGCCCATTCGCCACCTTCTGACCTGTGATTCCTCTGCCCAAAAGGCTCTTTCTGGCATGCTCCCTGTCATGGCATGCTCCCTGTCACCCCCACGTCTGCGCGGTGGGCACCCTCGTGTCTCTCAAGCCCTGTACCTTCCCCTGAGGCCCTGCCCGTGTGAACTGTGGAGGCTGCACTCCCTTCCCCTCATTTTCTTTTCTTTTTCCACATCCCTGTTTTATTTTCATCATTAGCACTTATCTCCAACTAACATACTGTATATTTTTCTTGCTTATTGTCTCTCTAAACTGCAAGTGCCGTGAGAACTGGAGATTTTCTGTTTTGTCGTTGCTGTGTCCTGAGCGCCCAGAGCAGTGGCGGCGCCTGGAGCTCAGTGTTCGCTGAACACGCAGATGAGTAAAGGAATCGATGCCATGAACACAGGACATCTGCGTGTGTGTTAAAGTGATGTTTAGAGGGAGAGTCATAGCCTTATTCTTTGTTAAAAGTTTAAAATATGAAAGCAAATGAACTGAACTCACCTCAAAAGCAGTTCAAAAATCAATAAAATAAACTCACAGAAATTTATAAATAGTGGGTAAAATAAAGCCCTGGAAGAGGAGATGGGAGGAATTATAAATAATATATAAGCTAATTATACAAAACAGAAAAATAGAATTATAAATCTAAAAGTTAGTGCTTAGTAAAAAGCGGTAAAATAAATAACATTGCATGTCTTCCCCCTGATAAGTGTAATTAATAATGGACAAATCAAAAATAAAATCATAAACCAAAACACTACAGATTCAAAGGAGTTTAGGAATTAGAAAGGAATGTTCATGAACTGGACGATCTGGTGAGATGGGAAAGGGCACATTACCAAAGATGCATCACGGCATTGAAAGTTTCAATAAACCTAAAAGCAACTAAGAGTTTGAAGAAGTTTTCAAAAATTACTCCTAGAAGGGCTCTGAATTCAGATGGTTTCTTTGATATTTTTAAGAAACAGTTCATTTCAATGAATATATAAATTACTACAAAGCATAGAAGATAATGGAAATCTATCTAATTCATTTTATAAAGGTAGTATAACTTGGAAATAAAATAAAATAATATTGAATTCATATTTAGGAAACTGAATTAAGCAACATGTCAAAATAGTAAACCATCATAACTAAGCATGGTTTTTCTAAGAAAGAAAGGATAGTAAGCTATTAACATTATAAAGTATATCAAAAGGCAATGATTATCTCAATAGGTGCTGAAAGGCTGTCATATAATTCAATATATATTCCTTATCAAAACTGTTTCAAAACTAGTAATGCAAGCCTTTTTCTTAATATAATAAAGACTTGGAGTGCGAGTTCCTTGAGGGTCTTAGAGGCAAGGACTCAGTCCCCTACTCTGTACCCAGATGTTACCAGCTCTGCCTTTTGAACAGAAATGTCAGTAATTGTTGAATAAACTAAGTATATACTTTAGACCCACTACCAACATCATATTTAGTGAAACAGTAAAAGAATTCCCATTAAAATTAGGATTCTTGGTATCATATTTAATATTTAACACTGTTCTAGAATTTCTGGCTAAAGTATTAATATGAAAGTAATAATTAACCATTAATAAGGAAAAACAAAACTATCCCTATTTGTAAAAAAGTGTATCAGGACTTAACTAAAAATCATGGAGAATGATCTGGGAAATAGTTTTAATAGCCAAGTTTAGCAAAGTGAATAGATGCAACATAAAACTTAGACCAGAAGGCTGAGCAGAGGATGGGCCAGTCGTGGAGGGGTGATCTGTTGATTCTGAAGAGTCTCTGGGGAATTAGTTCAGTGCTTTTGGCTGCAAGTGACAGATGCCCCAGTTCATCCAGTTTGAAAAACGAGGCAGAGTCATCTCTTGTGCAAAAAGTCACATGGTGGCAGGTCCCTGGCGTGACCCCGCAACTTAGCAGGTGCCCCTTCTCTGGCCTCTTCTGTGGCTGACCTTGGCGGCCCTCGCTCCTAGAGAGCCTCGCTGTCCAGTGAGGGGGACTCCTTGGGCAAATTGTGTAATGTGTTTGGGCTTCTGCGTCTATAAAATGGGAATAAAGAATGTGGATCTTGTAGTAGTATTACCCTAGGCCTGAGAGTCATGCTGTGCACGAGAGGCTTGTCCTCGTAGAGTGCACTTGGAGCGTGACAGGCCCCTCGTGGGGCGACGTCCCACCGGCCGCTGCGCGAGCGTGCTCTGTGGCAGCCGGGCAGTCCGAATGCTCTCCCCAAAGCCCAGCCAGCACTCCTCTGTCTTGGTCTTTCGTTTTCCCTCGCTCAGTCTTTCTCTTTCTATTTCAGTTTGCAAACCGTTCTCTTTGGCAGAGAATAAGATTTGAGGTCTCCTCTTTGCCATTTGTTTTGTTCCTTCATTCTCCACGTGTGTGGAGAGGCTCTGTTTTGTCCAGGACATCTGCGAGCTTCATCTCCCAGGGGCCTTGTTTTTCCTGATTCTGTTTGTATTTGTTTGTGGTAATAAACCCACTTTGCCACTTTGTCCTTTAGAATCAATCCCACGGGCTTCATTTGGAACCTCTCACATTTTGCTCTCACCGTACATACATGCGGGTATGGAGCCGAAACGTGGATGGAGGTGCTTCTAGTTCTGGAGCTGCAGAACCCGGCATGCGCTCGGGCCGCCTCTGAAAGGACGCCTCAGAAGCCTGTGGCACAGACCCACCCGCCGCCTGCTCTCTGCGGGTTTCACACATGCGGCGCAGCCACCCTTTCTCTTTCCTAAGTGAGTCTCTCTGTCTTCTCTCAGTTTCTCTTCTCTGTGGGAGCCTGAGTGGCCACCGTGGTCAGTGTCCCGTCAAGAGTTTTGCTTTCAGCCAAACGAGCAGAACTCCAGCAGGTGTCTGGGGCGGGTGTGTCCTTGCGAGCCGTGTCCTCCTGCTGAGCTGGTTTGGTTCCTGCCTCTTGGCTCCGCCTGGCCGGAAGCCGATCACACAAGGCCACGCCTCTGTTCCTGCTGTGCTTCAGCCCCACCCACAGGCTTTCCAGCATGTTCCATCCCTGTGGTTGCCAATTTTTCCACCTATGTACTTGACAAGGACATACTTTGTCCCCCTCCTCTCTGTTCTCTTTCTTTTGTGTTCAAAGACTCTCCATCTCTATGTTCAAATATTTCAGTCCCATCCTACCAGTTCCTGGCAATGTACATGAATTGTGACTGTTAACATGAAAATACCAATTGGACCCCGCTGTCAGTGTTTCCCATTGTTCACCCAGGTGAGGGCCATACTGCAGGGATGTTACAAACACAGCCTGAGCCACCTCTTTGCTATAAAGACCACATTCCTGCCTACCGCCACCCAAGATAGGGAGTGGGCTCCTTCCGTTATCGGAGCAAGGGCTTGGTCCAGGCCGGCTGGGCAGGCACAGCGTCCTGTCATACCAGAAACAGGTGTGTTGCAGGAAACTTCCCAGTGCACCCAGCACAGTATGGCAGAGACAAAGCTCAAATGCACATGACTATTCACCCCTTCCTCAGTCATTCATCTCCCATGTTCACAGAAGTCTGCCACATGCCAGCTGTGGTTCTGGCGCTGAGGGCACCAGGATGTATGAGAGCCTATCTTCATGAGCAGGGAGCTCAGAAAAGTACAGTGCACCGTGGTGAGGGTGGTGGTGTGGACAGGCATGCCTTGCTCTGGGTGCGGAGAGAACAGGAGCATGAGCTAGCCAGGAAGGGGTGGTAGGCAGTGACATGTGGCTTCCTGGGATTGGTGATTCTGAGCTGAGACTTACAAGATAAATGGGAATTAGCCAGAAGGGAGGTTGGGAGGAGGCTGGATGGAGGTGGGGATGGGCGTTCCAGGTGGTGTGGTCTGTGCCGGAGGCCCAGGAGGTGCTGTCTGGGGAGTGTGAGCAGGACACGATGATGTGGTTGCTGGCGGAGACAAGGAAGTGAGACTGAAGCAGACAGGAACCTGATTACAGGGGGCCTTTTCCCTTCAGGAGAGCACCTGGCTCCTGCTCCCGTGGTGAGTGGGTAGGTGAATGGTGAGGGGCAGGCCAAGGGCTGGGTGGCAGGGATGAGCCTCGAGTCTGCTGTCACGTGTTGAGACACCTGCCGACATCTCGGGAAGCAGCCTGGGCCCGAGGGGACAGGTGGAAGCAGTCTGGACATGGCCTCTGACTTCAGCTGCGAGGGCTCGGGCAGTCGGGACACAGTGGGGCGCGTGGAGAGCACCTCCCTTGGGCAGGGGCTGACAGCGGAGGCATGGGGACCGCGGGAGCAGGAGCACTGCCGGAGCTGCAGTCCGCCGCTGCCCTCCCGCCTCTCATGGGCCACGCGTCTCTCTCCGGGCTCTGCTGCCAGCCATGTCCCTCTGCCTGCCTGGAAGAGACTGGCCTAGCCCCCCTTTCACACGCCACCGGCCAGGCACTGGGGTCGAGGCGCCAGGTTCCGTGAAGAAAGCAGGGCAGGTTGGCTGTCCCGCGGCCCCGCTGAGAGGACGGCTGTCAGTTACCACCCTTAGCATGTTCTCACTGATCTTGGCTGAGTGTGCAGTTCCCTCTCAGACCACATCAGGACTCTCAGTAAGGAAAGAGGTGGTGACATCCAGGAGTAAAAGGACTCCAGCATCGTCTGGGGACAGGTGACATGCCAGGGATAAGAGTGGCCCAGCCTGGAGGCCTGGCCTTTGGTGTCTGGGCAGCAGTGAGGACGCGTGCCTGTGGTGTCCCCATCGGCTCCCCCATCCACCCTCGCCTGAGCTTCCTGCTGTGTCACAGTGGGAGGGGCTGCTTTCCCATGCGGTCCTGGGTCCAGGTCCTGGTGCTGCCCAGCACGGCTGTGTGGCCGTGGCAAGGTACTTAGCCTTTTTCAGGAATACGTACGCCTACACCCCATCCCCTGCCACCCCATCTTGAGCCACCCCACAGCACACACCTGGCGCAGACTGACCTGATGGACGCTGAGCAGAAGAGGCAGCAGTGTGGCCGTCGTGGCCCCACCCAGCTCTCCCACTGGAGAAAGCCTTCCTGTAACTCCAGGGTGCTCTGTGTGTTCTTTTTCTAACTGAACCCTCCACGGCCGACCTTCAGAACTGACAGGCTGGTTCTCTCCTCCCAGGCCGTGCCTGCCGTAGGGTGAAGAAGTAAGTGGTAGAGTCCTCTTGCTTCCGGCTGCCCCTGCCCCTGTGCATGACGTCTCCTCCAAGCTAAATCCCATCCCTGTGTGCTCTGTCACTCCCTGACACTTCTTTTGTTGCTATCTGTGACCATTGTGGACACCTCCCTTCTTCTGTGGGTACTTTGGACTCTCTCTGCTCAAACCTCCTATTCATACTTTCCCACTCCACTGTCAGCAGATGAATAACATGGCACCTGCTTCCATGCAGAGCAGAAGCTGCCTGCAGTGTGTGCCCTGTCCCTTCTTCCTGCACACTCGAGCGGCCCCTCTGACCACCTGGTGCGGTGTCTCTGGGGCCTCCCTGTGCTTCAGGCTCTGCATGTGGCGGTGGAGTCCACATGCCCCACCTCATCGAGCCACACGCTCCCCAAAGCCCCTCGTTCTCATGCATCTGTCTCTGCCTGTGACCACACTCGGGCGTCCGCATCCTTGCAGGGTGCCCCTCCACACACTCCCTGTGTGCCTCTTGGATCCCGCCTGGCCCCACGTCCAGTCTCCCCCACAGCCCAAATTGCTTTCTCCTGCCGCCATTTCGACCTGGAGAGTAAGTGACCCCACAGCTTCCTCCCCCTTTGCCGCCCTGACGCCCAGCACCGATTCTCACTGCTTCTTCCCAGCCCCCTCTGCAGCCTTCCCATCTGCCTTAAGTGCTTGCTGTTCTTCTCCTGCCTGGAGCCTCGAGCTTTCCTGCAGCCTTCCCAGGAGGTGTCTTTCCTCCCTCCCTGCACAGTGCCTTGGTGGTTTCATGCTCACCCACGTGTTTGTTGACACCTTTCCACAGAAGGCTTCAGGAGGCCAGCGCGGACCTCCTCACCTGCCTACCCTTCTCCTGTGCCCCTTTCCTGCTGGGCGGCCCTCATTTTGAGACCAGGCACCAGACCTTTTCTTTTTAGGCCTGTCTCAGGCATTCTCCACTGAGCAGTCCTGGGCAGGCTGCTGGATACACCCCCAGGCACCCCCATTCTCCCCTCTCCTTCCTTCTCTAATACTCAGAGGCCTTCACCATGTCTTGTCTAGGCTATGCAATGGTGTCTTTTTAAAAAATCTTTTGACTTTTTAATTATATAACAAATACAAGATCCACATATAAATAAAACGTAATCTCTGAAGCTCACAGCCGTGGTTGGTGGGTAACTTGTAAACAAAGCACATCCCCAGGCAGCAGTGAGATGCGTGAGCAGCAGCAGGTGCGGGGCGAGGCTGTCTCCCACACCAGTAGTCTCTCTGCTGCACAGACTCCTCCCGATACCTGGGGTGCAGGTGCAGGTCTGAACTGTATTTCTGTCTTTCTCTCTTTCAGCACTTTTGTAGATTTCCAGAATCTGACTTATGCCTGCTTGGAGTTGGGGCATCTTTCTAAGAATCAGATCGTTATCAGTGGAACTGTGTCAGAGGGAGCTTTGCCAAAAAAGACCCTGCACAATCACACAGGGGCAGCTTCTCTGGCACTCGAGGACCTCCCTAGGTTAAATGAGGCTGCACTTCAGATAGATCTGAGTCTGCTCACAAAATTAACTTTATCCAGGACATACCCAAAGCTCTCACGGTTTCTTTTTTTTTGATTCTTTATTTAAATATTCAGTATTCTGTAGTGTTATCCATATGAGAATAATCAGACCTAAGAAATAAACTATAAAACAGCAACTCGGAGCTAGATTTGGGGCAGGGTGGCCAGCCTGCTCCCTCCTCTCCCCTTCCCTGGACCCTTTGTCCTGCAGCCAGACCACAGCTGGGGTGTCACCCTGCATCTTCGATCCTCACCCGTGGAGAAGAGAATCTCTGGCAGCATCTGGGGGAAATGGAGCTTCTGTAGACCCAACAGCTCCAGCCCTGCCACTGTCATTTGCCCTGGGAGGTTGTCTTCTTGCCTGGGAACTTGGGCTTATGTGGGTGGCAGGCGATAGAGACCTTACTTCAGAACTGGGCACCAGCAACCTGTGTTCAAAGGATTGTGCTGCCAGTGACAATGCTGAGCTGCAAGTTGGGAAACCAGGCTAGCTTTTCTGGTTCTTCACACAATTAGCCGCACATGGCCTAGTTTCCTCTACTGTGATCTTGCACAAGTAATGTGTAAACATGTTCTAGAGGAATAGGAGCTCCGTGAAGGCAGGGACTTACATGTTGCATTGCTTGTCCCCACACCCCAGGTGCCCTGCTCTACTGGGCATGTTGGGTCCTTGACACACTTCAGCTGAATGGTGACAGGGGCATTTCTGCTTCCCCCTCCAGCCTGGACCTGCTGCAGGTGTGATGGTGGTGGGTTTTCTCATCTGTGCTCACATATAATTATCTGTTTTTCAGGAGCCCAGCAGCCGGGGACACCGTATTACACTGACCCAGGAGGACCGGGGATGAATCCTGTTGGGAACACCATGGCAATGGCTTTCCAGGTCCAACCCAACTCACCCCATGGGAGCATGGCCTACCCACCCCCTCCTTCCTACTGCAGCACACCCCCACCCCCCTACGAACAGGTGGTGAAGGCCAAATAGCAGGCGCTGCTGCGATCTGGAGGAGAGACAGGGGAGGGCCTCCCACCAGCCTCTCCTGTCCCCACTGATGGTCACATCTAGGTATGGCCTGATGAGCCACTAAGGGCAGATTCTTCCTTGATATCTTCAAAGCAAGCACAGCTCCCTTTCAAGTTTTCCATGGAGGATATTATTTGAATTCACACTGCCTCCACTATTCCTTCTGTTTTCTGATGTAATGTGTTCTCTCTGGCAGAGTGTGGTGACAGTCCCCAAGGTCTGTCGTTCTTAGGGTGGCATGACCATATCCCCAGGAGAGAGACTCAGAGGAGGAGGACGGCAGAGCCGGGAGGTACAGGTGACGTGGAGGAGCCAGGCCCAGGTGGGCGTCCTCCCATCAGATGGAGAGCCCCACCACACACAGCAGCCCACGTGGCCGAGGCCGGTCAGCTGCTCCAGCCCATCCTCCTGTCAGTCTTCCTCTCCTCAGAGCTACCAGAGGGACATTCAGGGGAGAGCCAGCCTCTTGACACCTGTCTGTCTCCATTCACACCCTGGTGACGGGCCTCCCTCAGCGCCACCAGGGCAGAGTGTGCAGCTCTCACGGCAAGGCGAGGGCCCAGAGCCAGGCCGGAGCTGGACGCCTGCAGTTATCTGGAGATCACTAAGGGAAGCTATTTAAGTTCAGGGGAAATCGCTTCCTGCTCCAAACTGGGACACTGAGTTTTATGAGTTCTTGGTCTGACTTGGAAAACAAATGTTGCCCCCCTTTTTAGTGTTCATAGAAGTGTGTAATGTCCTGTCCTTTGAGGTCAGACTGGAGTGTGTCTTCCCTGGATGTCACTGCCTCCATGGTGTTCTCAGGCCCAGAGGCCTTCTGCACCCCACCCCTGAGGCAGTCCTGGTGGGAGTCTGATGGGCTGTCACAGCAGAGGGAGAGACCCGAGAGGTGCATCTAGCAGCGGCTCTGTTCCACCACGTAGTGAGTAGTGTTGATGTGTATTTAAACCCAGGTTGAGACCTACGTGTTGTCTGATACTAAGAGCAAAGCCGTGTGGCCCACGGCCTAGAATACTGTATATGTATATGTATGGAGAAGGGGGTGGGGCCACTTATTTTTTAAATGAACTAATCAGAGCCTCTTGAGGAATTGTTACTCGTTGAACTGGAGCATCAAGACATGTCCCCCGAGGGATGTGGAATGTCTGCTATTTCCCCAGACCGGGAGGCTTGGTGTCCACACTCTACCTGGGCGTTTATGTGGGGCGGGGGTGAGGAACACAGAGGGCAAAGTAACAGCTTGGACTTATGTTACTCTAAGGATGTAGAATCTGAGAGCTCCAGGGAGTTCTGAAGGAAATGCTCGGGAACAAGAGGAGCAGTCTTGGAAACACAGGTTGTGCACACAGATGCTGCCACGGGCGTCTCTGGACATCCTCGTGGGACCTCTGACCTCATGTCCCAGTGGCAGGACCTCCCCATGCTCCAGGCCTTGATTTAAATGAGACCACGAAGCACAACTTTTGCTGTTTACAATGGAGACAAATACACGGGTCCAAAACGTTTCTCTTCTTCCAGGTCATTCATTTTGCATCTTTAACTTAAGTTTCTCCCTTTGCTGTTTTTAATGAAGAAGCACATTAAGAGCTGCCCCTGGAATTGGGTCGGACACAGCCAAAGAGGCATATTAATGTCCAGGACTAAACTTCATTCATCTTTTTTATAGCAAATGAGCTCAAGCGACCGAATGATGAATGGGGCTCACTGAGTTTATATTCCCAGGTTTGTGTAAGACACATTTTATTGTCCCCTGAACCCAATTAGAATCCTGCTGCAGTGAACACTGAAACTATATGTGGAAGTCCTGCTTCTGGGGACATTGCCATCTTCATTTCTGTTGTGGTGGTGTTGGTGGGTCACAGCCACCTCTTAGAGTGAGTCCAGCTCCTGTGTGTGGATGTCCTGTGAAGCTGGGGTTAGGAGTAAACTTGAAGCAGACCTGTGCATGCTCCCTGTACATGCTCCTTGGCTCATTTCTCTTTTCTGTTCTCTTTTGATAGGGTCCTGTTTCCTACGTATGCCAAATAAAAATAAATTTGGGCATGTGCTTTGATTGTTTTGTTGGGGAGTGGGGAAGAGGGAAAAAATGCAGGTTCTGATGAGGAAGGACGTGCAGAGGTCCCTGGTTCAGCCTTGAGGGATAGGGGACGGCGCGCCCCTTCTCAGGAAAAATAGGAACTAGATGTTATCCAAGGATATAAGGTGCTTGTGGTTCGCCAATACATTTTAAAAATCAAGCTAAGGAGAAAATTTTCCAAGGCGAGGAGAAATATGGAAGCATTAGCAAGGTGAACGCATGGGACTGGGTCTGTTTTCCATGGAGCCTTCATGTTAAAATCCAGCTCTGCTTGTTCAGAAGCAGTACTTCAATCACAGACACTACTGAGGGATATTGCTGCTACATTTTAGATGTAGCATTTTAGCATTTAGATGCTATAGAAGCTGCATTTTAGATGAATCACTAATTGAGATGTTTGTAAAGAAGCGTTTTGTATTTTGCCTTCATAGAATGTTAGTCCTAGATCATGGTCCCTGCCTAAAAGGTCTTTTGTAGACCTAAGTTTGGTGCACTCCAGTGTGTCCGTCTTGGTGAGCCCAACAGTGCACTCTGAGAAGCATCTCCATGCTGTTTAATCCAGTCCTCCTCAAATTAGACCATGAAATCTTTTTCTTGTGTGTGTGTAGACACACCTCAAGCCCCTCTGAGGTGTGTCTGCCAGCAGAACCCAGGGCTGTCAATCCATCTGAGAGATTTCTAACACCTTACGCCCCAGCTGGGAAGGATTCTGACCTCAGTCTTTCCTCGGGAGCTCCTTGGCGCCTCTGTAGATTTGCCCAGCTCCAGACTGGGCTACCAACCCTGCAATCCTGGGCCATTTGGAGGGAGCTCTAGGATCCAAAGGCCCTGTAACACCTTTTCCCCAAGGCCTTTCTTTTATTTAACCACTTCGGTACGGTGCTCACCGGCCACGAAGCCTTGCCCACAGCCGGCACTCACAGTCCGCACGGTAGTTTGTGCTGTGCATTGACGACGGATCCATTTTGCTCTTGTGTGATGAGGAAAGCTTTAAAGCACTGAAAGCTTGTTTTACTTTACAGGCAGCTTTACTTGTAATGTAAATCAGAATAGGTAACATAGACATATATGTTTTCATTACGTTATTTTTAAATGTTCACAATTTTATTTTGATAAATGAAAAATTAGAAAAGTCATATCACGGCTGTCGGCTAAAGTCGCTGTGCGTGTTCATCTGTGGCTGTTGACTATAGTCAACGCTGGTACTGAAGTGGTTAAAAAATGTTTTAGGAAGACCAGGTACGGTGGCTCAACCTGTAATCCTAGCACTTTGGGGGCCAAGGCAGGAGGATCACTTGAGGTCAGGAGTTTGAGACCAGCCTGAGCAAGAGAGAGAGACCCTGTCTCTACCCAAAATAGAAAAACCAGCTGGGTGTGATGGTGCACACATCTAGTCCCAGCTACTTGGGAGGCTGAGGCAGGAGAATTGCTTAAGCCCAGAAGTTCGAGGTTGCAGTGAACTATGATCACACCACTGCAGTCTAGCTGCGGTGACAGAGTGAGACTATGTCTCAAAAAAAAAAAAAAAAAAGTTTTAGTTACTCTTCACTTAATTACATATTCTAGAAAAGAAAACAGCAGTGCAATTTGTTTTATATATTGGAATACTGCCCTCAGTTTTACTTGATAGAAGGGCTATGTTGCAAGGACAGGTTTGATAGATATTAATCCCATCTGAGGCCCTGCCATGCAGACAGGAAGTCGCCTGGCATCACAGCCACCTCCTGGGGAAGGATGCCCTGCCTAGCCAACTTCCCTAGGAAGGTGGAAGCAGGGTCAGGACTTGAGATGGCAATCTGAGTGCACACTTTTATCTATCCTTCCCAAATTTCACTGAGCCTCAAAAAAATCCATATCTGCTGTCAAGAGCGCAGGGACAAAAATGCCAAGTAATTTCTGAAATAGAAGAAGGCCGGGAGGATTGATTGATGGAGGAAACAGAGAATGGCACAGGGGTGGCTTGGAAGACAGCACTATTCCTCAGAGAAGCCCCATGCTACAGCCAACAAGTGCAGAGAGTAGGAGGGGCTGTGGCAGATGTCGGGGATCAACCAGCGGCTTGATTGAGTCTCCAGCCCAACTTCCCCCACCCTCTACCCTGTGTACGAAGAGCAGCTGGCTGCAGGAACTAATGAGCTGAATCTCGCTGTCTCACCAAGAGACAGATCTTAGAAGAAAGCAGAAGAAATAAGCAAGAAGACAAGTATACATCGGACGAGGGCCGGAAGGAGGGATACCTGAGACTATGTGAGACTCCAAGCGAGGAGGTTGCGGTGGAGAACTGGAAGAACAGAGCTCCCGAGAAGCTTGGAGACCAGCGACAAGGGTAGGTGGAGCAGTTAACTTCCCCTCCCTTGCATCTCGGACTGCTGGTGGGCTCCCCAGCGGTTGGAGAGACCTGCGGACACCAGCCCGGAGACAGCTGCCGCCAGTGAGCAGTAAGCCTTTTGCAGACGCAGCACCAGGCTCCCAACTCCCTCAGGGCACCTCCCTGTGCACAGACCCGAGCTGCTTGGCAGTCGCCATATTGCTACATTCTCCCCTCCCCCTTCCCTATCCGCAGCTGCCAAGAGAGACAATATAGCCATGAGCCAGAGGCATCTCCAGGAAACGGGACCTTTCCTTTTGGGGCCCTACAGCTGACTGAGGGGTACACAGACGGGGAGCTCCCTACCCGCCAGCCCTCCCAGGTGCTGCTGGCCTGGTGAC
>VBSM01002217.1:155914-200645 GCA_008086735.1 Cheirogaleus medius
CTCCCAGACCAGCCCTCACTGAAGTAGAGAATAAGGACACACCTGGAAGTCCCAGGGCCCCACCCACCACCTTAGACACTAAAGTGCCTCTCCAGAGGAACAAGAGCTGGTTACAGGACCCAAAAATAACAGTGTAGCCTGCTCCTCCCAGCAAGCACCACCTACTGACAGGGAGGTCATTCTGCACACGCGTTTACTGCATCTACTGACTCATCATACAGGGTGTGGTCAATCGAATCTCACCCACAAACACCACCTACTGGCTCAGAGACTAAACAGGGTGTGTCATTATCCAAATGAAAATCTAAAGATAAGAAGCAACAACTGATCCAGATGGGAAGAAATCAGCGAAAGAACTCTGGAAGTATGAAGACTCAAATGGAAAGCACACCCCCAAAGAGGAACACTAGCCCTTTAGAAATGGACACCAACCAAAATCAGAACACTAAAACGAAAGAAGAAGAATTTCAAACATGGATTGTAAGAAAATTCAATGACTTGCAAGAAAAAATGGATAACCAACACAAAGAAATCATAAAAAAATCCAGGACTTGGAAGAAAAATTCACTAAAGAAATCAAAATAATAAAGAAAAATCAAACCTAACTCCTGGAAAAGAAGAATCTATTCTGGGAACTACAAAACACAGTGGAAAGCCTCAAGAACAGGGTAGATCAAACAGAAGAAAGAATCTCAGAGATTGAAGATAACAGCTTCCAATTTAAAAAGTCAGTCACAGAGATAGAGCAGAGAAATAAGAGAAAAGAGCAAGCCTACAAGAGATGTGGGATTATGTGAAGAAACCTAATGTGAGGGTTATAGGGTTACCCAAAGGGGAAGAAGAAAACACTCAAGGGTTGGAGAAGACATTGGAAGATATAATAGAGGAAAATTTCCCAGGCCTTGGTAAAAATCTAGATATACAAGTTAAAGAAGCTCAAAGGACCCCTGGGAGATTCAATGCAAACAGGAAGACGTCACCTCATGCAGTCATCAGATTGACCAAAATATCAACTAAAGACGCCTTTCTACAAGCTTTAAGATGAAAAAAGCAAGTAACATACAAAGGAAAGCCAATCCGAATAACGCCAGACTTCTCTACTGAAACCTTACGAGCAAGGAGAGACTGGGGCCCCATTCTCACTCTTCTGAAACAGAATAATGCCCAGCCTAGAATCTTATACCCTGAAAAACTAAGTTTTGTATATGAAAGAGAAATCAAGACATTCTCAGATAAGCAAAGACTGAGGGAATTCACCAAGACAAGACCAGCCCTCTAAGAAATACTCTAAACATTGTTACCCACGGATCAGCACAATAAACACTCATGAATGTAAATCCACTCAAAAGCTAAAGATCAAAGGCCAGATACTACAATGGCTCAAGAGAGAAAACAAAGCAACAAAGTTCAGCTCAACAGAATGAACAGAAACCTGCCCCACCTATCAGTTATCTCAATAAATGTGAATGGCCAGAACTCCCCACTCAAGAGACATAGGGTGGCTGAATGGATAAAAAAAAATACAAGCCAAGTATCTGCTGCCTTCAGGAAACACATCTAACTTGCAAGGATGCAGTTAGACTAAAGGTAAAGGGGTGGAGAACAATATTTCAAGCAAACAGAAGCCAAAAGAAGGCTTGCATGGTGATGTTGATTTCAGATAACTTAGATTTTAAATCAATAAAAGTAATAAAAGACAAAGAATGTCACTATATAATGGTGAAAGGTACAGTTCAACTAGAAGACATAACAATTCTAAATATGTATGCACCCAACTTAGGTGCACCCAGATTCATAAAGCAAATACTACTTGATCTAAACAAATGGATAAGCAACAACACCATAATAGCCAGAGACTTTAACACCCTGCTGACAGTACAGGACAGATCCTCCAAACAGAAAATTAACAAAGAAATACTGGAGTTAAACCAAACTCTAGAATGGGCCTTACTGACATTTACAAGACATTCTACCCAAAAAACACTGAATATACGTACTTCTCATCAGCTCATGGGGCATTCTCTAAGATTGACCATATCCTAGGACACAAAGCATGTCTCAAAAAATTTTTAAAAATAGACATTATACCATGTATATTTTCAGATCAAAATGGAATAAAAGTAGAAATCAACCCTAACAGGAACTCTCATTTCTACACAAAGATGTGGAAACTAAACTACTGAATGATCACTTCATAAATGAGGAAATCAGGATGGAAATCAAAAGATTCTTTGAACTAAATGACAAAGAAGACACAAGTTATCAAAACCTGTGGGACACAGCTAAAGCAGTCCTGAGAGGAAAGTTTATTTCCATAAATGCCTATATCCAAAAGTCAAAAAGATCACAAATAGATAACCTAATGAATCGACTCAAAGAGCTGGAAAAAGAAGAATAGACCAACCCCAAAACCAGCAGAAGAAGTGAAATGATTAAGATCAAATCAAAACTAAATGAAATTGACAACAAGGAAACTATACAGAAGATTAATAAAACAAAAAGTTTGTTCTTTGAAAAAATAAACAAAATTGACACACCTTTGGCTTGACTAATGAAAAGCAGAAAAGAAAAATCTCTAATAAGCTCCCTCAGAAACAATAAAGGAGAAATTACAACTGATACCATGGAGATACAAGATATAATTTATGAATACTACAAAAACCTTTTTTTTTTTTTTGCAAACAGATAACTCACTTCATTTATTTTTTTATTTCAGCATATTATGGGGGTACAAATGTTAAGGTTACATATATTGCCCATGCTCTCCTTCCCTCTCAAGTCAGAACTTCAAGCGTGACCATCCCCAAAACGTTGCACATCTCACTCATTATGTTTGTATATACCCATCCTCCCCCCTCCCACCCGCTCGACACCCAATTAATGTTATTCCTATATGTTCACTTAGGTGTTGATCCATTAATACCAATTTGATGGTGAGTACATGTGGTGCTTGTTTTTCCATTTTTGAGATACTTCACTTAGTAGAATGGGTTCCAGCTCTATCCAGGAATCTATAAGATGTGCTATATTACCATTGTTTCTTAAAGCTGAATAGTACTTCATGGTATACATGTACCACATTTTATTAATCCACTCATGTATTGATGGGCACCTGGGTTGTTTCCACAACTTTGCAATTGTGAACTGTGCTGCTATAAGTGTTCAAGTGCAGGTGTCCCTTTTGTAGAGTGTCATTTGATCTTTTGGGTAGATACCCAGTAGTGGAATTGCTGGATCAAATGGTAGATCTATTTGTATCACTTTAAGGTATCTGCATATTGCTTTCCACAGAGGTTGAACTAGTTAGTAGTCCCACCAGCAGTGTAGGAGTGTTCCTATCTCTCCGCATCCACGCCAACATTTATTGTTTTGGGACTTATAATAAAAGCCATTCTCACTGGAGATAAGTGATATCTCATTGTGGTTTTGATTTGCATTTCCCTGATGATTAGAGATGTTGAGCATTTTTTCATATGTTCATTGGCCATTATTCTGTCCTCTTTTGAAAAATTTCTGTTCATATCCTTTGCCCACCTTTATGCACACAAACTGGAAAATGTGGAGTAAATGGACAAATTCTTAGAAACTCACAGCCTCCCTAGGCTCAACCAGTAGGATATAGAATTCCTGAAGAGACCAATATTAAGTACTGAAATTGAAACATCAATAAAAATCCTTCCTAAAAAGAAAAGTCCTGGACCAGATGGTTTCACACTCGAATTTTACCACTCCTGCAAAGAAGATCTGGTGCCTATCCTGCAGAAATTATTCCACAACATCGAGAAGGATGGAATCCTTGCCAACACATTTTATGAAGCAAACATAATACTGATACCAAATCCAGGAAAGGCAACAAAAAAAGAAAAATACAGACCAATATCCCTTATTAATATACATGCAAAAATTCTCAACAAAATTATAGCTAATCATATCCAGGTGCTTATCAAGAAAATAATCCATCACAACCAAGTGGACTTCATCCCAGCAATGCAGGGATATGGTTCAACATATGCAAATCTATAAATGTAATTCACCATATAAACAGAAGCAAAAACAAAGACCATATGATCCTCTCAATAGACACAGAAAAAGCATCTGACAAATGTCAACACCCTTTTATGATAAGAATGCTTAACAAAATAGGCATAGATGGGGCTTACCTAAAAATGATACAAGCCATATATGACAAACCCACAGCCAACATTACACTGAAGGTGGAAAAATTGAAAGCATTCCCACAAAAATTAAACAGTGTGCTCCTGAGTGACCACAGGATCAATGAAGTAATTAAGAAAGAAATCAAAATATATTTTGAAACACATGAACATTAAAATACAGCATAACAAAAGTGATGGGGTACAGCAAAAGAAGTGCTAAGAGGGAAAATTTATAGTAATAAAGATCAGATATAGCAAAAGAGTAGAAAGATTTCAAATAAACAACCTACTGATGCACCTAAAAGAACTAGAAAAGCAAAAACAAACTCAAAATTAATAGAAGGGAAGAAATAGTAAAGATCTAAAGAACTAAAGTTAATAGAGACAAAAAAATTACAAGAGATCAACAAAACAAAAAGTTGTTTTTTTAAAAGATAAACAAAATAGATAAAATATAAGCTAGACTCACCAAAAAAAAGAAGACTCAAATAAATAAAATAGGAAACAAAAATGGGACATTACAACTGATACCACAGAAATACAAAGGATCATTAGAGACTATTGTGAAAAACTATACTCCAACAAACTGGAAAACAGATGAAATGTATAAATTTCTGGTCATACACAAGCTACAAAGATTGAACCAGAAAAAAGTAGACAACCTGAACAGACTAAAAACAAATATCATGATTGAATTAGCAATAAAAGTCTCTCAAAAAAGAAAAGCCTGGGACCAATGGCTTTACTGCTGAATTCTACCAAATTTACAAAGAAAAAATAACACTAATTTTCTCAGACTATACCAAGAAATTGAAGAGGAGGGAATTCTTTCTACCTCATTCTATGAGACCCTCATACCAAATACAGACAAGGACACAACAAAAAAACAAAGCTACAGGTCAATATCCCTGCTGAACATAGATGCAAAAGTCTTCAACAAAGTACTAGCAAAATGAATCCCACAACGTATCAAAAAGGTAATACACCACAATCAAGTGGCATTTATCCCAGGGATGCAAGAATGGTTCAACATATCAGTAAATGTGATACATTAAATCAACAGAATGAAGGACAAAAACCAGGTGATTATCTCAATAGATGCAGAAAAATGATAAAAGCAAACATTTCTTCTTGATAAAAACTCTAAACAAATTAGAAATCGAAAGAACATACCTCAATATAATAAATGCCATATGTGACAAACCCACAGCCAATATCTGTGAATGGAGAAAAGCTGAAAGAATTTCCTCTGAGAATGGGAACAAGACAAGGATGCCTACTTTCACTATGTTCTTATTCAACATAGTACTGGAAGTCCTGGCCAGTTTCTCAACAAGAGAAAGAGATAAAAGGCATCCAGATTGGAAAAAAGAATGTCAAATAATCACTCCTTACAGAAGACATAATCTTATATAGAGAGAAATCCGAACACTTCACACGCACACACACACACACACAAAACCTCTTAATAATGACCAAAAAATTTCAGTAAAGTTGCAGAATGCAAAATCAATGTACAAAACCCAGTAGCGTTTCTATTCACCAATGATAACTAGCTGGAAAAAAAATCAAGAAAGCAATCCCATTTAAAATAGCAACAAATAAAATACCTAATAATAAACTTAACCAAGGAGGTTAAAGACCTCTACAAAGAAAACTACAAAAAACTGATGAAAGAAAGAAATTGAAGAGGATACAAACAAATGAAAAGACATCCAATGCTTGTGGTTTGTTAAAAATGAGCATATTACCTAAAGCAATCTACACATTCAATGCAATTTCTATCAAAATACCAATGACATTCTTCACAAAAATAGAAAAAAACAATCCTAAAATTTTTATGAAACCACAGAAATACCCCAAATAACCAAAGCAATACTAAGCAAAAAGAACAAAGCTGGAGCCATCACACTACCTGTCTTCAAAAGCTCTAGTAACCAAAATCACATGGTACTGGTATAAAAATGAACATATTGACCATGGAACAGAATAGAGAACCCGATTATAAATCTACATATTTGCAGCCAACTGACTGTTGACAAATGTGCCAGGAATACACGTTGGCGAAAGACACCCTCTTCAATAAATGATGCTGGGAAAACCAGATATAAACATGCAGAGGAACAAAACTTGACCCCTGCCATTCACTATGTACAAATATTAACTAAAAATGAATTAAAGACTTAAATGTAAGATCTGAAACTATGAAACTACTAGAGAAAAACTTAAGGGAAATGCTTCAGGACATTGGTCTGGGCAAAGATTTTATGGACAAAACCTCACAAGTACAGGCAGCAAAAGAAAAAAAAAATAGACAGATGGGATTATGTCAGACTAAAAAGCTTCTGCACTGCGAAGGAGACAGCAGAGTAAGGAGTCAGTGTCCAGAATGGGAGAAAATACTTGCAAACTATTCATCTGACAAGGGGCTAATATCTAGAATATATAAGAAACAAAATAAAAGTACTCTCATTAAAAAGTTGGCAAAGGATCTCAGTAGACATTTTTCAAAAGAAGACATATAAGTGGCCAACAGGCATGTAAAAAGTGTTCAACATCACAGTCATCAGGGAAATGCATATCAAAACCACAATGAGATAGCACCTCACCCCAGTTAAAATGGCTTAACTGTGAATGAAGCAGACAGACCAAATATGATAACATTACCACACTGTACCCTGACCCCACTTGAGAACTAGAGCTGAGGTCCCCTGAGAGTCTCTCTTATTGCACCTCTGCCATTATCCCACATCTTGTGTTTATAATTTCCTCTCTTTTCTTTATAATTTTGCCACATATGTGCTTTGTTTTGTCCACCAAAGAATCATGAGGTTCATAAATTTAGAAAGGAGATTCTGGTGGCAGCATCACGTCACTCTGGCTGGGGGCAGCCTCTCCCCTGTTCTGAGTGTTTGAACCAGCTCCAGACCCAGACAACGTCGGAGTCCTCATCACAGTTCTTCAGTGCGCAAACCTTACTCATCCTGAGCCTTGGAGTCGAAGCAGCTCCAACCCTCGCCAGCTGGCTAACCTTGCGAGATGCTCTGCCACTCTGAGCACGTTTCCCTCTCTGAATCATGAGGCTAGGAACGACTCCAATGTTGCTTAGTTTATCCAATGCCAACTCCTAATCCTATTCCTTGCCTCACTCTTCTAAAGCAGCAGAAAAACCGACACATCATCTTCATTTTCCCCATCTCCCTCGCAACGGGGGCAATATGACACAGCGCTGGCCAACGACACGTACTTAAAACTCTACTCTGGGGCCTCCAGGAAAGGTTTCACTCTTCTTGTGAGTGGGACTAGAGCTGCTGGCCTTGCTACGTGCCTGTGCGGCCTGCTTCGACCGTCGCTGCAATGTCTGGGCTGAAGCAGCCATCGCAGAGGACCCAGCTTCCACACTGCTGGACTTCTGAGCCAGTGAGCTGATTCCAGGTTTCTTACCACCTGGAAAAATAAATTCCCATTAATCAGATGTTGTGTTACTAACTTACCTTACGGGATGGTTGTGAGAATTTTGTGAAGTATTTTTTCTAAAGACTAAATATGGTGCCCAATGTTGTTAAATACTCAATAAAAGATACCTTATCAATGTTAGTAGTAGTAGTAGCAGTACAACTAACCTCAGTTGCCACAGGCTACTTCAGCTCTGATGTATAGGTCTGGCCAGGGGTAAGATGTTGGTTGAAGGTTGTTGTCTACTGCCAGCTAGTGTCAGTGACCTGGGCAAGTCTTGAACCCCTATGGGCCTCGGTTTCCTCAGTTGTTTATAAAATAATATCAAAGTTCCCTTTCAGTTCTAAAATTTTTTAATTCTATTTTCTTTTCCCTTGAAATTTTTTTTAGCATCACAGGCTATAGGATCCAGGCTGACAGGACCAGGGAAGTATGTTGGAATGTGGAAGAGAGTATTTCTAAATTCCATGTGCACAGTTTACAGTGGCCCCTCAGGGCACGCTGGGTCTCCTAGCCAGCCCTCCTTCTGTGATGTAATATGAAGCACCAAATGTCACCTAAGAAGGCATAATGCCAAAATGTGTCACCCGGATACCTCTAGAGTGGTGTTATACAGCAGAGCTTTCTGTGGTGGTGGCAATACCGTGTCTCACTCTCCAGCACAGTAGCCACTAGCTACATGTGACCACTAGGCACTTAAAATAAGGCTAGTGAGACTGAGGGACTTAATTTTAAATTTAGGTTAATCTTCATGAAATTAGGTTTAAATACTCCTATGTGGGTAATGGCTATCACAGGGAACAGCGCAATTCTGGAGTGTAGACCTACCTTGCAGGTTACAGGCAGGGAGAGACAGGAGAGCAGGTCGGTGACAGCACAGGGAGAAGCAGGTGAACCCATGAGGAGGAAGATCTATGAGACAACAGTCCTGGAGTTCTGAGAAAGTCAGTGCCAGTAAAATCAATCAGACAAATAAACAAAAAACAGCTTGAGGGGATTGTCCCATGTTGAAGAGATGAAAGAAACGTAAAACGTGTACCTAAATTGGATCCTGATTGAAAATACAATTCAGATTTAAAAGACATCACCGTGTCAATTGGAAAACCCTTCTTTTCAATTGCCTTCAGCTCATTGTTCAGGTGGCAGCATCACTCTGGGGTCAGGCTCTCCCCTGTCCGTTAAGTGTTTGAACCAGCTCCAGACCCAGGCAACATTGGAGCCCTCGACACAGTTGGACGCAGCCTAATACTGTGAAGTCGTTGCTGGTTTTCTCAAGTGCAGTGTCGGCATCGTGATTATGTGGCAGATTAGTTTTAGAAGATGCCTATGATGTGTGTAGGAGTAAAGGGTCACAATGTCTACAGCTTACACACAAGCAGGTGTGCGCGTGCGTGTGCGTGTGTGTGTGTGCATGCATGCCTGTATGTGGAGACGGAAAGCTGAAGCCCACAGGACAAAATGTTGGTTTTTTCCTAATCTGTTCTGTCATGCATGTTACCTCTTCCGAGAGAAAGTAGAAAATGTACCTAATAAACCAAGTAACTTCCCAGATTTCCAGGCAGAATGTTAAAGATACTGAGTGACGTCTCCTTGGTATTTACGGTAAAATGTGTGAGGAGAGAGAAGCTAACGAGACTATTAAACATACCGGAGTCAGGACTTGCTGGCTTGAAAATCCCCGGGCCCTCCAGATGCACTTAGCGCCAGGGTGAAGAAATGGCTTCCAGGCAAAGATAATACCTGGCACTGTCAGGAAAAGACAGTATAAAGATACAGTCAAGGGTGTAGCCACAGAACCTAGAAGAGTTTTGTTAAGAGAAAACTCTGGGGCTAAGCCTCAGAAAACTGTTCCGATAAACAAAAGAGATTCTGAGATGTGGAAGGGCCTAACGCCTCCGAGGCCTGGCAGAGGCTGGTGCTGCGATGGGGGGGGCACCGGGGGCGGCCTGGGGAGGGCTGAGCGCGAGTTTTAGGTGGAGGGACGTGTCCAGTATCCAAGACGGTCTTCGATGAGCCCTGCCTATTGTGCCCTGGTGCAGTCCCTTCCACACTGAGAACAACACGGTAGAGGTGATGCTTTGTGATTTCTGATAGAAGACACTGCAGTTTCTGCCTTAGGTTCTCCTAGGTCCTTGCTCTGGTGAATCCAGTTGCCTGTCACATGGATTCTCAAGCAGCCATGTGAAGAGGCACATGAAGAGGAACCAGATTGGGCAGTAGCCCCCCAAAACTCATGTTCTTTCTGGATTCTTAGAATGTGACCTTATTTGGAAATAGGGTCATGCAGCTGTAACCAGTTAGGACGAAGTCACACCGGAGTAAGGTGGGTCCCTAGCCCAATATGACACATGTCCTTATAAGAGGAAAAGAGACACGGGCACACAAGAGAGTCCCTGTGCGGTGGAGGCAGGGTTGGAGCATGCATTTGCAAGGTGGAGAACACGAAGGATCGCCAGCGATGCCTGTCGTGGAGGGAAAGGCACGAAGCACATCCTCCCCTGGGGCCTTCAGAGAGGGCACGACCCTACTGACATGTCGACTTCTGGCTTCTGCCCCCAGTGCTACGAGGATAGGTTTGTTACTGCAAGCCACTGCAGACTGTGGTGCTTTGTTATGGCAGCCCTCGAACACAGAGGCGGCAGAGCGTAATGAGACCTGCCACCATTGCCATCAAAGTGCCAGCCCAGGCTGTGCCACCTTAGAAGTAGGTCAAGTTCCAGCTCCAGGTGACATTGTGACCACAAACTTATAAGGGACCAGAACTGCCCAGCTAAGTTGCTCTTAAATTTCTGTCACAGGGAAACAGAGATGTTTATTTTAACCTACTGAATAATTTGTCACACAGCAATAGATTACTAATACTATAAGGATCTTAGGGGAAGGCCATACCTTGGAATGAATGAATGAACTTTTTTATTTTTAATTTATCTACTGTAGTCTAGAGCTTTGATGATGGTTTGATGGCTTGTTCTGAGTCATCGATGTAAATTAGAGCTCTACCAGGCTGAGATGGCAGGCTGGGGAAGTGGCACGCCTTACAAGTGGCTGGAAGATAGTTCTTCCAGTCTGTGGGGCATGAACCCCAGCACCTCACCTCTGGGCCCTGCTTCTTCCTGTCCCTCCCAAGACCCCACTGCCCTGCCTTGGCCCTCCTGCCTGGCCACCAGCCTGCAAGTCCTAGCACTGGCTTCACAGGCTTTTCTGGACTAGTGCATTCCCACAGTCTCAATCTCAATTAGATCCTAATTAGAAGAAATATCAAAAAATACAAAACTACAGAGATTAGGGTAATCAACTCTTAGTTCATGGCCAATCCTGTTCCATCATCTATATTCCTCTGGCTTTTCCCTGTATTATTTTTTAAGCAAGTCCAAGACATTTCATCCATAAATATTTCAGCAAGTAGCACATCAAACTTAAAGTCATCAATAATTCCTTAATATTTTAAAGATCCAATCAGTTGTTTACATGTCTCTTGATTATCTTAGTTTTAAAAAATCATTTGTTTGTAGCAGGATCCAAATAAGGTCTACACTATGAAGTTGATTTCTGTATCTGTTTGAATCTATAGGTTTCCCCTCTCTTTTTCATCTTTTTGCTATTTTTTTTTTTTTTGGTAGAAGAAATCAGGTCACTTGCCTTGCAGATTTACCCACAGCGGGAGTTGGCCTATTGCACCCATCCTTATGGAATGTGGTGTTTTCCACACGCTCCTCTGCCCCTGGATTTCTTGTAAATTGGCAGTCAGAGAAGCTTGAATTGGACTCAGGTTTTTTTGAAGCTGTACTTCCAAGGTGGTGGTGGCATTTCCATCGGAAGGAACACACCTCTGCCGTCTCCAGAGAGGCGCCGGCCATCACTGCCTGGACCTGCGAGGTGACTGGGGCAGAGCAGCGCCAGCTGTATCTGTCATTCCTTTAGGTGCCGTAGGTGTAAGCACTGGGAACCCTGCTTGTTGGAACAGGCTACAAAACATGAACATGAGCCTGTGCGTGTGATTGAGTGCTCAGAGTGGACCACGTCTTCAGCTGGTGCTTTGCCATTTCTGCCCAAAGAGCTGGCCGTACTAACGGTTTATCTCCTCCACTACCTCCACCCATCAGTGAGAATGATCTTGAAATGTCTGGATGATGCACTCGTAAATGCAGTTCTGATTGAACCTCTGCCGCACAGCTCACTCACACACGACCTTGGGCAATTCTCCCAACCCCAAACTGCCTCACGTGTGGTGAACGGGGCTGAGAAGCCTATGCACAGGTTTTTATGGGGCCAAATGGGATAACTGCATGCAATGCTTATCAAGTGCTTTGCACCGTGCCCGGCTCAATAATGGTCGATATCGTTATTATACATTAGAAATGAAATGCACTCAAGCGGTGAAACCCATTAAATGCTTGAGAGCCTAAAGAGTTCGAAGAATTCCTGCTGCTCTGTCCCTTGAGTAGGCCACTGGGAACATTACTGATGACTCAAAATGTGCTGATTTTAAATTAAATACCATCTCTCCAGAAGAGCAGCCATGTGTCAGTGTGTGTGCTGAAGTTGCATCGTCCAAACTGGAAGGGCGGTTCGTTGGAGGAAGGCGTTGCTGTGCAGGGCAGGGCAGGGCAGGGCAGTGGTGCTGGGCTGGCAGAAGGAACCAATAAAATCTTGTTTGGGGTGTGGGGCTGCCCTGCTGCTCTCTGATGGGGCCAGCTACGGAAGCAACCAGTCCCATGATTAAAAATGTTTTTTTCCTAGAAAATCATCTGATGTTACTTAATGCCTAATTTAACAGTGAAAGTGACATTTATTGAGCGTTTGTGCTGTGCCAGACGTGTTGCTCAGGTTATTTTATTCCATCCTCCCGACAACCACACAGGCAGTACTGAAAGTGGCAAAGCCCGTACTGGACCCAGAGGGCCTGGTGCCAGAGACCAGCCTCCACAGCCCCCACAGACTCCGGCTGGGCTGCTGAATAAACATCCACCTCCACAGGGCACTTCAGTTTTACAGCCTGTCTGGATGAGGAAGGAAGGAATGCCGGCGTTGACACACTTTGTCTGTGAGCCTGATGCTTTTCACATGGGGAGGCTGACGGCTGCTTTTCTTTTGTGCTTTCTTACGGTGGTACTGCAGGCCCCGCGTCCTCTCTTCCCCAGCACCCTCCACCTCCCAGAGAGGACAGAGAAACACAGCCACCCACAGGCGGGCGAGGTCTGCGACAGCACAACTGAGGAACTACGGTGTCTCGTAGGCACGAAATGTTCTTAATTTGTGAATTTTTCCATTTGACAAAAATAAATAGGCTTCCCATATAAGGCAAAATCACAAAATTAAGATGCTGGCAAAATAATTCCATGTGAGAAACTTTCAACTGGGGGTGTGTAGTGCGGCAAACGCCTGCCTCCCGCACGGCCCCACAGGACCAAGGCGCTGATGATGAGGAGGAGGAGAAAACGGATGTTTCAGTTCTGCTCAAGCTGTGACGGCTATGGCGACTGTGTGTGCTCAGTGCAGCTTATGAAGGGATGAAAACCCTCGTGGACTTAAAAATATCTGGCCACTCCCTGGCCCTGCCAAGCCTGCCGGGCGCCTAGGATGGTGGGTGTGTGTGGGCCAGGCAGAGCCTGCGGCTGGGAACACGGGTTCCAGGACCGCAGCCCCACTCAGGCACATGGGATTGGGAAGGAAGACAGCTACATCCTGGGAAGCCGAGAAGCAGATGAGGGTGGCCAGTAACTGAGCAGAGAGGACAAAGCAAAGTGAGCTCTGAGCCCACAGCAAGGACAGCAAGAGCCCTCTCACCTGCAGCAGGTACCCAGAGCTGGCGAGGCTGAGCACCTCTGGACAGCTGTGAGGGGCTTGGGTTAAAGTTGGTTTAGACGTCAGTCAGCTCTCCAGATGCCCCTCCTACATGGCTCAAAACTAGCAGCTTTTTTTAATTAAAAAAGTAAAACAAAGGGTCTTTGGCCCAGAGTGAAGGTCAGAGTGCCATCTTGGAGTGGAGCGGGCCTCCCAGCTCTCCCCTCACTTCCTCCAACCACTCTGCAGGCAGGCGCTGGGAGTCAGCTTGGCAGGGCCTGGCGAGTCCCAGACACCAACCCAGTGGTTCCCCAACCTAAAGGTCAAGCCTGATCATACCACACGGACCTGGCCCACCCGCAGCCAGAGTTTCCCATCAGCTGTATCCCCCACTCATGCTGTGAAGCCTTCTGCAGCACGTGACTGTGTGCACCTCTAGCATGAAGGGTAAATAAAGCAAACAAACAGGAGAAGCAATTCAGGTGACCTTGAAAGGCAAGCTGAGCACAGGAGAGGCCACAGACCCTGCTGACTGGTCTCACCAGCTGTGGCCACCTGGGCCCTGATGCTGTTGGGCTATACTTCCAGCTGCTCTGGGCGACCAGAGGAACCTGGAGGAGAACATGTTTTCCTGAAACACCCTGGAACTGGTGAGAGATACGAATACTCAGCTGCTCCCCTAGAACCTACTGAATTGGAAGCTTGCCCAGCAGCCAGTCTTAACAGCCCCTCCCCCGCCATTTCTGAAGTGGCAGAGCTGAGCAACACTCACTCGTCCTCCGTTCTCCTGGCAGTTCCAGGCTCCTCCTCCTCCTCCTCCCCCTCCTCCTCCAACACCTGGTTCTCCCCTCCCCCAATGACGGCTGCTTCTGCATCCTCTTTGCTGGCTCTCCTCTTCTCCCACATCTGTGGTGGCTTGGCCCCGGGCTCCAACTTGGGCTCCCTCCCTGTTCTGTTTACCCTCCTTCCATGGTAATCTCATCAGGTCTCATGGCTTTTAAGTAACATTATAAACAAATGACTCCAAGTGACAGCTCCATCCCAGATTTCTTTTTAAACTCCAGACCTGCCCATGTCTAGTAGTCACCTCAAACTCAATACACTTAAAACTGGACCCTCCATCTCCTGCCTGGTCCCTTCTACCCACAGCCCCACGGCCAGCTTCTGGAAGCCCCCTGGCAGGCCCAACACTGTGCTGGAGCTGTCTTGCCAGCACTTTCTTCCTCTCTACCTCCTTGTCAGGAGATCTGATGGCTCTGGCTCAAGATCTACCTAGAGTCCATCTCACATCATGTGACCAGCACTGCATCTGGCAGATGATCCCAGGAAAGCCACAAGACTCTCTTGTACCCTGACAATTGGGGGTATGAGGGGGCTCAGACCCGAAAAGATCTCCATGGGGCACTAACAAAGAAAGGGAAGAGGTACTGAGTGCAATTTAGAAGTGTGACCACATGCAAGAACCGCCTGGGCCTGAGCCCTGACTGCTCCACCTATTAATATTGGCTGTGTGACCCGGCAAGTTCATTGCGGTCTCAGTTGTAAGACAGTGATAGTTACAGTACCCTCCTCCCAGCGTTTCTATGAAGATAAAGGACCCGTCTCACAATGTAAGCTCAATATACATAGCTGTTATTATTATCCAAGTTTCAGAAGGTGTATTGGAATCCAAAAAGGATGCATGGACAGAAATCTTCAATTAGAGCATCATTACATGAGCAGCTGCCATATTTGCAGGTGAAGAATCAGATCTTCAGAAGAATAGTCACCACTGCTCCTAACTAATGCCACTCTCAAACACAGAAATGGAAACAAAGGAAGATTCCGCAAGTCATCATCACAAAACTGTCTTTTACTAACAAAACCAAAGAACTCCAAATACTTTTTGTGGACATCAACTTTTTTTCTTTAAATTTTAAACAGTGTTGTGCATGTACGTATTTTTAAAGTTTAGACACATTTTGTAAAACACAGTTGTGGACACAAATCCTAGAAATGACTGGAGATGATCTGAAATCTTATTTCAAACACTTATCAACTACTAAACTGACTTTTGTAAGTCTCTGTGCTGTGAAGTACATGCCATTTCTGCTTCGCCTTCAGGGACTGAGAGCTGGAACTGTTGTCACACGGCGCTGGCAGAACAGACACAAGGAAGTGGGTTAATGCAGAGTCACAGAGCAGCGCATCTGTTAGTATCTAGTGGGTAAGTGGGAAGGTGTCAACCTAGCTGGCTTTCAAAAAAGCCTGTAAATAAAATCTCCTCCATTTATTCCACAGGTACTTTATCTTTCCCTCAATGTGCCAGTCAGAAAGACAAGTATTTTCAAATGTGCATGTGAATAAGTGCCTGGGAGACACCCAAATAACTAAGAGTTACCCTCACTGCTGCTGGTCAAGACACTTGGCCTGATGGGGCCAAGGTCACCACTGTTTCCTCCCTGCTGAGGAGGGCTATCGCGGAGCCCAGGGTGACTCCCATGCAGCCCCCTGACTGGCTGCCCCTGAGAAAGGACACAGGCAGAACCTCACCAATGAGCTCTGTAGTGTGTGTGGTTTTCCAGTGAGGTGGGTGGGGAGGATGGGAACGTGTTGGGATAAGGTCCCTCAGCTGGCTCATGAGAGTGCACCCACCTTCACGTCACGGGGCGTGGGAGTCAGTTAAAATACAACCACGAGGATTTATACCCACGGAAGTCATCAATCTCTGTGAGAGAAAACAATCATGACTTAGAAGCAAAAATGTCTGCAATGGATTCAGGAGGCATCACTTAGAAACCGAACGTCATGTGTTTCGGATACCAGCCCCACAGAGAGCCGCACAGGGACAAGCAGACTTGTCTTTTCCACTGACGATCTTTCTCCTTCACGAAAGGAGTGGGAACTAAGGCTGGTCCATGCTTAGGCAGGCCCCTGTAGACAAGGCCTAGACCGTCAGAGCGCCCTATAGATTGTCTTTTATGATACACTCCTTAGCTCACGAGAGTTTTAGAAAGTCCTGGACCGCTTGTATCATGATGACAGAAACCCTTCTAAAACTGAAATCTACACGACAGAATCACTGAAGGCAAACTAATCCAAATTACTGCCCATATGTTTTAAATAAAAAATGTCAGACAGATAATACCCTAATTTTCTTGGTTAGATCATTATGTTTCCCCATGTCTATAAATTCAGACTAGTACTTTTGACTTTACCACCCAAGAGATCAAAAAATATGAAATGTATTCATCCCAAATTTGTACTTGGACATTGACCAAAAGTCTGAAATAAACTGCAGGGACATGAGTCCAATTGAGTTATCTTTCTGTTTCCTACCCATCTGGAAGCCACCGTTCTTACAATAACATTTGCAATGTTGATAAAATTGAGGCATCGTTGGTTTTAATAACATACACCTGGGCAAACACTCTAGCACTGCCAGCACTCAGTCACCAGGAGGCTTCCCTGCCGGCTGTCCTTGGCACTATGAAGTCTGCTCCCTGGGGACTGCAAGGGGCCTTTCAAACTTTACACAAAGTACCTGAAACCTCTGCTGAGAACGAGAACCCTAGTAGAGCCACAATGCCCCCTGGGGCTTCTTAAAAACACAAAGGCGAGCACAAAACCCAAAGAGGAGGCGTGCAGCTGTGACCCTGCACCCCTCCCACACCCCTCCCACACCCTCGGATCTGCGCCTCTCCTCAGTTCCTGGGGTCTTTCCTGCATGCTCATCTGAAAGGTGCCCACAGGAAACGCTGACAACACGTCATCACTAGGCTACGCCCCAGGCCATCCTTCAGATACAGAAGAGACATCACCTGCCTGTCCCTTTGTCTGTCAACATGAGACACCCCACTTTATACAGTATGTACAGGAAAGTGGCCGCCGCCACCACACACTCATGCACAGCCAGCTCCAAACTCCGTGAGAAGGGCTTTCCGTGTACAGCAACTTACACCTAGAGAAAACAAATGCTGAGAGACATGCAAACACTGTAGAGAAGCCAGATGTGAAGAAGTCGTATTTTACATAGGCGAGGAGACACTGTCACAAAATGCTGATGGGATGGTTTCCGTCACTCATGCTCTAACTTGAGGGTCTTTGCAACAAAAGGGGGCTTGTGAAGGTGCCTGCTTTTTTTCTCTCTCTCTCTTTCAGGGTTCATAGTTGCTTCTGTGTCAGGCACTAAGCAATCTGATGGCTTTTGGTCCAAACAGGTATTTTAGTTGTCTTTTTGCACCTTTTAATCCCTCTTCGAAGAGCCAAGTTCAAAGGCTGGAAACTGTGCTGTCTCTGGTCTCAGGATGTCGGAGAGAAAGTGAATGGCGCCAGCCATACCTGCAACAGAAAATGCAGATCCTTTAAAAATGACCTGGTGCTCTGGAGGGGAATGTCCCAAACAAAGTGACTTTGAGTCATTTCCTTTACCAGGGGCTGTAAGAATATTGGGAAAAGGTGCCAAGGACTTTAAAAATGACTTCATTAAAAAACTGTAGCATCCAGAGGGCAAAAATACCAGTTTTCTTCACTATCTTATTTTTTTATAACGTGGCTTCTGGGCTTTAATCTTGTATCTTGAAACTTTTAAGATTATATAGAATTGTTACCAAAAAGTTATGGATGATAACTAATTATGTGTGGTATTTTAACACATAAAACTTTCCTCTCAGAGCTTTTATATTCTCATCCTAAACAAAAAGTTGCATTTTACACCTTCTTTACATTCAGACAATGTTATTTTTAATAAACCTTAATTTATTTGGTCAAAATTCCTAGCCCACATCATCACAGTAATCAAAGCAGTGGGTTTCACCATGACTGACTCCAGGACTTCTCAGGCAGGAGGCAACTAGCTCACGGAGGCCTCCTCTCTCCCACCTAAATCCTCCCTTGTAGAGTTTTGGTTTGCATACAGTTTTTCTTTTGATGTAAAATTCACATATAATGAAACACACCAAGATGTACACATCTTAAGTGTACATCTCTGAGTTTTGACAACTGTATACACCTGTGTAAAACAAACCCCTATTAGGATCTGAAATGTTTCCACTGTCCAGGAAGCTCCGGTTGTCTCTCTCTAGCCCATCCTTACACTCTGTCCCCCCAGGGGCAACCAGCAGTCTGGGTTTTGGTCCACCAGTGATTAGCTCTGCCTGTTTCAGAACTTCACATGAATGGGATCACAGTATGCAGCCTCTGTATCTGGCTTTTCCTAGATATTCTTGCGATTTATTCATGAATTGTGCATGTTAGTGGCTGGTTCCTTCTTACTTCTGAGTAGTACCTCACAGATTGTTACCCCATTTCCCTACTAAAGGACATCTAGGTTGTTCTCAGCCTTCCCTATAAGTTTTTGTTTGAAGAAAGGATTCCAGAAGTGTATTTAAAAAAATCTGAAAACCACTGACCTATTGGAACCTATTAGAAACAAACAGTGACTCCAAACGGCCGCAGGAGGGTCCTGGAGGAGCCATGCTGAAATGACCTGTGTTCGTGTTGGGTGGTGGGGCGGCAGATCCACTGGGCGGAGCACTTTAGCAGGAGTGAGCTCCTCCAGAAGGGTCACAGGTGTCAGTGACCCCTCAGGCTGGTGGCCTGTCACAGTGGATGACATTGGTAGGCATATACATATCGATCCCTCAGCCCATCTGACGAGAACCTGGTTAGCACCTCCTGCTAGTTCTGTCTGCTGGGCACTGGACAGGCACAGGGGAAGAGAGACGACCTGTCAACTGTCTGGCCTTCAGGGAGTCGTACATTCAAAGATCCCAAATCTGCTGGGACTTTGAAGTTGCTGTTATAAACTTGAATGAACTCCATTCAGAGTTCAGACATTAACTGTGTTATGTCTGGTGCAAATACACTACATTTTTATAACACAAAAACCTAAAATTTTTATTCAGAGAAATTTTTCCTTATGATTTCTTAGATATTAAAAAGATCATATTCTGCAAAAGATCACAGACAATTCAGACATCAAAAGGATAATAGAGGAATACCACCAACAGCTTTACACACATAAATTTGACATCCTAGATGAAATGGACCAATTTTTCAAAAATTATAAAGAATTACAGCACACCCAGTATGAAACTGATAACCTAAACAGCTCTATTAAAGAAACTGAATTTGTTTAATAACTCCAGAAAAATTTCCAGGCCCAGAAGTTTTTACTGGAGACCTCTACCAAACACTTAAATTAGATTAATACCAATTCTTCCACCAATTAATGCACAGTCTATCCCAGAAAACAAGAGAGAAGAGGATACTTCTCAACACAGTTTATCAGGTCAGTATTACCTTGATACCAAAACCAGACAAAAAATGTACAAAACAGGAAAACTATAGGTCAGTATCCTTCATGAATATAGATGTAAAAATCTTTAACAAAATATCAGCGAATAGAATTCTGCAATATATAAGAAGAATTGTACACATGACCAAGTGAGGTTTACTCCAGAGATACAAGACTGGCTTAAAATTTGAAAATCAATCAATGTAATACACAATATTAATAGGCTAAAGACGAAAAATCACATGATCTTATCAATTGATGCAGAAAAAGCATATGACAAATTCAACGCCCATCTATTATTTGATTTTTAAAATTTTTTTTCTTTTAAATTTTTTATTTCTTTTACCATCCATCGGACTCTGCTTGATATAATATTTGATTTTTAAAAAACATTATTCAATCCTTTATTCCTTCTGAAGTTTATTTGGGATAGGTATAAAATGTGGTTCTAAAGTAATTAAGTTATCATCAATTTATCCCAACATCATTAAACCTTTGCCCTTTGATCTCTGTAGCTTATGTTATAAATCATCCAGTTCTCTCTCTCTCACACGACTCAAGTCTCTGCAGAACCTCTGCTCTGTTTTCCTGCATTGCGTTCTCTCTGCCTGCAGCCTGTCAGCTGCCCACCGCTGCTCTTGATCAGAACGTCCTTCCGCATTTACGCGTGCTGTTTTCGTAACTGCTAGTATTTCTAATTGTTAATGCTATCATGCTTCTTTACGTGATGTAAGTGATTAAACATATTTAAATGTATTTAACTACTTGAGTTTCCCGTGTAACACACACGATGCTTACTTCTGCCCTCGCTGCACAGTGAGACTTCCGCGTTCTCTCTGCATGTGTATTTCACAAAAGGTCCAAGAGCATTCAGAGACATTCACAGGAGCAAAACACAGGTAAGGGAAAGAGACTCAATGTGATTTTCACCAATAAACTAATTTGTTCACTGCTGTTATACTCATCTAGTTTTGAAGTTATTACTCAAGCAAGGTCAGACTTAACAGTGCCAGTCCACAGAGGCAGGAGGACCGATTTCACTCACCCAGATGTTTAAATCTGGAGTTTTCTTCTCACTCTTACCTTCAAAGAGGGAGTAGGGTCTGTCAGGAATGCGGCACCCATGTGCTCCATAATCTAGACACCACTCTGCAAACTAAAAAGAAAGGCATTCCTTTTTAGGCTGGGTGAAAAGGCAATGGGACTGTGACAAATTCCCCAGGAATAGGGGAGGACTCCTGGCAGCATGGGCTCACCTCCACACCCTCCTCCCGGCTGAGGCCGGCCAACTCTGGGGAAGATGGAGACAGCTGCAACAACCCAACCACACACTGTGCTTTCTGTCACCTGCCTTCCGCCCCTTAGGGGATGATTCCAGAAGTAATTGGAAGCACTTGCTCTATCACAAATAAAAATCCTGGCCCTGCAACTGCCCTCAGGATCAGCTGCTGCTCTCAGGGTCTTCTCCACCCTCCTTGGGACACATCCTCTCAGGACGCGGTCTGCACCGTCTCACGGCCATCTGGCCTCAGCTCTCCCAGCGCTTTCCTTGAGCAACTCTTGACCTGTTCTCAGACCTCTTCAGTGGGTGTTTCTATATCATTATAATTAACGTCCCTTTTTTGCCTAAGCTAACACAATTTTTTTTCATCATTTGTATACTAAGAATCATAAGTAATGAACACGATGAATATCAAATTCAGCACACGGAAGATAAAACTTATTCTGCTTTTGCCCTCCAATTCTGCTCACTCTTAGTGTGTTTGATGTGCCATCTACCTGGTTTTCCGAGTTGTAAAACAGACATTCAGATATTTCCATCTTCTCCACACCAAAAAAATGCACTAAATTCTGTGGGTTCTACATGCTAAGTGTTTTCAAATCTCCCCTTGGGTTATCCCAGCCAATGCCTTGGTTTAGGACTCAACATTTCTTACATTAATTATTATGCCACCATTTGGGGAAACCCAAGCCCTGCCTCATTCTTCCCACTGTACCACAGCAGTCTTTCTGAAAGAGTGGTCTGAAATCTGAGTGGTTACAAATCCTCATATGAACCACACCTTCCAAATCAGTATTCAATGCTGCCTGAGGGCCAAAATCACCGGGGGAGCTTGACAAATACTGGTGTCTGGGCTCCCTCACTGAATCGGTCTAGAGCGAGGTCCAGGCATCATTTGAAAGCTCCCCAGTGGTTTGGAGGTTAACCAAGGTTGACAACTACTGACGACAGGGGAAGGACTGACTTTCTTCGGCCTCTGTCCCCCTGCCTGACTTCACCTTTTCCCATATGTTTTCTTCCCTCCGCATCCCGAGTGATGAGATGCTCAGAGTTCCAGGAAGACACTGGGCCTTTTCGAGGCTCTGCCTGAGCGACTCTCCCTACCAGGAACAGATTCCACCTCCCTGGGCTGCCCCTTCCTGGCCCACCTCAAAAGCTCTTCATCTTTAAAAAACCAGCTATGTCTCAATCCTCATAAAGTCTCACACTCCCTGTGTTTACTCAACCATCCATAGCCGTGATCACTACCAGGGCTGACTGAAGCCTTCGGAACCCAGAGGTCTCCCCCCGTCCCCTCCCATCTCCCGTTATGTCCCTTCCCCCAGCTCCAGCCATGGTAAACCTCGGACAGCTCCCTGGGCGCCCATACCTGATGGTCTCTGGACAAGCAGTTTCCTCTCCTTTTATTGTGACATCTTTCCTCAACCTCCTTTGCTTAATTCCTAGCTGTCCTTCAGGTCTTGGCCTAGATGTCACATCCTGACCACCAAGGACAGGGTGGGAGCCTGCCCTCTTTATATGCTCCACAGCCTCCTGCACAGACGTGTGCATGCCCAGGGCGCCGGCGAGGAGGCGTCCATTCTGTTTAGGTTGATAAAAGGCTTCGTAATTGTAACAGATGTTCACTGTCCACAAAGTAGACAGACTAAGTCAGCCAAACTGCCTCCATCTATCAAGGGTCCACTGCAAACATTTTGGTGTATTTTCTTCCAATCTTTTTTCTGTGTGCATATAACTACACTTTGTGAAATGTGTATAGTAATAATAATACTTACAAACATTCACCAGGTCTTGCTTTGTGCTGTTCATTGTAAATATTTCAATGTACATTTACTAAGTTTCTACTTGGTGCCATACACTATTCTGGGTACTAATGTAGAATAGTGGCCTAGACAAGTAAGATCATGGTGCTTATATTCTGGAGTCACATACTTCTGAAACAAGCAAAATTACACAGCAAATAACTGAGTGATCTTCCACCTGGGGGATCTCAAAGGCCTCTAAGAACATCACACTTAAGCTAAGATGGGAATGGTAAGGCGTCACCATGCAGATTTCAGGGAAAGAAAATTCTTGATGAAGGAAACAGTTAATAACAGGTTCAACAGGAGCAAGCATGGCACACCCCATTCTTCAGAGAGAAGGGCCAGCACGGCTGCAGTGTGGCAGGCTAGAAAGTGCAACAACATGGTGTAAAGGGGGTGGAGAAGCAAGTGAGGGCCAAGGCGTGGGCTAGGCAGCCTTGGGGCGCTGCGTGAGTTTGCTATGGTGCAGTGGGGACCACCGGAGGATTTTAAGCAAAGATGATGACAGATGATCTGCACATTAGCTCGATTAATTCTTCTGGGAACATCCTTAGGAGGTGGATGGTATTTTTATTTTTTTCTATTTTCACAAATGAGGACACTGAGACTTGAAGAAGAAACATACCCAAAGTCATAATGCTAATAAATGGTACCAGTGGCAATTCTAATCGGGTAGTGTGACTCGAGGACAAGTGTTCTTTAAAACTCATTTACATTTGACATATAATGACATGGCCACTTTATAGACAAAAATACCATGGGACCAGAGAAGCCAGGGACAAGGATGTGCCAGAAGAAACAGTAGAAAGCAGAGTTGGGAGAAACAGGTTAAAAGAAGGAAGAGGAACTGTAATTTTTGTACTCTGTGCATGTTCTGGAGTGTTCGGAAGCGGCTCGGATAGAGATGCCCTCACCTTGCAAGCTCTGTAGAGGTACTTCTTATCCTGCGTGAGATGGTAAAGGGACAGGAAAGAGTAGCCGTTCCCAGCAGTCCCGTGGCAGATCCCATAGCCCTTCCGCAGCAAACCGCGCTGCCAAATCACATCACTGCACTCCATGGCCTCTTTCAAGTATTTCTCCTCCCTAAAAACCTGGGTGATGAAAACCAAAGCAGTGTTAGTTAAAAAGACATTTTCGATGAAGAGCTGGCAAAATACTTTCCCTTTCTGGTTAGAAAATGTAATGACATTAGAAAAACTGAAATAGCATGGGGGTAAAAACAAACAAAACATGAACACGCTAACACCACCATGCACAGCACCTTGCAAGCTCAATCTGGCAGCCCATTCCCCTTGTCCTCCTCTTATTCCATGGTTTTGCAAAAGTAGTTCCTAAGTTTAGTTTACCATATTAAAATTAAAGCTACTATATCTCTTTGGCAAGATGTTTTGTCACAAACAAACCATCACATGTTTCCTGGAATATATGTCTGGCAGCTCTAAGACTCCTGCTCTTGTAGAAGGCAGTCAAGGGATCCACGACTCCGCAGCGTCCTGTAGCCAGGACGAGAATGTCCAACACGCTGGGCCAGCCCACACGCAACAGCACCCCAAGGACCTTGCACTGCCGGGGCCAGCAAGATCTGTCATGATCCATCACAAGGACGCCTGCACAGAGCCTTCCAGCGTCCAGGGGTGGGCAGCCTGGGCTGAAGACCTTCTCCACCACAAGGTATGCAGGACGGGGCAGAACAGACAGGCTCAGTGCAAGTGGACAACTGACAGGAGGAAGCTGTTTTCACACCTCCAGACTCCCTTTATGTTTTCTTCTCTTCTCACATTCCATTTATTGTTTCCCTGATCCCTTCCTTGGAAATGGTTCTTAGTAATCTCTACTTGCTAAACTCATTCCATTCTAGTGCAAGTGAGTTTTGGACAGTGAGTTAGAGGTGCAGAGGTCATCGTCGCTCGGGGGTGGCAAGCAGGATGCATCTAACTGCGACTGTTGAGTAGTGACCCCCGTGCACTCAGCCGAGAAGGGCTCTGAGGTTGCAGAAGATGAGGCATAAGGGGAAACAGAGGCATATTTAGGCTCCCAGAGCCAGAAGCAAGACCCCCTTTGTTAGTCATGAAAGCAGCTGAGACATGGGCTCTGAGGTCAGAATGCCTGAGTTGAATCTCAGTTCTGTCACCTTTTAACTGTGTGACCTTGGACTAGTCACTTAATCTTAGTTTTCCCAACTATGAAAGGATACTATTTTTTCATCTCAGTGGCTTGTTGTGAGATTAAAGTGAGATACTATAGAAGCAGCTTTTGTCACCATGCCTGGCACACAGTAAACGCTAGCTGCTCCTTTGCTGTGACTAACTGGTGTTCTGTGCTATCATGCCAGCACAGATACTTTATTTCATCCTGTCATTTGCATCTTAAGCCTTTTAAAATTAAATGGAAAGGAAAACACTTTTTCTCATCCTAAAGAAATATTTGGTTGAAGCTAATAGGGGAAAAGATATTATTTTAGAGGCTGTGTCCTGAAATCATACGAAGAGAAAGGCCAGCCCTAAAGCAAACCTGGTTTGCTCCTCACTGGCGATGTGAAGGTTGCGAGGGAAGCCATCAGGTTTCCCCCGCACACTGTCCCCGCGCCTGGTGCGACCGCGCTCGCTAGAGCCAGGCCCCCGCAACGCTGCCTGCGCTGTCCCCACACCGGCAGCAGCCCGCCACAGGCACTCGCGCTCGCAGTGAAGATGTCTGAGAATTTAGGATTATAGAAGAAGCCCCAGATTCAATCACAGATTCGTCTTCTCTGTATTGTAGCAATCATAACTTGGCCAAAAACTCCCTTTATTTATCCACAATTCCTCTCCCAGTCAATTTCCCTGGGAAGTGCCATGACAGAAAGGGTGGTGACAGTGCCCTGCGGACCGACTGCACATGACAGAAGAAAACAATAGTGAATATAAAGTTAGATAAATAGAAATCATCTAATTTGAATTACAGAGGAAAAAAAGCCTCAGGGACCTGTAGGAAAATAATGGCCAAACACTTTATGAAATATAGTAAAAGACGTGCACTTTTCAAGAAGCTCAAGGGATTTCAAACATGGTAGATACAAAGAAGTACATCGAGGCATATGAGAGTTAAACTACTGAAAACAAAAAATTAACAGAAAAGTCTTGAAAACTTCTGGAGAAAAACCACATGTTACCTATAAGAGAACAGTACAGGCTGGGCGGGTGGCTCACGCCTGTAATGCCAGCACTACGGGGCCGAGGCTGGAGGATGCTTGAAGCCAGGATTTTGAGATCAGCCTGGGCAACATACCAAGACCAACTTTATTCTTTTTCCTTAAAAAAAAGAGAGAATAGTACAAGAATGACCAACTTCTCATGAGAAACAACAGAGGCCAGAAGACAATGGACACTGTCTTTAAAGTACTCACAGGAAAATAAAACAACTGCCAACCTAAAATCCCATATCTAGAAAAAATATCTTTAAAGAATGAAGATGAAATAAAGACAAATTTAAGATAAATAAGAATCAATTTGTCATCACCAAACTCGGACTATAAGAAATGCTGAATAAAGTTCTACAGGCAGAAGGAAATAATACCAAACAGAAATCAGGATCTTTAGGAAGAAATGAAGAAAACTGAAAATGGGAAAAATATAAATATTAAAACTATCTCTTTTTGTCTTAATTTCTTTAAAATACTCAGGGTTATTTAAATCAAAATTATAATACTAGAGTGGTGGTTTACAACATCTGTAGTTTAATATATATGACAGGTATAATGTCAAGAACTGGTGTGAACAGAACTCTATGCTTACTATTATAGTTTGCTAACATTTTACATGAAGCGGCACGATGCTAACTCTAAGAAGACTGTGAAAAGTTAAGGGTGTACACTGCAATCCTTATAGCAACCACTAAAAACATATATACAAATAGATACAGTTAAAGAGTCAACAAAGAAATTCAATGGGAATCCTAAAAAAATATCCAAGTAATCTCTACCTCCCTAAAAAAAGGCAGGAAAGAAAAAATGGAGGAAACAACCAAGATGTAACCAAAGAAACCACATTAAAAAATGGCAGAGGTAAATCAAACGAACTATATCAATAATTATATTAAATATATGAACTAAGCACTGAGATTACTACAACAGATATAACACAAGCCCCACTATAAAGAGACATAAGACACCAATAGGTTGAAAGCAAAAGATGGAAAAAGACATAATCATACAGTTATTATAAAATGCTGGAGTGGCTGTAGTAATATCATACAAAGTAGACATCAAGACAATGAATATTACCAAAGATAAAAAGGACATTTCGTAATGATAAAGGGGCCTACTGATCAGGAAAAGATAACAATCATAAATATGTATATGACAGAGCCTCAAAACACATGAAGCAAAAACTGACAAAATTAAGAAGAAAATGAATCCACAATAACAGGAGATTGAAAGACTGCCCCTTCCCATAACTGAGTAAACAAACTGACAAAACAAATTTGTATGGTGAATATGTAAGGGTCAGCAAACTAGAAGCCCACAGAGTCTGATTTTATAAATAAAGCTTATTGGGAACATGGCCATGACCACTCATTCACATATTGTCTATGTATGTTTTTGTGCCACAATGACAGAACTGCATAGGTGCAACAGAGACCCATAAGGACCACAAGCCTAAAATATTTACTATGTGAGCCATTACAGAAAGTTTGCTGACCCCTGTAATAGAACATCTGAACAATACTTTCAACTATCTGACCTAATTGATATTTACAAAACACTATGCCTGACAACTAAAGAATACACATTCTACTCAAATGCACATGATACATTCACCAAGACAGACTAAATACTGGGCCATAAAGTCCAAATAAATTTTAAAAGATCTAAATTGTAGAGAATATGTTCTCTGACAACCATAGAATTAAACCAGAAATCAATAAAAATAAAATATGTATAAAATTCTCAAATATCTGGAAAAACACAACATGCTTCTAAATAACCCATGGATCAAAAGAGAAATCCTAAGGGTAATTAGAAAATATTCCAAACTAAATGAAAATGAAAACAAAACATAAAATATTTGGGGATGGGGCTAAACTAGTGCTTAGAGGAAAATGTAAAGCTTTAAATGCTTGTATTAGAAAAAAAGAAAGGTATAAAATCCAAATTCTACTTTAACAAGTTAGAAAGAGAAGAGCAAAGTAAATCTAAAGTTAGTAGAAGGAAGTTTTAAAGAGAAAAAAAATCAATGAAATAGAAAACAGATAAAGACTTCAAAAAATTAACAAAGCTAAAATTTGTTTCTTTGAAAGATCAATAAAACGTTGATAGCCCGTATTTTGGCTGATGAGAGACACAGAGAGAGAGAGAGAGACAGAGAGGGAACATGTAAATTACAAACATCAAGAATGAAAGAGAAACTATTACTACAGACCCTACAGACATTAAAAAGATAATAAGGCAATATTATGAATAATATTGTGCCAAAAGTTCGATGATTTAGATGAAATGAGAAAATATTGTGAAAAATACAATTCACAAAACTTATGCAAAATGAATTCTATTAAAGAAATTGAATTTGTAATAAAAATTTTTCCCACAACCAATTAAGTAAGAAATAATATCTATTGTACACAAAATCCTTCTGAAAATAAAAGGAGAAAACACTTTCCAATTCATGTATGTGACCAGAATAACCCTGATACCAAAATCTAAGATGTTATGGAAAAAGAAAATATAAACTAAGAGAGACGTAAAAATCTTTAACAAAATATTGGCAAACTAAATCTAGCAATATTAAAAAACAAAAAAGGATAGAAATCATGTCCAAGTGAGGTTTATACCAGGAATGAGAGGTTGGCTTAACTTTTAAAACAAATCAATGTAAAATCACCATATTAACAAAATAAAAGAGAAAAAACTATAGGAGTATTTGAATAAATGCAGAAAAAGCACAGCAAAACTTGACATCCATTCTTGATAAATGGTAATAAAAGAAAACTTCATCAATCTGATAAAAGGCACCTAAGAAAAATAGTTAAAGTATAATGAAATATTGAATGTTTTTTGCTATGATTGTGAATAAAGCAAAGATGTCCACTCTTTCTATTCAATACCATACTGTAGGATCCTACCTACTGTCAATAAGAGAAGGAAGGGAAACAAAAGGGATAGAGACTAAAAAGGGAGAAAAAAGCTGTCTTTATTCACAGATATGATATGTGTACATAAAACAATCTTAAGGAATCTACAAAAGCTACTAGATGTGAATTTAGCAAGGTCACAACATATAAAGTCAATATAAAAAAATTGTAATTCTATATACTGGCAACGAACAATTGGAAAATATAAGTAAATAACAAACCTAGGAATAAATTTATCACAAAAGATGTGCAAGACCTGTATAGTAAAAACTATAATACACTGCTGACAAATTTTAAAATATATACATAAATGGAGAGAGATACTATATTGGTGGATAGGAAGACTTAATATTATTGAGATGTCAATTCTACCCAAATTGATCCATAGATTCAATACACTCTCACTCATAACCCCAATAGGCTTCATTTTCAGAAGTTGACAAATAGATTCTAAAATTTATATGGGAATGCAAAGGACCTACAATATTCTAAGTGATTCTGAAAAAGAACCAAGTTGGAGGTCTTAAACTACCTGACTTCAAAACTTAACAATAAACCTAGAGTAAGCAAAGCAACATGGTAGTAGACATATAGATACATACAACATACATATAAACAGGCCAAAGTAACAGGATAGAGTCCAGAAATAGACCTGTGCTTATTAGGTCATTTGGTTTCTGATAAAGGAACCAAATCAATCAAAGGGGGGATATAAAAGTCTTTTCAACAAATGGTATGGGAACAATCAGATATCTCTATGGTTTTAAAAAAACTCATTCCTTACACCTCATGCAATATACAAAACATAATATGAGATAGATCATAGGCCTAAATGTAAAATCTAAAACTATAAAGCTTTTTGGAGAATATATTCTGTATAATCTGGGGTTAAGTTGTTCTGGCAAGTGTTAACAGCTCTTGACCAGGGAAATAACCGAGCATCGAGTGGAGAACAGCCTTTATTCCCTCAGCATGCTCCGCTGACTTCTGATCATCTGACCCCCCTCCTTTGTTCTCCTCCAGTTTTTATACCCTTGGTAGGACTCAAAAAGCGTCCAATCAGCAACAAGCTTCAACATCCAATCAGCAACAAGCTGTAACATCCAATCGGCAACAAGCTTTAACATCCAATCAGCAACAAGCTATAACATCCAATCAGGAACAAGCTTTAACATCCAATCAGGATCGCACAAGCAGCGCGCCGGTGGAGGGGCCTAGAGCTGCTGAAACGGACCGGAGCAGGAGCGGCAGGGAGGCGGCGGGCGGCCGCGTCCCGCTTTCCCTGTCAAAGTAAGACTTCTTAGATAAGAAACAGAAAATAATTACAAGAGAAAACATGAGAAAAAGTAGAATTTATCACAATTAAAACCCTATTAATCAAAAGACACTATAAAGGATATGCTTAAGTAAACTACAGACTGGGAGAAATTATTTATAAAATATATATCTAACAAAAAGACTTTAAGCAGAACATATGAAGAATTCTTAACAATAACAAAGAGACAAAAAAAGAATAAAACAATGTGGGTAAAAGATATGAATAGACACTAAGCAAAGGAAGATAAACAAATGAGTTATGAGACCAGCAACACTGCTCAACGTCAGTGATCAATCAGGAATACAAGAATTAAAACCACAGTGAAATACATACCAGAATAACTGGAATTAAAAAGACCTTCAACATCAAGTGTGGCAGAAATGTGGAACAACTAGAACTCTCTTACATTGCTGGTAGAATGTAAAATGGTACGACCACTTTGGGAAAAGGTCTGGCAGTTTCTCAAAACTAAACTGAACACACACCTACCCTATGCTCCAGTAATTCCACTCCTAGATATTAACACAAAAGAATGAAAATGTAAGTCTACAGAAAGACCTGAAAGAATGTTCCCAGTGGCTTCTTCATGATAGTCAAAACCTGGAAACAAATGAAAAACAGATAACTCTGCTATATTAAATGACGCTTAACATCAGGAAGGTATCAGAATCTTGAAGGAAAAAAAGCACAGTTTGAAAAAATCTCTTCATGTGATTCTGATACTCACCCCTAGAAAGCCATTCCATGTTTTAAATAACCAACTTGAAATGAGCTACTGGAACATAATTTACAAGAAAGCATTTTCTGAAGTATACACAACCGTGAGCCACCAGGGAGCATGTCCGATGCAGTTCTATTCTGGGGTTTCCAGAGCAGCTATGCAGGTGCAGGAGTGGAATGGCACAGCTGTTTCCCATTTAGAATAAAATCTATGGATTACATTGATAACATTCTGGTATGACTTTCATATGGTTTTCTTGGACACTATTCACCTTTCCAAATTTAATTTTATTTACCCAGTGTTGGCATTTGTTTATAGTGGTTGAACCAACTCAAATTGCTAATGCCCTAGGGCTCAAAATGTGTGGTTAGAAGGTTCTGCTTTTACCATAATTTGCTGTCAGATAATAAAGAGCTGATTCTAACTACTCATGAAAATAGCTCCCAGTTACCAGGTCCACAAATGTAATTTGTTAGAAAATCATTTGCAATTAATAAAATTCTCAATACAGTATAGAATAGTGTTAAAATCTTGACTTTTTTCCCCAAAAAACATCTAAAACTTTGGTCCCCAACCCGTGGGCCGTGGCCCAATACCCATCCGTGGCCTGTTAGGAACCAGGCCACACAGCAGGAGAGAGAGCAACGCTTCACCTGTGTTTGCAGCCACCCCCATGGCTCACATCACTCCTGAGCGCCATCTCCTGTTAGCGGCTGCATTAGCTTCAGAAAAACAGGCTCAGGGCTCCCACTGATTCTGCACTATGGTGAGTTGTATAATTATTTCATTATATATTACAGTGTAATAATAATAAAGTGCACAATACATATAATGTGCTTGAATCATCCTGAAACCATACCCCATGCCCACCGCCCCAGTTCGTGGAAAAATTGTCTTCCATGAAACCAGTCCCCGGTGTCAAAAATGTTGGGGACCACAGATCTAAAATACCAAATAATTTCAAATTAGCAAATGATGTATGTTCATGTACAGAAAATACTAAAACATAATTAGCATCTACAGAAAGGAAAAACAAATTTTGTATATCTGGACTCAACTTACAGTTTTATTTATGAAGGATATTAATATTTTATGCCTTTATAAACATACCTGAAGAACTTACATGCCAGGATGAGAAATTTTGAAGTTTGCTATTACATAAAATTTAAACATTTCCTACCTAATTTTAAGAGACAGCTGTAATGAATGTAGACACTCTTAATTTAACTATAACTTAAGGGAAAATACAGCCTAGGGCTGTGAGTCTATAGCATCAGCCCCCACCCCCTCACCTTGGTCGATACAAACTCCATGGCCCACTCACTGACAGACAGATGTGAAGAAGGTACATCTCATGGTCTGTGTATCCCCACCAGACAGGCAGGGTTAGTCTAAATTTATTTTCTGTAGTTCACACTATGAAGAGAATACATTTTTATTATCCATTGTAAAAGTATATTACATCTAGTTTTTCTTTTTTCAAATTTTTTATTGATACATAATAATTATACACATTTATGGGGAACATACGATATGTTGACACATGCATACAATGTGTAATGATCAAATTAGGGTATTTAGGATGTCCATCACCTTAAACATTGATCATTTCTTTGTTCTGGGAACATTACAAATCTGTTTGAAATATACAATAATATGCTTTTTCAAGTTACCATGGATGTCTTCCTGCCCCAAGAAGATTCTGATGTTCCTTTCCCTTCCTCATGTTTGAGAATCTTAGTAGAGGACACAATTAAGTTTTAATGACTAAGTATGGGATCTTGACATCTTTGGTGCTACAGAGAGAAATTTCTGTTTTGGCATCAGCAGGGCAGGGAAAGGTGTCAGTGGTATTCTGTGCAGAAGCCCTGTAGGGAGCTGGCCTGAGTCATCTGTGGCCTGTCAGCAGCAGAGCAGGGCTGGGCTTGCCCCTTGGGTGACCAGCAGGGGTGGGAACCATGGTGGCTACTGTCAACAGTGATGATGGAAATCAAACTGCTCCAACGAAGAGCTCCCAGGAGGCCCTGGGTCCTGACCCTCCTTGCTGTCCCCAGGGCTCAGTTGCAGCAGACTGGGAGAGCAGCTCAACAGCAGAGGTTCCCCCCACCAAGAGTCACCAGCTGCCTTATGATGCTCTTTAGAGTAAAAGGAGCAAAGCAGTTTGACAGATAGAAGCTTTCAACTTTTAGCAGTTATAGAGTTGTTTTGAATATTAAAGGGTCCCTGTTTGTACTGTCAATACTATGCTCACTCATTATTGTTGGACATTTATAATAGTGTACACTTATCTTTATGACACTGAAGTTACAATTGCTCCAAAACTCTAAAAATTGGGAGGGAGTGATTTGAACAAGACTATGTTTTAATTTAAAAGCTGAAGTATTGTTAAGAAGATGAATCATTAAGGTCTTCTGACTTACAAAGTGTATATTCATTGTGCTTTGTTCTTACCAAACATCATAACTTTCTGAGTTATTTGCTTAAGTGCTGACTTTTATGTTATTTGAATATTTTTGGTCTTGCTGGAGGAGGACTAAAAAATTCTAAGAAATTAGCCTAAATTATGAGAGAGATAATTCCCTACAATTTTTCTAAATAATTTATTATAGTTAGTAATAAAGAAAAAATAAAATCGACTCAGGTATCAGTTCTTTTGTTATTTTCAGGTAGAAATGTGAGTTCTCTGTTAATCTCATCTATCTATCCAAAGCTAGGAGACCTTGCCAAAATACTGTGTTAAATACAGCAATCATTGTGTTACGGGTATATACCTTTATTACTATATGAACAATAATCCCCAACAAACTACTATAAAGATGTATTAAATGAAAAATAAAATTGTAAAAGAAGCATTGTTTGCTTTCAACTTACATGATAAATCTTAGTCCAGAACAGAGATCAATAGCATTCTTAATATTGTACCCAAATATATTTAGAGCTTACTAGAATTAATCAGTGAAGGACTGCCTATCTTGCTATAGAACCCCAGATGTATAAAAATTTGAGTACCACACCACACCTATCTCTTATGAATAACAATTTTAAACTCAAATTTAAAAACTCTCAGATAATAATAATTAATAATCCAACAATAAAGGTTTATTCAAGCAAGAAAATAAAATGATGTGAACACAAACAAAAACTTTGGTATTGTAACTTTGGTTACAATACTGTGCCCACCTTCCTGGATACACATACTCATTAGAATGAAAATCACCACTATCCTATCATCTAGGTCTGCAGTCCCCAATCCTCGGGCTGACTGGTACTGGTCAGTGGCCTGTTAGGGACTGGGCCTCACCCCCCATTGTTCCAGCAAGTGTTAACAGCAAGTGTTACAGCTAGTGTTACAGCGACTGACCAGGGAAAGAACCGAGAGGCACATGGAGAGTCAGAGAACAGCCTTTATTCCACCAGCAGGCTCAGCATACCACCAACTTCTGAGCCCCGCTTCCTTGTTCTCCTCCAGTTTTTATACCCTTGGTAGGATTCAAAAAGCGTCCAATCAGCAACAAGCTTTAACATCCAATCAACAAGCTTTAACATCCAATCAGCAGTGGGATTCAAAAAGTATCCAATCAAGATCGTGCAAGCAGCGTGGCCTTGGAGGGGCCTGGAGCGCTGTGGTGGGACCCAGAGCAGGAGCGGCAGGGAGGCAGCGAGCGGCCACGTCCCGTTTTCCCTGTCACCACCCCCCCTCAATCTCCCTTCTCCCCGGTCTGTGGAAAAACTGTCTTCCATGAAACTAGTCCCTGGTGCCAAAAAGGTTGGGGCCACTGGTCTAGGTTTTCCTTTACACATAATATAAACCCTGTTAAAATGCACACACATATACTTACAGCACTAACTGCAGTGGTGATGAACAGTGAAACAGACTTTCTGTGTATTTTGTAAAAACATTAATTCTAGAAGGCTTTTAGTGTGCAATCAAATGGGCTTACCAAAACCAAACTGAAAACCGGGTGGTGAAACCTGGATTTCTGTACAGTGGGTAGACGGGAAGGGAAGCACTGACCTTATACGCCTGCATGAGCATGTGGACGACACCGGGGGCACCATGGCACCAGTGGACCAAGCGATCGGTTTCATTGCTTAATGATGACGGATAATTCCCAGATCGGAATTTTTTGTGGCGCACATAATCAATACTAGGTTTCACCATTTCTGTCAAGGTTTCATGGTCCACTTTTGCTGCTGGCTTTAAATAAACAAAAATGCATTTCGTTTATTTTTTCTGAGTTTTTTTTTTCACTATTGTTTTATAGCTAATATAATAAAGCATCATTTACAGGGAATACTGAAGAGCATATAAAATTAGAATTGATTGAATTATCTAGTTATTTAAGACTTAGGCAGACCTTTTCTGTTACAATTCGTTTTGAAATCTTTCGAAAATCTATTAGTGTTATAATGTATTGAACATATTTCATTCTTTCTTTGCTGAATCAGGACTGTCATCCTATAGAGCAGTAAGGAAGACTAGACTGAATCTCAGGTGAACCTAGGACTCTAGGTATTTTGTTTTGTTTTGCTCTGCTTAAATACTCATTCCCAATTTCCTACCATATGGATCTTGCCTCCTAAAAAGCCAAGTACTTCACTTCTCCCCAGTATACTTAACTGGCAAATTATTTAACCTCTAAAATAGGGTAATCATAGTACTTACTGCTAAGGTGGTGATGAGGAGTAAAGGAGAAAAACGTGCATGCTTCCTCCCTCACCCAGTAATCTGTGCGTAATGACAGCGTGTACTTACTGAAGGCATTCATTAAATGTTACCTATTAGAATTTATTATTGAATTTGTGTTAAAGTTTTGCCATAGGGACTAAGACTAAAAATACACTTGGAAAATGTTTACTAATTTTGAGGTATTGTCTTTAAAAAGGACTTAAAGAAAAACATTCAAGGAGTCTCAAATTATTGCACAGATTGCCATGAACAACTTGGTGGTAACAATCGAATGGCAAGGCTGGGCTAACGGAAGCCTTCAGAGTGGCATGTCAGCAAGCCCACCCGAATCTGCACCGCTGGCACGGTCCGGAGCAGAAGATCTGTCTCTAGCCGTTGATCCAACTTTCATTTGGTTTTAGTGACAGATGTTAAAACTGGGAAATGAAATATAGTATTGTTCAAAATTCTTATTATTCTATTACAGTTAAAGAAAACTCACAACATGGATTTCTCCTATAAAATAAATCCACAACGTAGATATTGCCTATAAAATAAAATTAAAACCTCATTTCTTTAACAAAAAGTTAATTTTGTTAAACACAAAGAGACAAGGAGTATCAATGCTTCTAAACTTCACTAAAGTAAATCTATTTTAACATTTTAAAACATAGTTACTTACTAGATAATCTTTATTTGTTTTTCCTGATACATACTTAGAAAATGTATTGGCTCTTTTAAAAACTATAGGTCATGGATTATATTTCCAAAAGGCTAAATGTAACTTTAAAAAATACTGTTATACAGATAATACATTTATAGTTTCAAAAGTCAAAAAAATGTTTAAAAAGCTTTTCAAAGACCAACAGGCAGTGTTCCCTCGCAGGACACAATACAGTCCCCCACCTCCACCTTTCTTTAGCTGTTTCTTCATATTACCTCCATATTTCTATATAACCCATGCATAACTGTGTCATGACTTACTAATTTTAGACGGCACCTCTGGCTTGCTCTGTGGCCCATGAGAACACTTTCCCTCCTCTAATCTTCCTAAGAGAATTTCGTTCTGATCACCATTTTTATCCACCTTTACTCTGTTTATAGACTAGACTATATAAATATTGTTTGTTGCTGAGATAAGAAATCATAAAAAATTATATATATTCTTTTATTCCTATTAATTTTTCATGGAGTTTGCAACTTTCTCACATTTTCATATGCTTAGTTTTTTCTGAACCACTACCTAAGCTTTTTCACACCCACCAACAGCTCCATAAAAAGTCTCCCAATATAATTTTCCACACAGTCAAATCTATCGTGATTTTTTTCCTCATGGAGGTATCTCTCCATTCTCTTACTCCAATCATAATCAACTGCTTTCTAGGTCATCTGTGCCACTGCTGTCCTGGGACTTCCACCTGCCAGCTTCTTGGGGATGCCGTCCCCTCCCTTGGCACAGGGCCCCTTGCTCCTGGTCCTGCCCTTCCTCTTAGTGTGACCCTTTACTTTGGCAGGTGCCACACTCCAAAAGCTTCCTGAGATGGGGAGAAGGGGAATTAAACTTTTGAGAGTAAATATTTAAAACAGTTTTTGTTCTACCCTACATTTAATTGATTTTCTGAGAAGAACTCAATGTTGGAAGTCATTTTTACTCAAAACTTGGAAGATACTTCCGTTGATCTTTCATCTTCAATAAAACTGTTGCAAAGTCCAATGCCATTCTGATTTCCAACCTTTGTACGTACATAACCTGCTTCTTCCTTACTGAAGTTTTAAGCATTGTCTCTTTATCCCCTCATCTTATGCTTTCACAGTGACGGGTACAATGTGGAGTTGGTTTTATTCCATTCACTGTGCAGGAACTTGGTGGGTCTTTTGAATATAGCAACTCATGTCCCTCAGTTCCAGAACATATTATTAGTTTTCCTTGAAATTTCCTCCCTACCATTTTGTGTCCTTCCTAGAACTCCTATTAATCAGATGTTGGGTCTCCTGGATTAATCCTCTTATTTTCTTATATTTCCTCTCCCATTGCCTATTTCTGTCTGCTTTCTAAGATATTTGACTTTTATTTCCAAACATGTTCATAAATTTTTAAAAAATTCATCTATCATATTTTTAATTTTCAAGAGCTCTTTTTATTTTTGGACAAAGAGCCTCACTCTGTTGCCTAGGCTAGAGTGCCGTGGCGTTCAGCCTAGCTCACAGCAACCTCAAACTCCTGGGCTCAGGCAATCCTCCTGCCTCAGTCTCCCGAGTAGCTGGGACTACAGGCAAGTGCCACCATGCCCGGCTAATTTTTTTTATATATTTTTAGTTGTCCAACTAATTTCTTTCTATTTTTAGCAGAGATGGGGTCTCATTCTTGCTCAGGCTGGTCTCAAACTCCTGAGCTCAAACAATCCTCCCGCCTCGGCCTCCCAGAGTGCTGAGATTATAGGCGTGAGCCACCGCGCCCAGCCAAGAGCTCTTTCTTGTTCTCTCAAATGTTTCTTGGATATAATAGCTGCTCTTATTTTCCTGAGGATATTATTAGTTATGGTCTCTTTAAAGTTTTCTTTCTCTTCCTAGATAATCTGTTTTCTCTTTGTTGATTTTTGTTCTACTTGTTTAGGTCTCTATCTTTCAAGTTGGAGGCTTTTCTCAAATGTCTGGAAAGTCTTTGGCTTCTAGTCTATAATTACACATAAGGTAGTGTAAACTAAAAATAAAATCCTAACTCCCCTTGCTGACTGAACAGACCCTATTGTGGCCAAGGGGACCCCAGAACAACCTTAAAACTGAGTTACTGGCCCTAAAGGGAAGGGACGTTTGGACATGCCTATTATATACTCTTCCTTTTGGAGTTTAGATAAAACTAACCAGCATTAATGTTAAAATCAGAGACCATAAGACTGACAAAACAGACTCTTTATGACAGTAAAATACTGAATTATCAGCAGGACCTATGGCCATGCCAGGCAAAGGTTAAATAACACCTGTAGTCCATCAATTTATTTAACAGATCACTTTTGAGTCTGTATATTGTGACTTGTCTCTGTTTAACAGACTTCCTTATCTTAAAACATTCCAGGCCTTCAGATAAAGCTTTACTTCTTTAACCAATTATAAATCAAAGAATCTTTGAACCCACCTATAACCTGTAAGCCCCCTTACTCTTACTTTGAGATGTCTCACCTTTTCGGGCCAAACCAACGTATACCTTCCATGTATTGATTTATGATTTTACCTATGAGTCCTGTCTCCCAAAAATCTATTAATATAAAACTAAATTGTAACCTGGAAGCCTGGGGACCACTTACTCAGGTCTTGGGTATGACTCCCTGGCCGACAGTCACTTATGTTCAGCTCAGAATAAACCTCTTAAAATTACTTTATAGGGTTTGGGATTTTGCCTCTTGCAGTAGTACAAAGCTCACTGGATAAACTGTGCACAGAAGGGACTTGTCAAATAGTAGAAATCACTTTAGAGTGACTGGATGGTGTATCCATTAGGGTTCTTCAAAGAAACAGAACCAGTAGGATGTGTGTGTGTGTGTGTCTCTCTCTCTATATATATATATATGTATATAGAAAGAGATCTCCTTTAAAGAACTGGCTGCACAGGCTTGAGGTGCCCAAAATCTGATTGGGGTAGCTATCAGGCTGAAGACTCTGGAGAGAGCTACATTCAAGTCCAAAGGCAGCCAGCTGGAGAGCACCCTCCTGCTGGGGGGCAGAGGTATCAGCCTTTTGTTCTATTCATGCCTCACACTGACAGATGAGGAGCACCCACGTTACGGAGGACAATCTTCCTTGCTCAAAGTCTACCAACGTAAATATAAATCTCATTCAAAAACACCCTCACGGAAATATCCACACCAATGTTTGACTAGATGCCTGGGTGCGATGGCTCAGCCAAGCTGACACACCGAATTAACCATGGTGGTGCATCAGCTGGCTGGGGCAGCAGGACGGCCTCACCGTTCACCATGTGAACATTCACTCAAGCCCCAATCACTAGTGCTAGACTTCCCTACAACTCTCCTCCTGAATCAAGTGCTGGTTCAATCCCTCCAGATCTAGTTCCTTTTGTCTCCAGCAGGAGTTAGGGGGAGGAACAGCACTTCACTGTGTTGGGTGGGCACACTGACAGAGGTCCAACTGCTCCTTATATTCTGAGAAATAAAAATAAAATGCTAAGCCCCCCAACCAACTGAACAGATCCCCTCTTGGCCAAGGGGACCCCAGAGAAACCTTTATGATTGAGATCCAGGCCAGGACAAGATGGGAGGTGAGACATGCCTGTTACCCTCCCTCATTAACCAAGCTCGGGCTCTCTTCCCTGAGAGATAGACAGAGCCAGCAGGACAGATGCTCCCTCCTGATTTCACCCAGCCTGTGGGCATCCCTCCCCTTTGTGGTTTCGGGACAGCAACCGACCAGCATTCCTCCCTGATGAGAGACCACTGACCGTGGAGTGGTCTGGCCAGTCTTCAGAGGCTACACACAGAGGGCCTTTGTGCCCTTGGCTTCACCTTTTGATGTCAGAGAACTGAAAACTCTACTCTCAGATCATGCTAATGCCACCAATTTTTGAACACGGAACACATGAAGTAGCATGAAGCTCACTTGTACATGTGCATGTTTCTTCATCAGCTGTAGGCTCCTGCTTAGGCCAACCACAGGGTGAGGCAATTTTTGCTGTGGGGTCTCTGAGTGCCTGAGGGAAGAGTCAGTACTCAATTCAGTAGGCATCAGGGATGACTGAGAAACAAGATCATAACCACAGCAATAAACTCATTAAAAATTTGGAATACAATTTAGAGCAAGCTGGGGGTACCTGAATAAGACAAAGTCTTTGCCCTACTCTAAAACTCCTGAAGATTTCTCCCATTAAAAGAGCTCCTACTTCAATCGGTGGGAGAACAAGGACAGATGGAAAGTGTGGGCAACAGACAGCTAATGTGGTACAAAACTACATGCAGAATGTACTCTCATGGATTCACTATTCGTGGTTCACGGAGCAGAGTTTAAGCATTCATGATTCAAAGTAGGATCACTACTTCAATTCAGCTGCTCTGTTTGTACTAATAATTTCGTTTCCCAGTTGATCTAATATATTGCACTATATTAGTATTTCCAAGTATTCTCACTTACCTGCATTAACATATAGTAGATTCCAGCCATGCCATGGGCTGCTCCAACATACTGCTTCCTGTGCCACTGATATAACAGGGGGCAGCGCTCAGTTTTTCTTTCTTCTCTTGATAAAGTCTTACCCGATTCAATAATAGCATTTACTACCTAGAAACAATAAGACAGCTAAATCTAAAAAACTTACATGCATCCTGCTCTAGTTTAATTAAAACAAACAACATGTCTTTATATATATATATATCATATATATAGAAAGAGAGAGAGATTACTTAATCTAAAAATCTTTAGAGTTAGCAGCTAACATACTGTGTTTCTCCGAAAATAAGACCTACCCATAAAATAAGCCCTAGCAGGCTTTCTAAGCATTTGCACAATAGAAGCCTTACCCCGAAAATAAGACCTAGTGATGGGCGTGGCTACGCAGCGTGTCTGCACAACTCATGCATTTCGTCGCGGAGCAGTAAAGAAGACGAGCAGCCCTTCTCATCTGCCCCGTGAGAGCTCTATTGCTCAACATGAGAGACTGGGGCCAATGGTTCTAAACGAAATAGAGTTGCAAGAAACTCAGGATGGAATTCGGGGTTTGGAGAATTATGATGATGTTCCAGAAGACGACGACTTAACTATATTTGAATAAATGTAGATTGTTGTACCGTACTTAAAAAAAATAACACATCCCCTGAAAATAAGCCCTAGGGTATCTTCTTGAGGAAAAATAAATATAAGACCCTGTCTTATTTTCGGGGAAACACGGTAGTTATCTTCACTTTATAAATTAATAAATGCAGGCAGAGAGAAATCAGAAGACAATATCAGACTAGAAAAGATAAGAAGTCTAACTAAGAAATCAAGAGTTCTTTGTATGAAAAGACTCCTCAAATCTAGAAAAAATTCCTATAAAAACTGATCTGAACTTTTCGTTGCTTTGTATGTGCAATGTTTTCCCCCTAAAGACTGGCAAGCACATCTTCCAGGAAAGGCTGGAGGAACTGGCTTTATTTATGAGAGGCTGAGGATTTTAGTTAGATCAAAATAATATCACGTCTGGAATGACTACATGGCAAAGACACTAATTGTTTCCTCACTTCCATTCTCCTCTCATTCTTTTGGTAAAGTACTCCAAGTTTTGGCTGGGTATCTGGCCTCCTAGCCAGAGACAGCTGACCATGGTCATTTGACTAAGTTCTGGCAATGGGATGTGAGTACAAGTGAGGTGGGCAATTTGTAATGGAGCCCTTAACAAGGAAGCAGTTACCCTCCACTCCTGCTTCTCTCCTTCCTCAGGCTGGGGTGCTAAGGAGCTCTGGTCATGCAAATAGGATGCCCCCAGGAAATGGTAGGACAGGACAGAAGAAGCCTGTACCCAGTCATAGCAGCAAGAACTGCAAGTCAGTTCAGATATCTCATGAAAGAGAAATACACATTCTAACTTTCTGAAGCTGCTGTTGTTTGGTTCCAGTAAAAATGGCTGAATTAATAAAGAATAAAGAGTACAGACTTTTTGCTAATGTTCTCAGAAAAAAACAAGGGCTATTGTTTACTTTTTAAGAGATGCTTTAAAAAATTACTGCTACCTAGAACAAGAGTCCAGCTATTAAAATAACTCCATGCTAACAGGAATGGCAGAGATGAGAGCATACCCATGGCTGTTAGCAACCCCACATACCTCTTTAATAGCTGACTCACACACGGTGCCTGGCCCGATCTCTATGTTCAGGTACATTAAGGCATACAGATAACCTGCCCGTCCATACAGCAGCTCATCAGGAAGGTCTGACTCTTGGCAGACAATGGCTCTCTGGAGCTGCAAAAGTCTAACCAACAAGAAAAATTCTTGTTTTCTCAGAGAATGTCTAAATTACTTCTTCCTGAAACACTAAGTAACCCCATCACTTTAGGAATTACCTGTCATTCATTTTTAAATTTAAAACTACGATTTCAAAAAATAACCAAACACTAAGAAAATAACAAAAATTTCTTTGTGTAACTAATTCTTCTCTGGAATGTCAAAATTAAAAACAAAACATCTTTCTGTTCAAAATTTCTACTTTTTTAAATCTATTCTAAACCAAAAATAGAAGATATTTCATTTTAAAATCCAGAATTAAAAGAAAGCAATTTAAAATCTACTATAAATAAAATGATACTGAAATGTAGCCAATGCTTGGGAGTTAGCTTGTGATTCTTTTAACTAACATTAATGTTCTAGCATGTGCCAGATACTCTGCCAGACCCTACGAGTGAGCCCTGATTTCTGCTTCTTCAAGGAACAATATAAAACCAATAGGTGTAATAAAAGCTAATATTTCCTAATTGTTCCATCATTGGCATATCTAATCAGTTACTTAAAGGCTGAACCTAAGATTAATTTAGTCATTATAGTGGATCTAAGGCATGTAAGCTATTATAGTTTTCATGCTCTAAAGACAACCAAAAATTGCTTAGAAAAAATGATTAAAGTAATTCAAAGAAACATGTTTACTCCTCCCAAAATTAAGAAACACACATGCTCAGATAGAAAAAACATAAGATTCCACCATTATGCTCAAGATTAATATATAAACTTTTTTACTTTTTGGAGAGACCTGTTTGCAATAGGGGATGAATTAAAATATAATTTCCTTTTTTAATATCTTTCTACAGCAAGAGCTTCAACTGAGAATTGGGAGAAAATATTTCCAGTTTTAAAAACTCACTTTGTAATGCATTCCTGGGACTCACAATCACTTTTGAGTTTATGATATATCACAGCTCCTACAGCAAGGGGCCCGGCATCTCCGCAGAGGAAGGTGACCCTGCGGCCATTCAGATTCCTAAGTGTTCTCTTTACATAATCCAGGGACCGGAGCAGGTAGGTCTGGTCACATGTGACCCGGTACAACTGCAGGTACAGAAGGGCTATGCCTGGAATAGTTCCCCACCCCAAAAGAAAAGCATTATTACCTTTTTACCTTCCAGACATTATTTTGTAATTATATGAAATATCTTCTTCTACATAAATGCTATGGTTCTGAAGGGGCAAAGTCAAAAAAATTAGACATCATACATTTCTTAAAAATGGGAAAAACAAAAACAAAAACAAAACAAACCAAGACTGAGCAATCAGAGTAGAAAGAACACAACACAAATGTAAACATATTCTCTTGCTGATTGTCCTGGCGCAGTGGTTTAACACCTCCTACTCTTAGGGAAGACACACCACTTCCCTCTCATTCCCAGTCAATTTTCATTCATTCCAAGGTTTTATCCATTCACCTTTGTATCTTAAGCTAATTTGGGTCCTTTTTACTTCTCATATAATCATATCTGCCTATGTTATCCCAAATTAAATTATTACTTTTCTGGATTTTATACCCTCTTCTTCCTAATTTTTCTATTTTCACAATTTTTCAATTTTCTTTACCAAGCAACCCATCCAATGGACCAACCGACCAGCAAATGAAATATTTATGAAACACTATTTATGAAACACCAACATGATGTAGAGTAAGGTAGCCAGTGCTGCCAGTTTATCACCTATCCAACCTTCTTATTTCAGATTAAAGAATATACCTAGATCTTCAAACGAATCAGAAAACGGTCTTTGTCTGAAAATCTCTGGAGGAGGACCTGTATGGCTTCTTAAAAGGTGTACCTTCTTATGCCCAGATTGAAGGAGTCAACATGATAGCTAAGTAAAAAATGAATCAGTATAAACATATACTTTAATAAAGCATATTATAGAAAAAAGTACTGACAGAGATGACATGACGGTGAAAAGGACAAACAAAACATTTCTTTAAAGTTTGAATTCAGGTTCTTCAATGTTCTGGTCTTTGTCTAACATCCTACTCTGACTTTTATTATTTTTTATTTTGCTTTTTAAATTTCTCTAAATATCTAGCTTCTTCTTTCTTTAATCCTTCTATTCAGGGTATGCCACTTCTCTTTCAAATTAATCCTTAACACCCTTTCAAATTTTTATTGAGAAGTCCTTCTTTCATCATTATCCATTTCTTTTTTCTTTTTTTTTTTTTTG
>VBSM01002217.1:200745-211968 GCA_008086735.1 Cheirogaleus medius
CGCCTCGGCCTCCCAGAGTGCTAGGATTACAGGCGTGAGCCACTTCGCCCGGCCGTATCCATTTCTTTAAAGATGTTGAGTCAACAGATCTGAAAGTAGCATATTTGGAAGTTCTGAAAAAAATTTCTTCTTTATGAATTACTTATCACCTCCTTGAGTGCATGTTTTCTCTATCCGAAAAATGTAAATTATAAATGTACAGAAAACCAATAGTAAAAGTTAAATATCTATAAATTTCAAACATAATATTCACTATAAATGGCTTACAAACTGTGCTGAACCCTCATTGATTCAGAAATCTCTAAAAATAGGGTGCTGATCTGGTTAACCTGTGAACTCAAAAAACTGTAACTATGTATATTTAATGCTTAAGTATTTTTAAGTAAATGATGACATGTAAAGAAAAAAAAGTCATTCTCAAAGTCCTGGAGGCTAGGGGGAAAAAAGGTTACCATGCTTTGTAATTTTTTGGTGAAAGGTGGACATGTTGCACTAGGTAACAGGCACTGCAGTGGACAGGCCTTTAGGGAGGGATAAGTGTGGAGGAGGCAGCGCTCTGCAGTTCTGGTTAGGTCTTACCGTCTTTGGGGAGCCTGTGCCCCTGGACTGTGCCCCTCACGCTAGGTGGACAGGATGGCTAGAGAGAGCTGGAGTTACTGCCCTTCCCAGCATGGAAGGCTGGAGCCAGCTGCTGGCACCTCCCTCTCCAGGCCAGTGAGCTCCAGAGGGCAGGCCTGGTTAAGAAAGAACTTGCTCTGACTTATTTCCAAATGGTTCTTTCTACCTTCCCCTACAAGAGGAAGCACAGGGGAGGGGGTTTTTCTCTGATATTCAGATATTCACTGTGAGGACCTGGTAGACCTCTCAAAGGTAAAACTCACAGAAGTGTAGGAGCCTCACTATGACTGGGTCCCCGGCAGTTTTGTTTTTGTTTTTGAACTTAAAATCTGAATACCTCGCATTGTCTGCTCAACTTCCGGGAGTTTTTTATCTCTCAGACTTGTCCATGCTGAGCTGCTAGCAATTCATCATTACAGTTTAAGTTTTTCACCCTGGCACCGGTTTCTGCAGTGGCTTCTGCTCCGTTAGTTGTACACTCATGTGCCACATAATGACATTTCCAACGGCAATGAACCACATATACATGATCCCATAAGATTTTAATACTGTAATCACACCAGTCCAATCTGTCTCAACTTCATGTAACAAAGCTCCGAGTTGTTTTTCAGTTGCCATGGACCCCCAGGTTGGATGGAGATCACCTAACTTGAGCATGCACAGGTGAAGTAAGCATGCAACCATAGGTAGAACCTGAGTGCTCAGATCCAGTAGCGGGGAATGAATTATGAAGCAGATGTGCATGACAGGGTCCGGGATCCAACCAGACTGAGCCCTGGCGTCACCCCACAGCATGGTCCAGTCACAGCGTGCCTCCTGGCGTCACCCCACTGCAAGGTCCCATCAGATCACGCCTCGTTACCCTAGGTTTATAAAACCTGATCCAGCCCCAGCTTGGGAGACAGAGTTAAGCATTTTTTCCCGTGTCCTTGCCAGTCTACTTACAATAAAGCTTTTCTTTTCTCAAAGGCTGGCACACATGGTATTGGCTTCTATGTGCATTAGGCAGAGACCTCACTGACTGCTTGGTAACAATACTATATTTTTATCATATCTTTTCTATGTTTAGACACATAAATCCTCGCCATTGTGTTACAACTACCTACAGTGTTCAGCACAGTACCATGCTGTACAGGTTTGTAGCCTGGGGGCAACAATCTATACCACATGGCCTAGGTGTGCAGTAGGCCATGCTAGCCAGGTTCATGTAAATGCACCCTGTGATGTTAGCACAATGATAAAGTAACCAAAATGTTTATACCCCCATAATATTCTGAAAATAAACTGAATAATAAATTACATATTTTAAAAAATCACCTTACAACACATTTCTCAGAGTGTCTCCCTGTTGTTAAGCAATGCATAACTAATTCTCTGCATCCACCTATCTGTCTCTCCAATTTCTGGTGCAGCAGTTTGCCCTATGACCTCACTTCTCTGATGGATCTAAGAACTGCTGATTTCTCAGTTTGTTCCGCTTTTTACTTACTGTCAGAATGGAGTGGTGACTTCTAAACTCCTTATATGCTAGACCAGAAAACTAAAGTCCCTCTTCAATTTGTTTTTGTTGCTTTTTCTTTGCTTTTTCCCCCCTTAACAATTTGATTACTCATTTACTCATTCAGCAAATATCAAAACTTTCCTAGACAATAAGTATGCTTTACTCTTTATGGCACTGCTGAGCTTTCTGTGGTCTTAGTTCTTTCTTTGCCCCTTATACTACGGTCTTCATTTCTGAAATGATTTTGTCTTTTCCTTCGATTTCTTTTCTTGGTTCTGTCAGTTATTATTTTATGTGCTTCTGTGGTCTGGCAGTCTCTTCTCCAAGTTCCTTTATGTCTGTTTTGTGAACTTACTGCTTAACTAAGTTACAAAACCAAGACTGAAAGTGCTGCTGTTTTCCTCTACATCACAGTGACATTTTCCTGGTGTGTTTTCTCCTTCCATTGAGAAATTGTGATTTTCTTTTCCTTATATCATGGATGCAATAAATTTTTTCTTAAAATTTGAATACACAGGATTTTTCTGGATCAACTATTAACAGGAAGAATCCCTAGAAGAGGAAAAGGTTCGAGCAGCTTTCCCAGTTTTTGTTTGCTTGTTTGTTTGTAATCACAAGGGTATCCTCTTCTTGCTAAGTGATAAACAAGTTTAATATCTGGTAACCTTTGGTGACAGATTTCTTTTGACTTTCAAATCTTTTCTTGTGTCAGGAGAATGTCCATCACTGCTGCTCCCTCCCTCCCATGCACTGCTAGCCAGTGCCTCCAGGGTGCCACTGCTACCTGCAAGTTAGCCCCTCTTCTTCAGATGCAGTGCCTTTTTCAAAGGTCCATAACCTCTGTTCCCTGTGAGCTTTCCATGCCTTCTACCTCTGCCTCTCCCTGCGCTACCTGCCCACTTTGTGCTCAGATACACTCACAAAGTTCCCACTGAGGTTGCGACCCACTCCTTCTGCCTCTCCCAGATCCTTTGGCTTTCCTCACCTGCTGCACTACTGTGGATGATGTTTGTTTTTCACCTAACATTATTTGTAGGTCTCATAGTTTTGCTGAAGGAGTAAGTTGTGGGCGCTTCATTTATTTTTCTTCCTATATTGTATGGGTTTAGGGAGGATATGGGTTTAAGCAGATTCAGTACTCCTACCTGAACCCCAAAGCCTTAAGTATTACTTTAAATCATTGAAACCAAATACCTCCATGACAGTTCTACCAGTGATTCCAAAAGATGGCAATAGATGGGGATTTTTAAAAAAAATAGAGACAGGGTCTCACTCTGTCCCCCAGGCTGGAGTACAGTGGCACAATCACAGCTCACTGTAAACTCGAACTCCTGGCCCCAAACAGTCCTCCCACTTCAGACTCCACAGTAGCTAGGACTACAGGTGCGCACCACTATGCCTGGCTACTTTTTTATTTTTCATAGAGACCAGGTTTCACTACATTGCCCAGGCTGGTCTCAAATTCCTGGCCTAAAGTCATCCTTCCACCTCAGCCTCCCAAAGTGTTGGGATTACAGGTGTGAGCCACCATGCCAGGTTCAGATGGGGATTTTTAAGAAATACTGATTTCTGGACTCCATCTCCGGAGTTCCTAATATAATCATTCTGGGCTAGAGGCTGAGAATCTTAGTTTATTCTAAAGCTCTCTAGATGATTATGATGCATAGCCAGTTTTGTGCCTAACCCCCAGGGGATTAAAAACCCTTACAACAAGAGGAAATGCTGCAAGTAAAAGACTTTTTAGGGGAAACCTGTGCTACTAATAGCTATGTTCTTTTCCTTCCAAAATATTGTTTGTATTTTACTTCAGGCTAACCACAATTATCTAATTTTATATTTAGAATAAATTTCTTTGGTCCTATAAGTGAACTAGCTCTATGTCTTTCCAGGTTTATAAGTTTGAAGTTTGAAATAAGTTTGTAAGTTTGAAATATTTAATGTCACTAAGTAAATGTTATATGCATAATGGGCAAATAATAAATGAATAGAAATATAAATACAACATTGTAAGGGCCATAATGTTTCGTTTGTGGTGGCTTTTAACACATATACTTGTGTCAATATGCTGTTTACTAAAGTAAACTATAAAAATTTAGCAAGAAATGGCTCTAAATTAAATTGTCATTAGGGCTTTAACCAGACTTCAGAGTAATCCCTGAGAAGAAGATGTCTTTCATGGCTTTTATACTCCCCAGATAGCTATTACAATGTGCTGGCTATCTGGTAAAATAGTAAGAATGTAAAAATTAGTTAAAGCAAGTTAATTTTGATATTATGTTTTTTGATGTGAAGTGTATTACTAGTTAACTGCTATCATTAAAATAAAAGCTTTATGTATACAAATGAGTACAAGCAGTAGGTTAAATAGTTTATGTAAGAGACCAGAGAAGCCATTCAACCACAACTTGTCACAAAGACCAAAGCAACAAAAAAATTTTTAAAAATTGAACCTAGGGCCAGTTTGTTTTTATTATACATTTTTATTTATTTATTTATTTTTGAGACAAGTCTCACTCTGTTGCCCGGGCTAGAGTGCCGTGCCGTCAGCCTAGCTCACAGCAATCTCAAACTCCTGGGCTCAAGCAATCCTCCTGCCTCAGCCTCCCAAGTAGCTGGGACTACAGGCATGTGCCACCATGCCTGGCTAATTTTTTCTATATATTTTTAGTTGTCCAGTTAACTTCTTTCTATTTTTAGTAGAGACAGGGTCTCACTCTTGCTCAGGCTGGTCTTGAACTCCTGAGCTCAAATGATCCTCCGGCCTCGGCCTCCTAGAGTGTTAGGATTACAGGTGTGAGCCACTGCGCCCGGCCTCTTATTACACATTTTCACAGACAGCTATATATTGTGTTAAATAAATAATGTTATAAAAATATGACATACTACATATTAAAGTTCAATCTTTGGGGAAAAAGCATTTCTTTAGTAAATAAAATTATAACATACCTCATCATTGAAGACATAGATTGAGATTTCATTTAAAAGGCATAAAATTTTAACATTTTAAAGGAAAGAAAATTTCAAAGCCAAGTCTTATATCTCATAATCCAAGAATAAAACATATCAGTTACTTGTATCTGTATTCTTACCTGTCCAGCCAGTGTAGGCAGAGCAATCATGTGGATCTGCTGTCTTTAGCCCTTCTTCCATCTGCTGCAGAAGATCTTTGATTTTGGTCTGGATCCGCCTTGTGAAATTATGAATGATCTGAGAACCAAAAGAAGAGACTATTTAAATTGCACAATAGGCCAATTTGTAACAAACACTTTAACAGTCTAAGTTGTACGGACATAACACAAAGAAGTTATTTTACCTGGCCCATCTCAATGATGCATTTGCTGAAATCTACTTTTTAAAAAATTGTTATTATTTTTTTTGTAGAGTTGGTGTCTTGCTATGTTGTCCAAGCTGATCTTGAACTCCTGAGCTCAAGAAATCCTCCCGTCTCAGCTTCCCAAAGTGTTGGGATTACAGGTGTTAGCCACCATGCCTAGTCTACTTTGGCTTTTATAAGGATTTTTTAAATGAGATAATGCCCTATATGGACTGTAACTCATAAGTAGAATTACAAAAAATGACTTGCAGAAACCAAAGAAAAAAGCCATAAAAAAAGATGGATATGACTACAAAAACATTTTAACTTCTATAAGATAAAGAACATAAGAAAGATGGTTTAAAAGCTACTGACAAAGGGGAAACATTTCCAATATAAGATATCATAAATCAACAGAGAATACAATACAGAAACAGACCCCAAATTTTTAATGCATGTCATACAGAAGAATATAAAATGATAAGCATATGCAAAAAATGTTCAACCACTTAGTGATTAATGAAATGCAAATAAAAACAAGTACCATGGTTTTCCTGTTAGATTAATAAAGAATAAAACATTTAAATAGTATTATGTCCCAAGGCTGCTAAGAGCAAAGGAAACAGATATTTATTATTATTGCTAGTAATCCCAAGAGAAATATGCAATAACCTTAGCTGCTCAGAGGATACAATACATATCCAACAACTTTCATAATCCATTTGCAGTTAGTAATGTAGAAACATTGAAACCACAGGGGCTCATCTCCTACCCCTAGACCTTTCTCTTACAGTTGGTATATGTATTATATAGCTACATGAGAAATAAATCCTACAACATAATGCTGCAACTTTTGCTTAAAAAAAAACAACTATCTGTTTTGTAAGCAAATTCAGAGGTAAAAAGGCAGAGAGAAAAAAACAATTTCTGCATATACCCAGATATCTACCATTTTCAATGCTCTTCCTTATTCTTTTCTTAGAATATTAGTTTCCATCAGGTATCATCTCGCTTGGCATTTCTTGTGGTGCTGGCCGTTAACAGCAAACCGGACCGGGAAACAAACCAAGAGCCACACAGGAGTACTGCAAAATAGGCTTTTATTACACCAGTGGGCTCAGAGGGGTCTCGCCTCCAAATTCTGAGCAAAATGGGGTCTAAGCATGGGGGCTTTTATACGTTACAGAAGCAAATGGTTACAAAATCTGCTCAAGGTCATGGTCTAGTCTAGTGTTGCTCTATAGTTACAAAGTCATGCTATTTTGCAGTTATGCACAAGATTGAAATCTAGTCAAAGGTCACTCTTTAGTTGCTTAGTCATGCTAGTTCGCAGTTATGCACTATTAGGAAGGGAGTGAAAAAATTCTCCCTTACATTCCCCCCTCTTGATGCCCCTAAATGCACTGTGGCCATTGCCACTGCATTAGAGGGCATCACCTAAATTGTTTAGTGGATGGTATTGGAGGGCTGTGATGCGGGCTGTGGCCCTTCGGGCAACTGTAGCTTCTGTAAACTTAATGACCTGGCTGAGAGCGCAGGGCCCTATACTAATAAGGAGAATGGTCATGAGGGGACCAGCGAGAGGGAGTAACCAGGGAGACCATAGTCCCAAGTTGAACCCTAAACTCCAGTTTTGGCTTTCTTGTCTTTTTTGTTAGACTCTTTCTCTTAGTTTTTTTTATCTTTTCCGTCACTATCCCTGATTGGTTGACATAGTAACAACACTCCTCCCCCAGGAATATGCACATTCCCCCTTTTTCAGCCGTCAGGAGATCTAGAGCTCTCTGGTTTAGAAGGGTCACTGCTGCTAAGGAGTTTAGCCGGCTCTGGAAGGTAGCCATGGAGTCTGCTATTCGTTCTGTCATCTGCCAGTTCCCGGGATAGTTTTTGGTGAATGTGTAGTGGGGTCCCTAATCCCCCAAATCCAGCTCCCGTGCCTGTTAAAATACCTGTTCCTGCGAGGAGTAGGGTGCGCAGAAGAACTGCACGTTTTTTTCCCAGACATTTAGGGAGGGTTTAAGGCCGATTCGATTTGGGAAGTATTGTAGATTAAAACATCTGAGACCAGGAATATTTGGGTACAGACTCCGGTCCAACCGTCCGGAAGACAGAGATACTAAGTTTTACTATATAAGAAGAACATGCTTTCTCCAGGACAGAGAATATTGGAGCTGTAGGTGCGATTTTTATCGCATAGATTGCCTGGGAGAGTGCCTACAGGCTTGCTTCCTCTTGAGCTGAGGAAGCAAGTGACATTAAATGATCTGGCCATACGTAGGCCACCAGATGTCACTGGTGCAACTAGGACGGTTTTGTTGGGTTCTGGCGCAGGGGCTCTCCAACCTGTGGGTATTGGAATCCCCAGGTATAATTGCCTATTGAGGGGTAGGCAGATCCAACATTGTGTCTGATTAGGTAATGCCTTGAGTGTGCTATTAACAATCCCGGCTGTCTCTTGGAGGGACTTGGCAGAGTTCTGGAAGGTGGTGAAATTGGCCTTTGGGGTGCCCGCCCCTCGATTTGCATTTTGTTTTATCGGGAGCCCTCCGTAAACTGAACAAGCCACGTCTCGTCGTTTTCCTCCACAAGTATTACCTATGAAGCGCCCTTCCCAGTATTTTTTGTCCCATGGATACATTTTTGTAGGCCAGTGACACAATCTGGTGTAGGGCTGTGGTTTGAGCCTGGAACTCATAGGTCACATAGGGCCCTGTTTCTAGGGCATCAATCCTCCTTACAAACTTGTTACACGAAGGGGAACATGAGTTTTGATTATTTACGTGTGTGAGTAGGGAGACCAATGTTAAAATTTTTAGTTGCATCTTGTACTAATAATCTGTACCCCGTATCAAGTTGATAGGAATATCCAAATTAGAAATAGGGGCCCTGCTATAGTCCAATACAATATGACAAAACACAATCTTAAAGTCCAATGCCCATAGTAGAGCCAATGGGGATGTAGGAAATCAGTCCGGTCAGGTCACTGCATTGGAGGCAGATTTGGATCTTTAGTGGGTCTTTTGAGTCCTGCTCTGCTGTCCAGGTGTCTCGGTCCTCTTCAGATGATGCTCTTTTTACTCGGGTGTGGTAGATCCAGGGAGTTATTCCTGCAAACTCAACAGCAGTGGGTGTGGTTAAGACTACAGTGTGGGGGCCTGTCCAGGAGGCTCAAGCAGCATCTTTTCCAATCTTTAACCCATACAGAATTTCCCGGGTGATGGGGATGGACAGGGTACCCCATTGCTATGGGTGTTCTTTCTATAACTTTGTGATGAATTCTGTTCAGAACCTTGGACAAGGAAAAAAGCTGAGCTTGTACAGTGTCTTCTCCTATTTGGGTAATATTTCCCTTAAGTAGTCTAATTATGGGTGGGGGCTTTCCATAGAGAATCTCAAAGGGTGAATATACTGATGGCCCCGGGGTACATCTGACTCTGAGTAGAGCCAGGCTGAGTAAGTCCACCCAGGGTAGCCCAGTTTCCTGGCACATCTTTGCGAGGCTGTTTTAAGGGTCCAGTTCATGCACTCTACTTTCCCTGAACTTTGAGGTCTATATGCCGTATGGAGCTTCCACTTAATCTCCAATGCCTCTGTTAAAGTCTGTGTGATGTCTGCCATAAAGCTCGGCCCGTAGTCACTGCCTATTGAGAGTGGCAGCCCGTAGCGGGGAACAATTTCTCTTAGAAGCACCTTCACTACTTCCCTTGTCGTTTCAGTTCAGGTAGGGATGGCCTTGCTCCATCCCGAGAAGGTGCATGTCATTACTAACAGATATTTCATTCCGTTGCATGGTTTTAGCTCAGTAAAGTCCACTTCTATATCTTCAAAGGGAGATGTTCCAACATTCTGGACACCTGGGGCCGGCCTAGGCCGTGTGGCAGCATTCTTTTTGGCACACACTTGGCAGCGGGCGCGGATGGTTGCTGCGAGGATGATGACAATGACCATGGCGACGACAGAAGCTTAGGAATGTAGTAGTACCGGCCAAGCAGGTTGGTATGGGCCATTTTTCCCAGGTGGGTGAGGACATGGTAATTGGAGATAACTGTGTAGGCCAGCCTTTCTGGTATGAAGACCCGGCCATCTGGCAGACTCCACCATCCTGACTCAGTCTTTTGGGACATCTCTTTTTTCCCATCTTTCTTCCCCTTCCTACTTTCCTTCCTTCTTTCTCATTCCCTCCTTTCTCTTTTTTTCTATCTCCTTCCTTTCTTTCTTTCCATTCTTTCTTCCTTCTTTCTCTGTCTCATTCTATACTTTCTCTCTCCTTCCTTCTTTCAATTCTTTCTTCCTTCTTTCTGTCTCATTCTGTATTTTCTCTCTCCTTCCTTCTCTCTCCTTTTCTCTTTCCATCTTTCCTTATTTTTCTTTCTTCTCTTTTCATTTCCTTCCTTCCTTCCTTCCCCTCATTCTCTTCCTCTTTCTCCTGCCCTTCGTCTTCCCACAGACCACGGGTTGCACTGTCCACCACTCCACACTGGCAACACAGGCCCCCAGGCTTGCATGATCGGGCCTGGCAGAAGGCCTAGCCACCTGGCCACCAGTGGCCCCAATTATTGTTGTCTCCCGTCCAGTGAGAGGAGCCACCTGGGTAGTTACTGACTGTTCGGCTCCCATATCTACCATGAAAGTCACTGGGAGTTTCGTTGGCCTTTTGGGTGACCAGAGCTACTTTATTCATGTTAGTGAGCTTCTCTGCTCCTTCTAGGACCCTGTGCAGGAGGGCTTCTCGGTATCTGTAGGGCGCCTCTCATCCTTCTGGAGTGTTAAAGTCCCAAGTAGGTGTAACATCTGGAACTGTTGGCTGGGCCCATGCCTCAGGGTCCAAGACACCTCCTGGTGCATCATCTTGCACCCATCTCTGAGCTTCGGTGGTGAGTTGACGTCGCTCCTCGGTGTTGAACAGGGTCAGGAGGAGCTGCCGACAGTCCTCCTAAGTGGGTTGATGGGTCTGGCAGATGCTCTCCAGTAGGTCTATCATGGCCTGGAGCTTCTCTGAGTATGAAGGAGTGTGCTGCTTCCAGTTTAAGAGATCGGTGGTAGAGAAGGGCTGGTAGTATAGTGCTGGTGGCCCTGGCCATATTGATCCATCTTTGGCTAGGCAGAAGCCAAAGCTACGGACCTTACGGATTGGCAGTTGTAGGTCTGGGCCACGGATCTGGGCATAGCGAAGGCGGTGAACTACAGGAGTCGCTTCCTCGGGGCATCTGGCCCCGGGTCATCAGGCCTCAGGACATCAGGCCTTGGGGCAGTGGGTACTGACGGTGGCGGGGTGTCTGGCGCCTAAGGGGGCCTTGGTGGTGAACGCTCAGCATTATAGGGAGGTGGCAGGAAGAATTCTTCACTGGATGGACCCTGTTGTACGGGCTTGGGCCCCGAATCAGAGAGCTTTCTAGGCCGCTGAGCAAAGAGCACCCTACTCTGTCCCTTTTCTGAGCAGAACCAGACCCAGGGTGGCAGGGTTCAAGCAATTCTCAGCCAAGAATCTATATAAGGGAACTGATCTGGGTGTCCAGCAGTGCCAATAACCTAGTTTCAGACAGCCCAAGCAGTGGGGATATCCAGAGTTTCTGTACTAGGCACTAGGCCATCTTATTCCAAAAGTGGGCCACTCTAATTCCCAGAGAGTCCGGAGATGCCCTGGGCTCATTTTTACTCCGTAATCACCGGAGAATCCCGTTTTTATAATTTTTTTTTAATCACATACCTGAGAACAGTTAGTTTGGATTCAGACCCCCCCCCCATAATGTTCCTACTGATCGGTGTCGCACAGGGTGGGGTAACTTTCAGT
>VBSM01002217.1:212068-232120 GCA_008086735.1 Cheirogaleus medius
CCCCCATAATGTTCCTACTGATCGGTGTCGCACAGGGTGGGGTAACTTTCAGTTGTCTGTCTGGCTGCTCCCCTCACGTAGATTTAAGGCACGTCTTGGCTAAGGTGCACCCGTATAAACCCCAGGCCAGGTCACTTTTCCTTCTGGAAGAGTGAGTAACCGTTACGCCGTACGATGCTAACACTTGCCAAAAGGCAAGTGTTAACAGCTCTTGGTCAGCTCTATATCGTAAAGTGTTAACAGCTCTTGACCAGATAAATAACCGGACAGCACGTGGAGAGTGGAGAACAGCCTTTATTCTGTCAGCATGCTCCGCTGACTTCTGATCTTCTGACCCCCCCCTTCCCCGGTCTCCTCCTGCTTTTATACCTTTAGTAGGACTCAAAAAGTGTCCAATCAGCAACAAGCATTAACAGCCAATCAGCAACAAGCGTTAACATCCAATCAGCAACGAGCTATAACATCCAATCAGGAACAGGCTTTAACATCCAATCAGGAACAGTAGGATTCAAAAAGTAACCAATCAGGATCACGCAAGCAGCGCGGCCGGAGGACAGGAGCAGGCAGTGGAGCATAGAGCACGGCCCGGACCGGCCGGTGCGGTCCATCTACGAGGCCCAGCTCCAGCAGTGCGCACCCGCACACCCGCCCGCCGCTGCCTCCAGCCTGCTCCACACAGCACTGGCCCGCGGGGATGCGGAGCAGCGGGGAGGCGGCGAGCAGCCGCGTCCCAACCCGGACGGTCTTCCCCATCAATGCCAGCAGGCTCAGAGGGGTCTCACCTCCAAATTCTGAGCAAAATGGGGTCTAAGCATGGGGGCTTTTATACGTTACAGAAGCAAATGGTTACAAAGTCTGCTCAAGCTCCTGGTCTAGTCACGTGTTATTCTATAGTTGCTTAGTCATGTTATTTTGCAGTTATGCACAAGATTGACATCTAGTCAAAGGTCACTCTTTAGTTTCTTAGTCATGCTAGTTCGCAGTTATGCTACTATTAGGAAGGGAGTGGAAAAATTCTCCCTTACAGGTCCACTTTAACAAACCCTTTTAGGTGGTGGTGTTTTTTAAATCTGGAAACAACTTTACATTGCCTTCAGTCTTGAAGAATATTTTCACTGAATAAAGAATTCTCGATGGTGGTTTCCTTCAAGACTTTCACATTTCATTCTCCTCTGGTCTCCACATCAGCCATTTATGAAACTCCCTGTATATAATGTGCTGTTTATCCTGCTCCTTTCAAGATTTGCTCTTTATCTTTGCCTGGATTTGGGCTTCTTTGTGTTTATTCCTCTTGGTGTTTGTTGGGCATTTTGTATCTGGAAATTTCTTTCATTGGATTTTTAAAATTCTCAACTATTATTTCTTCGAATATTTTTTCTGTCCCATTCTCCCTCTGCTTTCCTTCTATGATTCCAACTGTACATATGCTGGACGGTTTGAGATAATCCAACAGGGCCCTGAAGTCCTGCGTTTTTCCCTTCAATCTTTTTTCCTCTCTAATTTTTCACATTGCATAATTTCTATTGATCTACTTTCAAGTTCACTCATTTTCTTTCTTCTTTCTTCTCCATTCACCTACTAAGACCATACAGTGACTTGTTAGTTTCAGATGCTGTATTTATTAGTTCTAAAATATCTATAATATTCTTTTTTTATGGTTTCTATTTCCTTGTTAGGATTTCCTCATTTTTCATTCATCGAAAGTATATTTTGTTTAACTTCATGGAGGATAGTAAAAGCAGTCACTTTAAAACCCATGTCTGCTAGTTTCATTTGCTGGTTCATTTCAGGATTAGGCCCAATTAATTTTCTTATCTATTGAAAATGTGTTTCTTATGAAAGAGAGCAGACTATGCCATCCCAAAATATGCCTTTTTGAAATAAGAATTATTTTGAGCTGAAGGCTCCAGAGAAGCAGATACAAGAAAAGCTGTCTGCCTTCCTCCATTTGCCTAAAAGCAGGACATACATTTATAAAGGCATCTGTGCTCCCCTCTCAACCAGTGAAGACAACTTTATGAGGTATCAGCTGGGAAAGGCACCACAGAAATCTACATAGCAAACTCCATTCATTTGCCTTCCCATGATGTGCACCTACCAGAAACTCAAAGTCCTTTTCCTATGTCTTGTCAGTTCTCTAAAAATGTACTATTCTTTGTTGAAGATGCAATGTAAGTCGAATTTCTAAGCCCCTTTGAGATTTACTCATTCCCTATGTATATCTGATATATTTATGAAATATACACATGAATGAACTTGTTTGTTTTTCTCTTGTTAATTTGCCTTTTGTTACAAGGGTCTGTCCCAGCTAAGAACACCAAAAGGTAGACAGAAAATTATTTTTCTTCCCTAAATCATTTTCTTGGTTCTTCATATATCAGATAATTTTGTATTGCACCTGGAATGTTAATTTGCAGACTGTTATCTTGCTTGTATAGAATTGCAAATTCTGTTTCTTGGGCAGCAGATCTGGCCTCACTCCACATCTTTTGTCTTTAATTGAGCTTCTTTGAGTCTGTTCCAGGAATGCATCTTTCAAAATTTGGTTAGGAACACATTTAGACAAAATTTGGGGATTCCCTTCTTTGGCTTATCCCTCTTCCCCATTGTTTTCAGCAACCATGGTTATGCATAGTTTTCTGGTTTTCCTGAAAACAGGTTTGTCCCATAGGTACCCCCTGCCACCACTGTGTGCTCTACATAAATGGCACTTAGCTCCAAGATAAAGACCTGGAGACAGGAAATTACTCCACAGGGCTCCTCTCCACCAGTCATACCTGATAACCATATTCCACAGAACTTGGATATAACGCAAAACTATTTACAACCATGTACTATAGAATTTGGACAAAATACAAAAAAGCAATTACACTCTGGTCTGCTTACTATCCAGTGACTTTGAGTAGTTGCTTTTCGTATTATATTCAAGCTTTATACTTGTTTTATACAGGGAATCTTCTAGTAGGGAATAGCCCATCATCACCGGAAGTGTAAGTGCCTTAAAATTGCATTTTAAATTAAAAAAGATTCCAGTCTATTCCCCTTTTTGTGCACCCAAGGTACATATAATATCAATAAACCCCATTCTTGCCCACATTTTTAAGCCATTGTAAGTAATAGCTGAGCACTCAGAGATGAGTATATCCATTTTAAGACCAACTCAAGAGGATTTAAATGTAGATATTTAGAAGCAGACACATATCGGCCATAATATGGGTATTGAATATGATTTTCCCCCTTAACATTATATACATTAGTTGCCCAAGGTTATAATGGGCAGTTATACAATGGATTCTATTAAGTGATTAAAACATAGCATTACCTTTCAAATTGTATCTTTTCATTAAATATTATTCAAAGTAATAATATAATTACAATAATTTCTACTCAATCATGGTGGTAAAATACCTTCCCTTATAAGAAAAGCCAAGCTAGAAATCTAAGGCCAAAAACAACTTCATGAAAATCTTTATAAATATGTTTACTTTAAAAATGATAAAACAGTAGTACATCAATGAATGCAATATCAATATTTCACTGACCTCAAAGGTGATGTAATAAGTACTATGCAAGCATATTTCATTTTACCAATCTTTGCTTATTAGCAATGCTTTCCGGATTTGTCATTCCCTACAGTTTTGATGATGAGCTTTTAAATGTATTTTACTTTGATGTTGTTAATGCGCCAAAAATAATAATTGATTCTCCATCCAACTTCTTAATAATTTTTTGACTCTAAGTTAGTAACTTAAGACTCCTGAGTCTTGCCTTTGGTTTCTACTGTAATCAAAGAGATGCAGAATAATTTGCATGAGAAGGAAAAATTAGGATAATATCTCGCTAATAGCTGGTGTGGCAGAGCCTGTAAATTAGTACTTAGCCCATATCTATTCCCCATACCCTCTTCCTTCTTAACAAGAATTCTGATCATACTCAGAACAGTAATGTATCAAACCTGGGAAGAGCTACTTGCTTTCCCATGTGACAGTTCTGACCACTGACACCTAAGCACAAGTCTTCTAGGAGATCTTGAAAGGTTCTTATTTTTCTTGATAAGAGAAAGAAATACATATTTACCACTCCCCTCATTTTTATCCCTTCTCCCTCCTAAAAACCCGGACGTGATGTCTGGAGCTACAGCAGCCTTATTGTACTATAACAGAACAAACATGAGAGAAAGACCAAACTAACTGCAGAAATCCTGGCCCTGATCTTGCTGAAGCCAATCAACACCACAGCTGCCTACCTCTAGACTTCTCGTTACGTGGGAAAAGCAATCTGATGAAGATACTTCTAAATTGAGTGTTCTGTTTATTGTAGCTGAAGGCAGGACTAACTTACACTCATATTCAGTGCTAGTTCTGTCACAGTAACTTAATTCCAAAGCATATGCTATTAACCCTTTATTCCTCATAAATGCCCCTAGAGTATGTTTTTAAGGCTTATGATTACTTACTCTAACTCCTTTTAATATTTTCTCAACTTTCATTACAAAAACCATTTCTCTGCCTTTTGCTTTAAGGTACTTTTTCTAGTTCCTCTTTTTCTAACAACTTCTCATAAAAGAGACTTTTAATTTGTTTATACTGGAACCAAAATCTCTTCAACAAAGAAAATTTATTATGCTATAATTCTATTTGGATTTGATGGAGATTACTGTGCCAGGAGAAATTTTAACCGGATCATCTCACTTAATCATGGTATTATTACAAGGTAACTGATAAGCATTATATGCCTGGCACTAAGTGCTTTACATGATATTTCAATTAATCTTCACATCACCCAAACATTCTGTTTCTTATGTGAGAAAACTGAGGCTTACTCGTGGTCACATGATAATCAGGCTGTCTGATTCTAAAGTTCCTGGGCTTCACATGCCTATAGATTTTCAGGACTTAGAGCCTTCATTCAATCACACCATATGAATACAAACACATACCACACGGCACAGAAACAGCAGGAGCAGTTAAAGAACTTTGCAGGTTTTATCTCTGACTTTGAGGTTGATTTTTAGTAATTACATTGCAACCAGAAAGAACATCTTCTCTCCCTATATTGTTCGGCAAGTGCTAACAGCTCTTAGGTGTTGACGCTGGAAATAACTGGGCAGCACGCAGAGAGTCGGAGAACTATCTTTAATCCATCTGCAGGCCAGCCTTCTTCTGTTCTTCTGACCCCTTCTCCGTTCTCCTCCTGCTTTTATACCTTTGGTAGGACTCCAAAAGCGTCCAATCAGCAACAAGCGTTAACATCCAATCAGCAACGAGCTATAACATCCAATCAGGAACAAGCTATAACATCCAATCAGGAACAGTAGGATTCAAAAAGTAACCAATCAGGATCGCGCAAGCAGCGCGACCAGAAGACAGAAGCAGGCGGCTGAGCATCGAGCGCGGGCCCAGACCCGCACAGGAATCCCGGCTCTAGCGCATCCGGGCACCGGCACACCCGTCCGCCGCCTCCAACCGGCCCGCCAGGATCGCGCAAGTAGCCTGGCCGGAGGATGGGAGCAGGCGGCCAAGCATAGAGCGTGGGCCCGGACCGGCACACGAGGCCCGGCTCCAGCAGCGCGCACTCGCGCACCCGTCCGCCGCCGCCTCCAGCCGGCTCCGCACAGCACCGGCCTGCGGGGATGCGAGCGGCGGGGAGGCGGCGAGCGGCCACGTCCCAGCGCCAGACAGTTTTCCCCATCAATATGGTAGGCAATTTTTCCAAACCAGGATGCCCAAGTGTGTTATAAAGCAAAAATATATTGGAGCGGATATTAATCACAAGTTGTAAAACTCCTTGTAAGGCGTCACTGCACCTATTATTTCAAATGATATACAATGCATGTATATGGGACGATTTATTTCTCTTCCTCACAGTGTTTTTCCTGGTAATAAGTCTTAGAGTTTGGATGAGAAAGCTTTTTATTTTGGCAGGAGAGAGTGAGGAGTGGGGAGGGAAGCTGGAGGAGGGAGGAAGAGAGAAAGATAAAGAGACAAGGCAGACAGACACTGGGTGATACTTCAGCATACGAATTACTCCAATTATGCTGTTGAAAAAATTTCTGGAAATTGAATTATTATTCTTTATCCATATTTTTTCCATGTACTTCACAGGAATAAAGGGAATAATTCATTTCCTAATTTGTCATTTCCTAGAACATATGCATATATTCTGTACCTCTCTGCCTCAACTCTAGAGTTTAGACAAGGTATGGGTTCACATGAGCATGTTTACAAGCTGTGTTTTGCACTGTATACAGAAAAAATAAAAAGATTTTACAAAGTTTTACAATTTTACAAATATTGGTGATGAAAATGGATCAAAACTCTAAAAACATACTGAAGATAAAGGCCCAAATTTTCTCTATTTTGAAGTAAAGCTTTGCAAGCATAATATAATTGGTATATTAACAACTTAATATATATTAAAATACCCAGCATTACATATATTTCTGTATACATTTCAGATATCTATGAAATAGGTAAGAAAAAAGAAAATGTGGATCATTAGTAAATTTTGGTCCAATATTAGATTATTTGATTCACTTATTCTTTTGAAAAACAAGTAATCAGTGATTTTCATGTGCCAGCCACTGTTATTGGGACAAAAAGTTGACTAAGATTGATTACCCCCCAAAGGCGGGATAACCTAGATTCTAATGAGATAAACATAAAAATAATTATGATTCCATATAATGCCTGACTAGCAATATACAATATGGTATATTCCGAAAAATATGTATGTCTATGTAGACCAGGCGTCCTCAAACTACGGCCCGCAGGCTACATGCAGCCCACGGAGGACATTTATCCGGCCCTCTGGGTGTTTTTGCCTATTTTGTATTTTTACTTCAAAATAAGATATGTGCAGTATGCATAGGAATTTGTTCATAGTTTTTTTTTTAAACTATAGTCGGGCCCTCCAACGGTCTGAGGGATAGTGAACTGGCCCCCTGTTTAAAAAGTTTGAAGACCCCTGATAGACTAACATACGAAGACTTCAGAAATGTCTATAGCCTGGAGCTGCTAGGAAAATTGTAGACCCTGGAAAACAATCTTCAGTTCTCTCTTGTATAAGGTATTCAGGAATGTGCTGCGGCTGTTATCAGATCCGTGCTTCAGGGGCAGGCAAGTGTGTATTCAGAAGTATCATCAGTGGGGCACTTTGTGGACCAGAAGGCCATGAAAGCTTGTTCCACACTGGGATAAATGCTGCTGAGCTTGCTCTGCAGGGCTGTGTGTGTGTGTCTGTGTGTGTGTGTGGCTGGTGGATCCTAAACTCCACTAAAGGAATACACAGCCCCTCAGTCTGTTGTAGCCTTTACCACCATCACAGTTCTCGGTAAAAGTACAATCACTATTCCCACTTAACATGACAAATACGAAGCACAGGGAGAGAGATAGGGTGACTTACCAAAGTCAAATGAACAGTGAGTGGCAGAATTGGAGTGTGACCCAGGCAGGCAGCCCCAGACTACAAGCTCTTAACCAACATGCTAAGAACATTTATAGCAGGCAGAATGGCTCCCAAAGATGTCCTGATACCTCAAACAGGCTACAGATCTTAAAATAGGGCGAGTATATGGGATTGTCCAAGTGGGGCCCATCTAATCCTAAGACCCTTTAAAAGCAGAGAACGTTCTCTGACTGGAGAGACAGAGAGAGGGGGCGGAAGGTGAAATCAGAGAGATGTGAAGTGGGAGGGCCATGTGGAGAGCAAAGGAAGGGACCAGGCAGCATCCAGGAGCAAAGGCCGGCCTGGCTGACAGTCGGCAAAGAAAGGGGCCACAGTCCAACACCCACAGGAACCAGACATGGCCAAGAACCCAAATAAGACTGGAAGCACATTCACCCCAGAGGCTCAGGAAAGAGCCATCCTGCTGACACTTTGATATTGGTCTCATGAAATTCTAAGTAGAGGAGCCAGCCAAGCCTCACTGTGCCTGGATTTCTGACTTACACAACTGAGAGAAAATAAATAAGTGCTATCTTAAGCTGCCAAATTTGGAGTAATTATTTATGGCAGCAAGAGAAAACGAATACAACTTTCTTATCCAACCTTTTGAGAGGCCTGGGGATGGTCAAGTAACACAGTCCCCTGGACAGCTCTGAGAGCACCCAGGGAGAGAGTCTCACAGAACCAAGGTTCGCCATGTGGAAAGCAGGGGAGGATTTCTTTGCTGAGGGACAAAGAGGATACGAAAAAGGCATTTAAGTGAAAGACATGGTAATCCTGGAGAAATGAGTCATTCTATCTGAAAAGTAAGGAATATGTAATCATTCCCTTTCTAAAATACTTATGTTCTTCTGTATTTTATTTTTTAAATTTAGTGCTAGTTTGAGGAAATACAACTGCCATATATATAATAAAAATACAGAGATCTTAAGACTGACAACTTTTTAAAGAGTCATGATCTTAACCTCAAATATAGGAGAGTAGAAAGTCTCAAAATAGGCATTCAACATGAACATATAAATAACTCCTAAAAAGAAAAAGGTAAGCTTTGAACAGTTATGCATGAATCAAACTTTTGGGTTTGAATACTACTTTAAATGCTCCAGAGGAGCTTACTAATAAAATCATTTACTACACTCCTAATATATGCTATGTACTTGAAGCACTTTTCTAATTTAATCCTCTTGATAATCCTAAAACAGCATTAGCATCCCCATGGCATATGAGGAAACTGAAGCTAATAAAGAATGACTTGTCTACTTTTTTAAGATGGTAAGAATAGTTTTTTAACCCACATTTTGTATAGGTGATGATATATATATATAGAAAGTTACAAATGTAAACAACAGTAAATAACTCTGTCTTACAAAAAGTTTTTATTTTTATTTTTTTTTGTCAAGGTGGGTAGGGGGTCTTCCAGTGAGGACCAGAACATCTGCTAGACAAATTCTAAAAGAACTGTAACACTATTACAAAAAGTTTTAACAAACCTTTTTGTTAGGGGGCCTGGGTGAGGGAAAGAGCTTTCATAATCTCAGCTCTCCTAGGCTAATGATCATTTGTAAATTACATGCTCCGTGATGGTTACACAGGAAGAGCATAGGCTTGGTTTTTTAACACTCCATTCTGCAAACAAAACCAAATAAAACAAAAGTACCTCAATCCTTACCTCAAAGTTAATTACCGAAGGCAAAAAAACAGGGTGGGTGGGGAGAGCTGTATCTTTTGGCAGCAAAGAATTAGATTGGAGTGGAAACATATACCTTCATTAGTGGTATTTTCAGTAAACAAGCCCTTCTCTAAACTGCATCTGTACCGAGAAAATGCAATTTGCTTAGATGTTTAAAAATATTTCATTTTGCTAAAAATAGGCATAGATTTACATAATCAGGCCCCTTTCTGTTCTTATTTCAAAGTCAATAATATAATAGAAAATATTCTACATTACCTAAGTACATACACCTAGCCTAATTTTGATGTGTCATAAAAATTCATTGATAATCTGCTGTGCATACTCTCTAGGAGATATATATCCTAACCACAATGAAGTTTATAATTGCAATAAAGAACCAAGGACAAACTAAGAGATGGCATATAAATAAACTGAACTCAAGGGCTCAAAACACAAATAATTATACTTCAAGAGATGATGAGGACCCCATGGAGATAGTGGGACATAGTGGTCAAATTATATTTAATTATGGAACACTCTCAGGGAGAATTTAGGTTTCATTTTGATTAAACAATTGCTGCACGGTTATAACTAAAATACATGGAAGACAGGAGCATGTTCTGAAAAGTTCAGTTTGTTATATTCAATTCTATTCCAGCAAAATTTGTTCAAAACCTACTCTGGCCCTAGAAGACTGCTAGCTGCCCTTATGAGGTAGATTCCTCACCCAAACCACCCCAAAGTATATCACAGAGTCTTCATCTACATCAGCTTAGAATATCATCTAGGAGACCAAGATGCTGACAATGCACATAACATTTTAAATAGAGATTTTTTTAAAAATGAAATTATACTATTAATAAGCAAAAAATGCCTCTAGTAAAATAAAAATTTTTTAAATTTCAATACATTTATTCATTCATTCAACAAACATTTACTGAGTATGTACTATTTTCTTAGTTCAGTATCAAACAGTGTAGATATTTAAAAATAAAAATAACTCAAGCATATTCAAGAAAAAATTCTTGTTCAAGGAGAAAAGTGAAGTGGAGAAGAGAAACAAAAATGAATCACAGTAAACCCTTTAGTAATCACAAATTACTGAGCTTTTTTCTGAGGTTTTATAACAGCAAACAGGACCAGGAAACAAACCGAGAGCCACACAGTACAGCCAAACAGCCTTTTTATTACGTGCGGGCTCAGAGGGGCCTCATCTCCAAATTCTGAGCAAATGGGGTTAATAATATGCTGGTTTTTATATGCTTTGTTATGAGGAAGTTGGTGGTTATAGAAGAAAAAAATGGTTACAAGGATTGTATGAAGTGAGGGCTACAAAAGTTGCTTATCCATGCTATTCGGCAGTTCTGCTTTTATAAGATAGAAGTTACAAGGTTTGCATCAGGCCGAGGTTTAGTCAAGTGCTTTTTTATAGTTACTTAATCATGTTATTATTAGGAGGGGAGTGTAGAATTTTTCCCTTACAGTTTCAAGCAGACATGTGAATCTGAATACCCATGGTGACACGGAAAACCATCGGGCACTGGGACGCAGCTGCTCACCGCCTCCCCGCCGCTCTGCATCCCCGTGGGCCGGACCTCGTGTGCCGGTCCAGGCCCGCGCTCAATGCTCAGCCGCCTGCTCCCGTCCTCCGGCCACGCTGCTCGCGTGATCCTGATTGGGTACTTTTTGAATCCCACTGTTGCTGATTGGATGTTAAAGTTTGTTCCTGATTGGATGTTATAGCTTGTTGCTGATTGGATATTGAAGCTTGTTGCTGATTGGACGCTTTTTGAGTCCTACCAAAGGTATAAAAGCTGGAGGAGAACAAGATCAGAAGTCGGCTGAGCCTGCTGACGGAATAAAGACTGTTCTCCGACTCTGAGCTTGCTTCTCGGTTATTTCCCTGGTCAAGAGCAGTTAAAAGAGCTGTTATATGCTTGCTGTTAACACTTGCTGGAACAATGGCATGATTCACAGCAATTTTCAATTTTGCTGAGGCCGGAACATGAACCTCTGGGAGAGTGTGGGTAGAACTCTACACCTCCACACTCCCTGGGGTGTGGCTGTTCCTTTGTCCTGCCACCCTCAGCAGGAGTCCTGCCCCTCTCAGAGATGAGGGGAGTAAGTAAAGTACGTGGTACTGAATTTAGAAATCTGGAAATTGTTGATGATCTGAGGACCTACTCATATGAACATTGCATATCCAACCATATTTTCCTCAGAAGGAATAGGAGACAAGAATAAGCATCTCCCTAAGAAGGAAAAAGTGAAGGTTATATTTTTTTCCTATATTCCAATGAAAATATAAAATTGAAAGAAATTTTTCATATTTTATACTATAATAAGAAATGAGAGATATAAATAATAATGTCAATAGCTATCATTAACTGAACTCTTACTATCTAGATTGGTGCAAAAGTATATTACGGTTCTAGCATTGTTGAAATTTGCCCTTTGATATTGGAATTCGTTCTTACATGTGGTTCTGTTAGACATCATCTTAATGTGCTTTCCTGCTTTATGTTTTTGCTAATGACTCATGATTTGCTATTTATTTTATTTTAGACTATGGAAACAATGTTAGACAAAAAGCAAATGCTAGTGATTTTCTTATTCAAGTTCAAAATGGGTCATAAAGCAGCGGAGAAAACTTGCAACATCAACAACACATTTGGCCCAGTAACTGCTAACAAACATACAGTGCAGTGATGGCTCAAGAAGTTTTGCAAAGGAAACAAGAGCCTTGAAGATGAGGAACACAGTGGCTGGCCATGGGAAGTTGACAATGACCAATTGAGAGCAATCAGCAAAGCTGATCCTCTTACAACTACGTGAGAAGTTGCCAAAGAACTCAAGGCCAAACATTCTACAGTCGTTTGGCACTTAAAGCAAATTGGAAAGGTAAAAAACCTCAGTAAGTGGGTGCTTCATGAGCTGACCAAAAATAAAAAAAAATCATTTTGAAGTATCATCTTCTCTTATTGTATGCAACACACCATTTCTTGATCAGATTGCTACATGCCACAAAAAGTGGATTTTATACAATGACCAGCTCAGTTGTTGGACTGAGAAAAAGCTCCAAAGCACTTCCCAAAGCCAAACTTGTACCAACAAAAGGTCATGGTCACCGTTTGGTGGTCTGCTGCCAGTCTGACCCACTACAGCTTTCTGAATCCACATGAAACCATCACATCTGAGAAGTGTGCTCAGCAAACTGATGAGATGCACCAAAAACCGCAACACCTGCAGCCAGCATCGGTCAAGAGAAAGGGCCCAATTCTTCTCCACGACAACGCCCAACTGCACGTCATGCAACCAAAGCTTCAAAAGTTGAACGAATTGGACTACGAAGTTTTGCCTCATCCGCCATATTCACCTGACCTCTTGCCAACCAACTACCACTTCTTCAAGCATCTCGACAACTTTTTGCAGGGAAAAGGCTTCCACAACCAGTAGAATGCAGAAAATGCTTTCTGAGAATTCGTCGAATCCCAAAGCACGGATTTTTACACTACAGGAATAAACAAATTTATTTCTCATTGGCAAAAATGTGTTGACTGTAATTGTTCCTATTTTGATCAATAAAGATGTGTTTGAGCCTAGTTATAATGATTTAAAATTCATGGTCTGAAACTATAATCACTTTTGCACCAGCCTAATACCTATGTATCTGTATTACTAATTATACTAGGCACTGTTCTGAATGTTCTAAATGTATTAACTCAATTAGCCATCGTAACAACCCAGTGAGGAAGAGGTGGTTATATTACAACTATATTATTACAAGCTTTTAACAAATATGCCATATTAAGAACTTCAATTAGCTTTTCCATTTAACCATTTATAACAAGTTGATGTGGTAAGAAAATAAAGGTTCAATGTGGTTAAATAATTTGTCCAAAGTTTATAGCCAATAAATGGCAGAAAAGTAGGAGTCAAACAGAGGTCTATGAAAATCCTTAACTGCTCTACACTATAGTTTATTTCCAAAAGACAGGAAATGCTAATATACCATATTTCATTAGTTTCCTCTCCATAATCTCACCATTAACCTTCTATGTATCTTTCCATATCAGGAACTGAAAATTGGCTGGAGCTGAAGTTCATAGTAAAAGAAAATGTAATAAAGCTATAGAGCCATATTCCTCAAATTTATGAATTCCCTGGCCTGGGGATCTGGTTAAATGTGGTTCCTTAGGTCTGGAGTGGGATCTGCATTTCTAACAAGCTCTCAGGAAATACTGAGGCTTTTGGTCCACAAACCTCACTTTGAGGAGAAAAGTTCATAGTATATCCCCACCCTCCACTCAACACACACGCTACTTTAGTTCATTTTGAATGAAGAAAAAAAATTGTATGTCTCTGGACAGTTGAGAAGTAGTGATTTCCTTATGTTTCCATAATGTATTATGATGTTAAACAAATTTTGAAGCAAAAGAGCATCTACTTTTAAAGAAAAATATGGAAAATTAAATAATGAATTATAAAATAAAGCATTTCCAATAGTTAAAGATTATGTCAAATTACAGACACCAAGTAAGAGTTTTCCTCATTCATTTTTCTGTGGAAAAGGTTTTAAAATTCTTCAGATGGACCAGAAACTATAAAACTAGAAAAGAACATAGGGGAAAAGCTACTAGACATTGACTATGGCAATGATTTTTTGGATATCACACCAAAAGCTCAGGCCAGAAACGCAAAAATAAATAAATAGGACGATCAAACTAAAAACACCTCTGCTCAGCAAAGGGAACAATCAGCAAAATGAAATGTCAGCCTACAGACTGGGAAAAAAATATGTGCGAACCATATATCTGAGAAGGGGTTAATATCCAAAATTTATAAAGAACTCATACATCTCAACAGTGGAAAAACAAATAACCCAATTTAAAAAATGGGCAAAAGACCTGAATAGACATTTCTCCAAAGAAGACGTAAAAATATCCAACAGGTGTATGAAAAGGTGCTCAGCATCATTAATCAAAGATATGCAAATCAAAACCATGATGGGGTATCACTTTACACCCATTAGCATAACTATTATTAAAAAGTCAAAAGAAAACAGATGTTGGCAAGGGTATGAAGGAAAGGGAACTCTTGTACACTGTTGGTGGGAAGAGAGGTAAAGAGAGGAAATGGGGAGACCATAGGGCAAAGGATACAAAGTAACAAATATGCAGGATGAACAAGTCTAGAGAGCTAAGGTGCAACATGAGGTCTGGGTCTATAGATAATAAAACTGTTTTGTATCTGGGATGCTAAATGAGTAAATCTTAGCAGCTCTTGCCACAAAAACAAAATCATGGGTAATTATGTGAGATTATTGATATGCGAATTTTCCACACTATAGAAACCTATTCACTACCTTTATATATCCCATAGTAACTTGTTGTATACCTTAAATATCCATGATAAAATTTATTTTAAAATAAAGCTACCTCTTTAGCCTCATTACTCCCAGTGTCATTCATGCCCCTCTTCTCCAGTCATACTTTACTCCCTGACATTCCCTGAATGCAGTATCTCTTAAGTCCTTGCTCACGCAGTCCTCCACCTTAGCCTGGAAAATCTCCACTTAATCTTTCAAGAACCACATAAATATCATCTTAACCTGAAAAGCCTTCCCTGATACTAATGGGCAGAATTAATCTCTCTTCCTTCTTCTCTTGCACCGAGATATCTTAATATATTCTCACTATAACACTCATTGTGTGATTCTGGAGGGTCCATTTCCAGCAAGTTCCACTGGTGTGGTGTCAATTTCTCTGCCAGCCAGTGAGTAGCTATGGCCATGCCTTCTCAGACAAGTTCAAGATCTCAGACCTGGCTGCAAGGTCCTACATTTCAGGTTATTTATGCTCCCGGGTAATCCCTCCACTTGAGGGTGGGCTAGACTTACTGTCTCGCTTCTAATGAACAGAATATGGCAGGAGTGATGGTACATCACTTCTGAGATTACACTGTGCAATAACTGCTGCTCCTGGCACACTTTTTCTCTTTGATCACCCACTCTGGGGAAGCCAGCCACCATGTCATGATGTAGCCCTATGGAGAGGCCCGTGTGGTGAGAAACTGAAGCCTCCACCAACAGCTAATGAGGCGATAACCACCATGTGAATGGGCTTGCAAGCAGATTTTCCTGCCCCAGTTGAGCCTTAAAATGATGTCAGCCCTGGCTGAGAGCTTGACAACAGTTTTGGGAGAGACAGTGAGCCAGAACCACAACCAGATTCCTGACCCTCAGACACTGTGTAAGATAAGAAGTACTTATAAAGTTGCTAAATTGGGGGTAATCTATCACACAGCACCAGAAAACTAGTAAGTGCCCTCTCAGCCCTAGAGATTTGGCTGCTTCTTACTCTGCTGTTCCTGTAATCTTCACAGTTCTCTTTACTTCTCATGATGTATGCTGTTAGTGAGTGAAGATTACATAATCTACCAACCCAGTAACAGTTTATTACTAAGAATTTTTTAAATCATTTACCTGATCTCATTTTAGGTTAGCTGCATATGTGTGAGATATATATGTAATCTCATTATATCAGACTCCTTATGGTTAATATTAATAACGGCTCTTTATATTAAACTTCCCCTATCAAATTGTGTGGTTTCCATCTGACTGACATATAAAGCTGATGCTACTGGTCAGAGACCACTCTTTGAGAACCTCTGGCTGAGAGTAATCATGACTTAGCTCCTAGAGCTTGGACCAATCCCCCTGAAGTCCATGGCCGTAACAAAATCAAGTAAAAGGGAGGAAATGGCTGTTAGAAAAGTAAGAGTGTCTGTTTTCCATAATTTAAAAAACTGCTACTACCGTGTTTCCCCAAAAATAAGCCCTAGCAGGATTTCTAAGCATTTGCACAATATAAGCCCTACTCCAAAAATAAGACCTAGTGGGCATGGCTACGCAGCATGTCTGCACAACCCATGCATTTCGTCGCAGAGCGGTAAAGAAGACGAGCAGCCCTTCTCATCTGCCCCGTGAGAGCTCTATTGCTCAACATGTGAGATTGGGGCCAATGGTTCTAAAGGAAATAGAGTCACGAGAAATTCAGGATGGAATTCAGGGTTTGGAGAGTTTATGATGATGTTCCAGAAGAAGATGACGTAACTATATTTGAACAAATGTAGATTGTTGTACCGTACTTAAAAAAAAATAACACATCCCCTGAAAATAAAGCCCTAGGATGTCTTCTTGAGGAAAAATAAATATAAGACCCTGTCTTATTTTTGGGGAAACACAGTATATTGGTTTGCTGCTTTTCATACATTTGCACAAATATTGTAAAAAATGTTACAAGTGCCTATTTATGGAAATATGATTCAGAGAAACAGATCTGAGTGGTTTTAGAACTGGAGGTGAATTTTGTGGATTGACTGATTATACCAAATATAATACACAGCTAACCTAAAATAAGATCAGGTAAATGACTTGAATTCTTAGTAATAAACTGTTATAGTGTTGGTATATTTATGTAATCTTTACCTACCACAGCATACGTCATCAGAAGAAAACCATTCAACACTTAACTTAGAAATTAACAAGTTACCCTCTGCATTAGTTTCTTAGTTTCTTAGGGGTGTCACAAACTGGGTGGCTTAAAACCACAGAAATTTATTGTGTCACAGTTCTGGAGGCTCCAAGTCCAAAATCAAAGTGTCAGCAGGGCCAAGCTCCCTGAAACCTATAAGGGAGAATCCCTCCTTGCCTCTCCTAGCTTTTGGTGCTGGAAGGCAACTAAGCCTCTGACTCCATCATCGCATGGCTACCTTCTTTCTCCAGGTGCATCTCTGTTGCTCTTCTTTTCTTATAAAGGACACCAGTCATACTGAATTAAGGGCCAGTATGGCCTTACCTTAACTAATTACATCTGCCACAACCTTATTTCCAAATAAGGTCACATTCAGAGGTTCCAGTGGGTTAGGACTTCAACATATCTCTTTTGGGGGGAGGAAACGGGAGACAAAATTTAACTCATAACACCTTCATTTTCATGAAATTTCACATCAAAATAAATGCATACTTTCATATCTTTATCTTAATTGCATTCTCAACATATTTTAAAAAATAAACCATTTTTTAACGATTATAATTTTAATTACACAGAGATATAAGCCCTATTAGTTATTTGTGGTTTAATTTTCTTTTAAACATAAGTCAGTTTGCTATCTAGTTGAGGTCAAAATGACACATCCAGATATAAAAGGTAAAAAGAAAAACATGCAATTTCAGAAGTTTGAATTGAACCAGAGTTTATCTCCTTCTGTGAGTGTGAAAATGATGACAGGGAAAACCATCGGGTGCTGGGACACGGCCGCTCACCGCCTCCCCAGCACTCCGCATCCCCGCAGGCCGTGCAGAGCCAGCTGGAGGCAGCGGAGGGCAGGTGTGCGGGTGCACGCTGCTGGGACCGGGCCTTGTCTGGTCCGGACACGCGCTCAATGCTCAGCCGCCTGCTCCCGTCCTCTGGCAGCGCTGCTTGCGCGATCCTGATTGGGTACTTTTTGAATCCCACTGTTCCTGATTGGATGTTATAGCTTGTTGCTGATTGGATGTTAACACTTGTTGAGTCCTACCAAAGGTATAAAAGTTGGAGGAGACCGGGAAAGGGAGGGGGGGTCAGAAGAGCAGAAGACAGCAGAGTGTACAGACTAAATAAAGACTGTTCTCCGACTCTCTGCTTGCCACCCAGTTATTTCCTGGGTCAAGAGCTGATAACACTAAGAGCTGTAAGAGCTGTACCAAGAGCTGTTAACACTTGCCGGAACAATGAAACTCACCTGCTCCCCACATAGCTTTGTTGTTCTCATGGAGATGTTACCAAGATCAAACACCTGTCAAGAGTTTATGTCACTCATCTTTCACTAAACATTGCAGTAACCTACTTATTCCAAAGAGTATTGAGATGGCAACCTGTAATAAGGATTAATGATGGATTTTTTAATGCCTGTCAGGGATTTTTATTATAAAAAAACTGAACACTAAATCACAAATATAACAGGTATATGTATGTAAAAATAGAAGAAATCTAAAGAAAAAACAATATTGGTATATGAATTCTAAACCATATGACTGAAATTGTTCACGGTAAGAAAGAGGCTACCATTTATTGAGGCCCTACTTAAGCTACCAAATCAAGCAGTTCGCTAGGCAACTTATACACTTCACCTAACTTAATCACTAACATCCCTGTGAGTTAAGAATTGTTATCTACAGTTGCTGATCACATACAAGAAAAGTGATGTTTATAGAAGTCATTTGCCTTCACACCAATGGCCCTTTCAAAATTACCTTCTTAGTTTTGGCCAACTTATCCTTTCACAAATATGAAATACATGGAGAGCAAGAAAAGGAGGTGAAGTGCACCTTGGAACATTAGTGGAAAAACACAGCCTGGTAAAATATATGGTTTTACCAAGCTTGAAAACCGTTGGGCTGACGCTCACATCTTTTATTTCCACTTTCCCCCCCCCAAGTTAAGGTTTGTTCAGATACCCCATAAAGGGTGGCAGAATCCACCCCAAAATATGCCACTTTGGCATCAGGATTATTTTAAGCTAAAAGTACTTAAAAAACATCAGAAAGGTGTTCTAAACCTATTTTCTTCCTAAAAGGTGATAAAACTTCCATCTTTTACATGGCCTTCCTATACCAGAAGGAAAGAAACACTTATTACTGGAGACAGGTCGTCAAAGCCAAGGGATTTCTGCACAAACTGACCTTGTTAAAATAATTCTAACCTTCTGTTAGCCTCCCCAAATATTTTAGTTAATTTCCACAACTGCCACTCTTGGTTCCGTCTAGTATAAAAAGCATGTAGTTTTGCCACTTCTTTGTGTCATTTCTTTTATGAAGTCTCCCATGTCACAAAACGTATTAAAAAATGTGTGTGCTTTTCTCCTGTTGCTTTGTTTTATAACAATATAATTCTCCGGCGCAGCTTAGGACCCTAAGGGTAAAGTTTCGCCTCCCTTACACGCGTTTCCAATTCCTAGGTACACATGCAATAACCGCTCCGAACCTACTGTTAACGGACAATGCTTTTTTACTGTTGCTCCTATCCCGTACAGTCCACGGGCGGGGGGGCCCGGGACAGCCTGAGGAAAATGCGTGGAGAAACGACGTCGGCGCGAGCTCTGCAGCTCTAGGGGCGGGGTGTACCCGCAGCCGCCGGCGGCACATAAACCTGCACAGCTAACCGCCCGGGCGCGGCGGTCACTTGCAAGCGCCAGGAAGTAAAGCGCTCCATCGGAGTATGTCACGGACAGGAGGGCCGGAGGCACCTGTCCGCGGGAATGCAGCTCCCACGACGGAAGCCCAAGGCCCTACAAGCCCACCCGCCGGGAACGGCCGCCCGGCGCCCGCGACAGGCTGCGGGCCCGCGGGTGCCCCACGCCGCGGCCAGAACGAGGCTGCGCGCGCCGGTGACGTCAGGCCGCGGAGCGGGTGGACGCTACCACTGCCGGCGCCCCCCACCCGGCCCGGCCCGGCCCGGCCGCCGCCTCACCTTTCCGTCGCTGTGAAAGGGGAGGCCGAGCTCGTCCGTGGTGGGCGGGGGGCGAGCAGAGCCCGTCTCCTCGGTCGCTCCGGCGGCGAGCACCGCGGAGGCGGCGGCCTCGTAGTCCGGGAAGGGGTTGGCGAACGCCCGCTCCTCCATCTCTGCCTCCCCTCCCAGGTGCAGCTTCAGTCTCTTCGACATGGTCTCGCCCATCTCCGCCGCGCGGGTCTCCAGCGGGGCCGCGGGACGGCGCGCGCGCGGGGACAAACCTCCTGCCGCGGCGCTGCGGCTCCAGCAACGCGCCAGGAGCCCGGGCTTGTTCCGGCCGCCGCTGCGGACCGCCCCTACGAAGGCCGGGGCCACGGGCGGGCAGGGCGAGCGGGGCCTGGGCGCGGCGGCAGTGTCTCGGCGGGGCCTGCCTAGCGGCTGGCG
>VBSM01002217.1:232220-247128 GCA_008086735.1 Cheirogaleus medius
TGTGGTAGGGTGTTTTTTTTTTTGGTAATGTTTTATTTTCAGTCCGTTTGTTTTGAATAAATGTACATCTCTGGTAAAAGATACTATGAAAGCACATGTAATCATCCAGATATTTTATTGACCAGAGAGATTCCTCAAACAATGTAATTGGCCAGGAGCATAATGTGTACCATAAAGGCCACAAGCAAATAGATCTTCGCATTTATATAATCGTATTTACTTCACAGTCTTTATTGATTCTCTTTATTCTTGTTATTTATGTAGAACCAAATAGATGTAATGATTTCTCCTCCTTGAGGAAAATGTTTTATTTCAATTTTCTTCCATCTAACAAACATTGAGCACCAGATGGTACTAGGTGATGAGGAAGTAAGGTTAAAAAGATAGTTTCTGCCCTAGTGGGGATTCTGAGGTAATGGGTGAGAAAGACAAGGATTAGGGTATAGCTGATGGGGACACTTCCTAGAACCAAGAGAAGTACACATTAATACGAGGTAAAAGGTGGCAGTAAAGTTCAATCACCCCTGGCCTCTGTGGCCTCAGAGTGGGGTGATGTAGAGAAGGTCTGGCTCCCCACTGCCACCCTGTTCTGGTGTCTTCCTGGCCATGTGAAACACACCTACCGAGAGCATGACTGTGGGAAATTACAGTGTGGGAGGAAATAATTTTAAAGGGGACACTCAGCATAACCACCCTCAATGTTCAAGGAAACAGAACTGATAGAACAGGTTACTATACAGTAGCATCTGTTGGGGATGTCACATTCCTGCTGCTTTCCCTTGACCAGGAGTCCATCTTTCTCCCACCCTCCATGAAGGACATGTCCTCAGTGCTCTCAAATTTTCATACCTATACTGTGAAAGAAATCTAGTCTACAAACTACTGATGCCAGCATGCCTTAGGAGCCATCCATCTACCACTTTAGGGACTTGACAGAATAACCCACAGCAGATGTTCCCCAAAGCCTGCAAAGTTATTGAGACTGCATATGAGGTATTGATACATCCTACTACACAGATGAACCTCGAAAACATTCTAGTGAGGGAAGCCAGTTATAAAGTGACAAATATTGTCTGATCCTATTTATATGAAATGTCCAAAATAAACAAATCTGTAGAGTCACAAAGCAGCTCAATGGTTTCCAGGGCTGGGAGGAGGAAGAGATGCGGAATAGCTGCTTAATGGGTTAGGGATTTCCTTCAGGAATGATGGAAATGTTCTGGAACTAGATAGCGGTGAGGGTTGCATGGCACTGTGTGTGAACTAAATGCCATTGAATTGTGCACTTTAAAATATTTAAATGGTGAATTTTATGTTTGTTTTACCACACAGAAGGGAGTGAAGTCTTCATAGATGCTATTACACGACATGACAACGTCACGTTAAGTGAAAGAAACTAGTCACAGAAGATCACATATTGCATGATTCCATTTATTTTAAATGTCCAACATAAGTTAATCTATTAAGAGAAAAATTAGTCAATATCTGGAGCTGAGGGGAGGGGGTTAGGGGCCAAGGCCTAGGAGTACGGTGTTTCTTTTCGTAGTGATAAAAGTGTTCTAGAATCGATTGTGGTGATAGTTGTGCACCGAGCACATTGCAAACCATTGAACTGCACACTTTGAATGAGTGAGTTACATGGCACGTGAGTTATATCACAGTAAAGCTGTGTCACAAGCACACACACACTGAAGAACTAGTGGCCAATACCTGAACACACAGGGTCCTACACCCAACTCCCCATAACACAGGTGGAAGAAATGACTGTTCTCACTTGCCCTAGGTGAGGTAGAGAGACTAAAACACAGGTGCTCCATGTTGGGACACAAATTTATTATTGGTTACTGGCCAAAAGGAAGGCTTTGAGAGTGTGTGTCGGGAGGCTTCACTCAAATGTGCCTTGACTTGGCCCCCATGAGACTTAGTCTAAGCATAGTGGGCAAAGAAAGAGAGAAGAATAAAGAGAAAAAGGAGGAGGTGGCATAATGTCACCCCAGGCCCTTCCTCAAAAATGTTCAAGTTCTTCTCTCATGCCAGACACCTGGCAGTACCATGTGAGTTGGTGCCCCAAGCCCTGATGGGATATATGCGGGCTTGTTCACATTTCTTTCCTTCGGAGAATTCTCCAACCCTCCATCTAGCTCTGGTTCCCGCACCCGCACCCTGCAGATGCCCAGGGAGCTCTAGGATTCATACCTCTGGGATTCTCCTCTGTGGCTGGAATGTGTGGAGTTTACAGGACAGTGGCCTAGAGAGAGTAAGCCACTGAATGGTGCCGTCACACTGATTTGGAGTGATTCAAATTGTTTATGTAAATAGCTGCCCTACAAAACACTATTTGCCCCAGGCCCTACACAGCTTAGGGTGTGCTTCCCCAACTTCAGCAATAATGCTAGGGTAGAAGGAAGACCATGCTCACCCTGGTTGCTCTGTCACAGTGAAAGCCCAGCTGGATCTAAACCCTCAGGACCCGTGTCCCTTCATCCAACACCGTGCCCAGCCTTGTGTGGGGAAGTAGTTGAGGCAGCCCATGAGGAGATCAGCTGCTTCTCCCTGTGGAGCCAAGTCCCTAAGATAGGGGTCGCCAGGCCGGGCGCGGTGGCTCACGCCTGTGATCCTAGTGCTCTGGGAGGCCGAGGCGGGCGGATCGCTCGAGTTCAGGAGTTCAAAACCAGCCTGAGCAAGAGCGAGACCCCGTCTCTACTATAAATAGAAAGCAATTAATTGGCCAACTAAAAATATATAGAAAAAATGAGCCGGGCATGGTGGTGCATGCCTGTAGTCCCAGCTACTCAGGAGGCTGAGGCAGGAGGATTGCTCGAGCCCAGGAGTTTGAGGTTGCTGTGAGCAAGGCTGATGCCACGACACTCACTCTAGCCTGGGCAACAGAGTGAGACTCTGTCTCAAAAAAAAAAAAAAAAAAGATAGGGGTCGCCATAGAGGATAAGGAAATTGATAGGCAACAGAGAGAAATAAAAGAATACAGAGACTAAGGTATAGTTTATAGTTTTATGTATATAAAAAGATCAGATATAACACAGCGAGGTACTCAGGAGACTGGTGTATCTCCATAAATGCCAGCAATATGGTTAGATTCATACAGGTTTTTATACTCACAGACATCAATTATCAATTGTCAGGGTAACATATTTGCATATCAGGGAACGCAGTTGCTAGGGGATATAGGTAGTGGGTTAGGGTTAAAAGTCCTCTCAAGGGGCTTCTAATCTATCTAGGTAAACAAACAGGTACAAAGTCTTTCAGGGGCTAACTTCTAAGTTCTAAGAGGTAGTTGTCAATTAACAAAGGTATAACAAAAGAGGTATAGTAACTCTATATTTCTTTAATTAGTTATGGTAGACTTAAAGATAGACAGGAGAGACCAAAAAGCCCATCTCTATAAAACAGGTTGTTTATAACCACCGGGGCTCATCTCGGGCAAAGTGCACTCATTGTCTCTGGCTCCCATCCTGTGGGCCATATTTGCCTTGTCTTGTCTTTCAAGACACAGGGAAGCTCACAGATTTTGAATACCGGGAAGCCTTCCTGGGAAACATCCCCACCGGAGATTAGAGAGCTCTCCCATGATAGCAGCCTCTAATAAGTGAACCATTGAGCCCACACATTCCTTCAGGGCAAAACCCTGCAAACTCCTGTTTCTGTCTTTAATATAGTAATATTGGGTTATACAATAAAATAATGATCTTATGAGCCACGTTTCATTAATTCCTCAATCATATTTTCCCAACAGCCTTGGGAGCTCAGAAGCGGCTTACTGAGTGGTGGTTGGCAAGATACAACCCTAACCTGGAGGTTTGCACTGAGAGGAAGCGGCAGGTGGGCAGCGGCAGGTTCTATTTGAATAGGTGAATTTAATTCTCTCTAGCAAGTAAAATAAAACACTTGCCTGCCTGCTTATTTATTTTATATTTGTTTTCCTGGTTATAAGTGTTTACATGTTTGCAGAAAAAAATTCAGACAAGATAGAAAAGCACAAAGAAGAAAATGAGAGATACCCATAACTTAGCAGGCTCTTGCTAGCACTGGATATTCAGATGGTTTGTAGGGTAGGCAGAACTTACGCTGGTACATGGCCACTGGAAATAAATTCAGTTGTATCGGGACTGAAACGTCATCATCAATGGCTGATGGAGACATTATCATGAAAAGTTAAACTAAAGATTTGTGGAAAATGTATTATGTTTCACACAGTGTAGGTAGTAAGTACAATGACCTTCTAATTCTTAGAATAAAGACCAGCTCATTGTGTTCTTCAGTGTAATTGTGCGAAAGCATCAGACATCCTTGACCGCACACTTAGCACGTCTTAAAAGAGCATTGTGCCACCGCCAGCCGGCAAGATGGCTGCAGCTGGCGCAGGCCGTCTGGGGCCGGCGGCCCCCCCTGTTGCTCCAGAGCCCGCGCCTGCCGGCTGGCCCGGAGCTATCAGCCCAGCTCCGCTCTACCGCGAGAAGGTGGTTGATCATTATGAAAATCCTAGAAATGTGGGGTCCCTTGACAAGACATCTAAAAATGTTGGAACTGGACTGGTGGGGGCTCCAGCATGTGGTGATGTAATGAAATTACAGATTCAAGTGGACGAAAAGGGGAAGATTGTGGATGCCAGGTTTAAGCCATTCGGCTGCGGCTCCGCAATTGCCTCCAGCTCCTTAGCCACTGGGTGGGTGAAAGGGAAAGTGGTGTAGGAAGCCTTGACCATCAAAAACACAGACATCGCCAAGGAACTCTGCCTTCCTCCCGTGAAACTGCACCGCTCCATGCTGGATGAAGATGCAATCAAGGCCGCCCTGGCTGACTACGAACTGAAACAGGAACCCAAGAAAGGAGAGGCAGAGAAGAAATGAGCCCTCGCAGAGGCTTCAAGTCATGCCAGCTGTTTGCCCGCCCTCCGTGCAATCACCTTACATTCAGAAGCCTCTGGCACTGCATAAAAGAGCTATGAGATGCACACGGGTTTCGCTGTTCACATTGTGACTCTAATGGAAGCAAAATACACAGTTTACTTGTTCTGAATCCTGCAATTTCTTTCAGCCCACGTTTATCGCCTTAACCCAGTTTATGTATATTTTGAATTGTGTATGTGGCCTCAGAACTGAAATCAATAATGAAGTCTCTCCTAGCACTCTGGGAAGCCGAGGCAGGAGGATCGCTCAAGGTCAGGAGTTTGAGACCAGCCTGAGCAAGAGCGAGACCCCGTCTCTACTAAAAATAGAAAGAAATTAGCAGAGTACCTAAAAATATATAGAAAAAATTAGCCGGGCATGGTGGCACATGCCTGTAGTCCCAGCTACTCGGGAGGCTGAGGCAGGAGGATCGCTTGAGCCCAGGAGTTAGAGGTTGCTGTGAGCGAGGCTGACGCCATGGCACTCTAGCCCGGGCAACAGAGTGAGATTCTGTCTCAAAAATAAATAAATTAAATAATGAAGTCTCAAGTTTTGATAGCCTGTGAAGTCCATAAATATTTTAATTTTACCTGAATTGATTTTGGGGAAATTACCAGTAGAATGCCTTGGTGTGATTATTTGACAGAACCAGTTATTGCACATAAAACAGATCTGCTTATATATATTATAATAAATAAAAGATTGTATGACAATGGTTAAAAAAAAAGAACATTGTGCAAAGTGTATGAAGCTTTAAAAATTTTCCAAAAGCTCTCTCTTAATTCTTTGATGTTCAAAATGTTCCCTTTTGCCCCTATTTTATCGATTCTTTTTTTTAAGCAAAGGCTTCAGTTGATGCCACTGTTTGCATTTCCATCAGTGAGCATTATTTCTTCGGACAGTTCTACATCAGGAGCAGACATCTGGTGGGTTGTTGAATCTGTAGAGATTTCAGGAGCCAGGGCTGAGCTTGGGGCTGGGTATGAGGCACGTGGTCGTGACAGCTGGGTTCTGAGGAGTGTGGCCCCACTCAGCAGCACCTATCACTGCTGGAGGCAGACCTCCCGCACACACTGCTGGTCGGAGCTGCACACACTGTCCCCGGACGGGCTTTCCCTTTCACCTCTCTCCTCTCAGACTTCAATTCCTGTGTGGGGGCTTCTTCCTGGCAGTTTATCTGAGAACACAGATCAACCTGCAAAACAGCAGATTTCCAAAATAGCTCACCCAAGTGAGTCTTAGCTGATTTTTCTCCTTGACAGCACCTTATGGATATGAACAACCATGGCTGAATATTTCTTATTCTCTTAATTGAGGCATGGGAGATAAGAAAAACATTTTTTTCTTTTTTCACCTAGATAAAAGTTCTTCAGATAATCAGCTCATGATTACATGGAATTTTTTTGTATTTGTACAAAGTCACTACAGACTTTTATTTTGTATTCTGGTGGACAGCCCAGGAAAAATTTCCTTCCTTCCTGTTTAGGAACTGCTTTGTAATGAGCATTTATGAAAGGACTTTTGCTTTCCACTAAATGTGACCATTTGTCTTCCAAATAAAAACACCATATTACTCTTAAAAAATACACTAAGCTAAAACCAAAAAAGACCTCTAATAGTCAAAGCAATCCTGCCCCAGAAAAACAAAGCTAGAGGCATCACACTACCTGACTTCAAAATATATTACAAAAGCTATAGTAACCAAAATAGCATGCTACTGGTATAAAACCAGATACATAGATGAATGGGAGAGAATAGAGAAACCAGAAACAAACGCATGTATTTATAGACAACTGATTTTCAGCAAGAGCAGAAAGAATATTCATTGGGGAAAGGACAGTCTCTTTGATAAATAATGCTGGGAAAATTGAATATCCATTATGCTAAAGAATGTAACTGAACCTCTATCTTTCACCATATACAAAAATCAACTCAAAATGGATTGATGACTTTAATGTAAGACCTGAAACTGCAAAACTACTAGAAGAAAACATTTCTGAGAAATGTCCTGAGACATGCTTCAGGACATTGTTTTGGGCAAAGATTTTATAAAGACCTCAAAAGCATAGGCAAGAAAAGAAAAAATAGAAAACTGGGATTATAACAAACTAAAATGCTTCTGGGCAGCAAAAGAAACAATCAACAGAGTGAAGAGGCAACCAGGAGAATAGGAGAAAATATTTGCACACTATTTATCCAACAAGGGATTAATATCCAGAATATACGAGGTATTCAAACAACTCAACAGCAAAAAACAAACCAAAAAAATAATCCAATTAAAAAATGGCAAAAGATCTGAACATCTCTCAAAAGAAGATAAACAAATGGTCAACAGGTATATGAAAAAAAATGCTCAACATCACTAATCACCAGGGAAATGCAAATCAAAACCACAATGAGATATCATCTCACCCAGTTAGAATGGCTATTATCAAAAAGACAAAAAAAAAATGCTGGCAATGATGCAGAGAAAAGGGAATTCTTATATAAATGTTGGTGGGAATGCAAATTAGTACACCCTTTGTGGAAAACAGTATGGATGTTTCTCAAAAAACTGAAAATATCACTGCCATAAGATCCAGCAATCCCACTATTGGGTATAGCAACCAAAATAGCATGCTACTGCTATTGATTTCAGAGGAAATGAAAGGAGTATGTCAAAGAGATATCTGCGCCCCCACATCCATCGCAGCACTGTTCACATTAGCCAAGATGCGGACACACCCTAAGTGTCCATCAGCAGGTGAATGGATGAAGAAAAGGTGGTGTATGTACATGATGGAGTACTACTCGGCCATGAAAAAGAACATGCTCCTGTTATTCGTGGCAACGTGGATGAGCCTGATAGACATTATTTTAAGTGAAGAAGTATTCTAGACAAATACTGTATGTTCTCATTCATATGTGGAAGCTAAAAAGGTTGATCTTGTGAAGGTGAAGAGTAGAATGTGGTTACTAGAAGCTGGGAATGGTGGAGGGGTAAGGGGAGAGGATGGTTAATGGATATAAAAATATAGCTAGATAGGAGGAATAAGTTCTAGTGTTCTATAGCACCATAGGGTGACTATAAGTAATAATTTATTGTATATTTTCAAATAGCTAGAAGAGTGGATTTTGCATGTTCCCAACACAATGAACTGATCATTGTTTGAGGTGATGACCATGCTAATTACCCAGATTTGATCATTACACATTGTATACATGTATCAAAACATCACACTGTACCCCATAAATATGTACAATTATTATATGTCAATTAATAATTAAAAAATTAAGAACAATAAACAAATTATAATCATAACAAACAAAAATAAAAGCAGAGAAGGCTTTTCTTTATTGACAAATATATTTGTTTAACTCAAATATACGTTCCTCATGCTATTTTCTTTTGGTATAAGCAAGTTTCATTGATATAACATTTTCATTTAGAATTAAATCCACCATCTTTTACTTGTATTTTGAATTCCATATGAAATATTTCAAAAACTTCTGCCAGTGGATCTAGACTGCAGATGTTGGCCCCATAGGTAGGAATAAAAGCTAAGGTGGGAGGGAAGACAGAGTACAAATTTCATATGTAGTCAGTTTGTTAATTTTTTCCCATATTATGATTGCTTTTACTTCTCTGCTAATATGGGGACTCTTAATGAAATCTTGTACCTGTTTTTAATTTTTTCTATAACTGTATAATATATTTACAAATTTGAGATCATAGTGTGTATGCTATTAAACATATATTTTCCTCGAGGGGGGAGGGGGCATGGGCAATATACGTAACCGTAATATTTGTACCCACATAATATGCTGAAATAATAAAAAAAAATAAATAAACATATATTTTTTGTCTTCTCAATTTATTCATGCTTACACCATCATGAAATGTCTCTATGTTTCCAGTAATATTTCTTGAAGTCTATTTTGTCTGATATTAGAATTGCTACTTTATAATGTTTCTTGTTTATATGCTGTATCTTTTTCTACCTTTTGACTTTTAACCATTATATCTTTGCATTTAAAGTGTGTCTCTTGTAAGACTTGAGTTCTAGTTCTGGGTTCTTACTTTGGGCAATTTTTTTATTTGTCAGTCTATTTGTATTATCATATGTGAATAAACAATACTGAACTAGATGGATCAATTCAAAGGTGAGTTATCAAACAGCTATTCTGCCTGTGATACTGTGCAAAATGTGCTGGGGCTACAGCAGTGAATTGTCAATGCCTTTACCTAGCTGCAGTCAGTAGTGCTTTGTACCTAACTTCTATTTAATGAAATTGCCAGATTGACTGTTGTTTTCCATTTTTGTTGTAAACAGACTGAAAATAAGTAGTGGGCACATTATAAAGTATCCAATGTGGTATACCAAAAAAATTACGTGTTATTAGGTATTATATAAAATAAACCACTTAAGGTTATCAAAAAAAATAAAAGTAAAATATGTCTCTTGTAGAGAGGATATAATTGTATCTTGCTTTTTTATCTACTCTCTACCTTTTATTTGGAATGTTCAGTTCATTTATTTTTAGGGTAATTATTGATATGAATGCATTTAAGTATAAAATTATGTTATTTTCTATTTGTCTTATCTGCTTTTTACTATTCTGTTTCTCCATTCCTGCCTCCTTTTGGGTTAATTGAAATTTTTAGTATTCTATATTAATTCCCTCCATAAGCTTTTAGCTCTGCTTCTATGAGTTTTCTGTTTGTTTTTTAGGTGGTTGCTCTAGGCAGAGTTTATCACCTTAGCATCACTGACATTTCAGACCAGACAGTTCCTTGTTGTGAGGAGCTGTCTTGTGCACTGTAAGATGGTTGGCAGATTTCCTGGCTTTTACCCCCAGATGCCAACAGCAATTCCTCCCCCAACCCTCTCACCCCATAACTGTGATGATAAAAAAATCTTCAGATATTTTTTGCCCAGTGTTGCCCTGGAGAGAAAAATCACCACTGGATGAGAACCAGCATGCATCTTTAATTGAACACAGTCTATTCATATTAATGTGGTCCTACTTCACATAAAATAAAGGCATATAGTTTACCTCCTATAAATTGTGTTATTGTTAACACATACATAACATCTACATATGTTATAAATGTCACAATACAATGTTGTAATCTCTATTTTAAACATGTCTTTTAAAGAAATTACTTTCTAAAAAGAACTCCAAACTCTGTCTTTCCTCAACAAAGATTCTCTCTTTGACCAAACTCTAGATAGGCTCCTTTCAGTTCTCTTTGGACTAGGGCCTGCCCTGGGGGCCTTGTCTTCAAGAGCCCAGTTGTAGCAAGAATCTTGTCAAGTCAGTTTAGCCAGAACCCCCATCCTAAATATCTGGCCACATTTCTCATCCCTCCAACCCCTCTCCCCCAGGTGGTGGCTGGTCACCCTGGCCTGCTTTCAGCAAGAGTCCTGTAGGTCAGTTTAGCCAGAACCCCCCTCACCTGGATGTTTCCGCTTAGTCATTTTCCACTCACTGCCCCCACCCGCTCCTCGGCTACAAATCCCTGCTGTCTTTGCTGTATCAGAATTGAGTCCAGTTCTATTCTGAGGTCTTTTCCCCCCTGTTGCAACAGTTCCTGAGTAAAATCTCTTTTTTCTGCCTCAGCTACTGTCCAGCTCTAGCTTTCCCACAGCCTGCAGCGGAAAGTAGCTGAAATCTCTGACTATTCTTTTAGTTTTCATCTATTCCTTATGTGCTGGGCCCACTGGGGTCACCCCATGTTTGTGTGCTTTAGCAAATCAGCCAAGAATTTGGGGCACGGTTTACCATCAGATTTGGGGGTTTATCCCCTCTGTGGCCCTCTCTTTTCCAGGATTTCTTTGTAACTTTCCATCTGTTCTGCCAGCTCCAAATGTTGTCATCTGACACGTCAAGCCAATAGGGCTGAGGCTTCCAGCTGTTCTAAGTGATATGTGGATTGGAGGGACCTTCAGGCCAAAAGCTGCAAGTTGCAAATCTTACCCATGTGGTTCCTGACTTCCATGGACTGACTCTATACCTGTTACTGCCTTCTTCTGGTCACGCTCCAGTGCCGACTGTCAACCTGAAATAATCAGAAAGGTCAGAATCTTGTTTAAAGAGAGTTTATTCAAGCACACAGGTTGAGAATGGGCCTGGCTGGGAAGCACAAAGTGTAGACGTGTAGAAGTGTTCCCGACTGTAGAAGTGTGGGATTGCTTATGTAGACAAAGCTTAGGGAGCTTTAACAGAAGGTCAACATCTCTCTATGTAGTGATGAATGCATTGTTACAATGATCTGATTGGTTGAGGTGGTCCTCTTCTTTCCAGAAAGGTATACTTAACATTCCACACTGAGGATGTCACTGTCATGGGATCTTTATGCCATCTGGTCTGAGTTAGGTACAGGACTATAAAGGAGGCAGTTAATCCATAACAAACATCAGTAATTGGAAGAGGGGAATGTCTGGTCTCTGTCTCCTAGGCATTTACAGAACAAGACAGCGAGGAAGACTGTTAATCTGTAATCTAAGAAGCAGAACTGCAAACATGCTACATGACTCAGTCTTCAGGGCTTAACTCCTCCCTTGGCATAATAAATTTAGAGTGTTCTGAAATTTTATTTTCCTTTACATGACACGTTTTTGTCTTGTTGACTATTTTGTTCAGAGTGTATCATTGTTAACTAGCAAAATATTCTTCTGTAACACAATTTTATTGGGCTGCATATACCATTGTATGATCTATAAGAATTTATTTTACCAGTCCACTGTTATCAGGCATTCAAGTGTTTCTATTTGTTTCTATAAATAATGAACAACAAGAAGATCTCAGTGTCTGCCAGGTGGCTGCCATGCCGGGTGGCAGCACCACTGCCCTTCACATGCTGTACCCTACACAAGGTGTCCTGGGGGCACAGCGTGTGCTGTGCTGCAGTCATGTCCAGAACCCCAGGGACCCTGTCAGGGAAAGGAGGATATGAAGGGCTTGGAGGATCCCAATGAAACTGAGTTGAAGGCTCAGAACTAAATAATTACTTGTTAATGCTGAACTTATTAGTTGTGCCCGAATCGTTCATCATGGACAAGTACCGTGTTTCCCTGAAAATAAGACCTACCCATAAAATAAGCCCTAGCAGGATTTCTAAGCATTTGCACAATATAAGCCCTACCCCAAAAATAACACCTAGTGATGGGCGTGGCTACGCATTGTGTCTGCACAACCCGTGCATTTTGCCGCAGAGCGGTAAAGAAGACGAGCAGCCCTTCTCATCTGCCCCATGAGAGCTCTGTTGCTCGACATGAGAGACTGGGGCAAGTGGTTCTAAAGGAAATAGAGTCGCAAGAAATTCAGGATGGAATTTGGGGTTTGGAGAGTTATGATGATGTTCTAGAAGAAGACGACTTAACTATATTTGAATAAATGTAGATTGCTGTACCGTACTTAAAAAAAATAACACATCCCCTGAAAATAAGGTGTGTCTTCTTGGGGAAAAATAAATATAAGACCCTGTCTTATTTTCGGGTAAACACGGTAGTCCACGTAAGGCTGGTGCCACATACATACCAAACTTGCTGGCTCATTTCTTCTTTTATTTATTTCTGTTTTGTGTTTACATGCTTTTTCCTCTCTCAATCCCTTTCACCTGTCTTATCATACCAGCCCCTTTCTCCTCTGCTGTTCTCAGTACTTAGCTCTGGCCAATCCGCACACACTGTGCCACACACTAGCCACATGGAGATGACGGCTTGACGACAGGGCATTTGACAAAAACTTGGCTTGGGAAGAGAAGACTGTCCTTTACTTCTGATTTTCATTTAGGAAGACTCTCCTGCTGGGGAGAGCCTGCGTGAGAAGAGAAGGCATCTTCACAGTTAATGATGTGATTATAGTTTCCTTGCTGACCTGGATATATTAGGGATTCTTATTTTCCTTGAGAAAACTTTGGATATGAGACTTTTACAAAATTAGATGTTTTTATATTTTTTCCTAGGATAATATTTTGACTGAAATTTTATATGTAGGGCTATAAAAATAAAAATAAAATCCCATCTGTTGGAAAGAAAGAGAATGAAAGAATAAAGAGAAAGAAAGACAGGAAGAGAAGGAAAGAAAAAAAGAAGGGAGGAAGGAATGATGGAAAGGGGAGGAAGGAAAGAAGCTCCCAGAATGATGAGAGGAGGAATGAAGGGAGGGGAAGTGCCTCTCCTGAGCTTCGTGAGTCGCTGGGTGGAGCCAGCTGGGTCCCATAAACAAAATCCTTGATGGCTGTTTTTCTAATGAGTGTTAATATCATATTCTTACAAGTGATCAAACTGTTAGAATGGTTAATACCTCATATACACAGTTTTAGATCTTTCATCTCTCCATCTGTCAGGGAAAGAACTGGCGAGGGTGGGGTGAGTCATAGGGTAATTTTGTCTGGTCTGGTACTATTGTCCTAGCAACATGAACATCAAGGACGTTCTATCTCATTGGGCAGAAAGTTTCTCTTTATGGTCTTTAATTATTATTTTTAGTAAACTTTATTCATTTATTTCTCTTTGAGACAGGGTCTTGCTCTGTTGCCTGGGCTAGAGTGCAGTGGCATCATCACAGCTCACAGCAACCTCAAACTCCTGGGCTCAAGTGATCCTCCTGCCTCAGCCTCCGGAGTAGCTGGGACTACAGGCATGCACCACCACGCCTGGCTAATTTTTCTATTTTTTTGTAGAGACAGAGTTTACCTATGTTGCTCAGGCTGGTCTCAAACCCCTGGCCTCAAGCGATCCTCTTGCCTCGGCCTCCCAAAGTACTGGGATTATAGGCGTGAGACACTGTGCACCCAGCTAGTAAACTTTATATACCCAGAATCAGTTCTTAAGAAAAACTGAGGATTAACTAAGATCGATTTCATTTGTAGTGGGTCTTTTCAAAGGTGGATTCACCCTCCCCCTACTGCCTTATTAACAAAAACAAAGGCAGCGAGACAGCTGGGTACAATCTAACCAGATTCATAAAGCAACACACAAAAGAAATTATAAGTTGGCTATCATGGATCTCACTAATGTAAAGTTTATTGTTACCACCGCCAATGGGGTACCTGTGGCTTTTCTGGGTTCACAGATTCTTCACACATATTATTGGCTATTACTGATGTAGTACCTTCTGGTATAATCAAAGTGGCACTGCAAAGGGTCAGGGCTGCTGAAAGTTGTGCATTTTGACAAGGGGTTATTTAAATCTGAAAAACATTTTTCCCATAAGTTAAATTTATAAAACCTTTTCTCATAACCATGACAACCTAAACCTATACCTTTGGACAAGCTGTGGGAACATGATTAAGAAGACATGAAGATTGAGCCTACTAGCATGACTGCTCTAGTTTCTGAGATATTTATGCTCAGGAACTTCAGCCAGTGCACTTGCAATCTTGTTATATTTTGCATCTTGTGATATGCAGTACTGAGAAATATCTAGATAGACTCAGGAGCCCCTGCTATGTCTGCACAAAGGCATCCTACATGTCCTCTTCAGGTTTGGCATCAGCATGTCAGTTAAATGCTCACATTATATAAAACCCGATGACTCAAATAGGGCTCAGGAACAGTAATTAAGAGTGTTGGCTCTGAGGCCAGACTGCTGGGTCTGAGTAGCAGCTCTGCTACTTACTGGCAGTGTAGGTAACCGTGGGCAAGTTGCTTAAGCTCTCTGTGCCTTAGTCTTCTCATCTGTAAAATAATGATAACAACAGTAAGGGTTAAATGAGATAAGACATTGGAAACTTAGTAGGGTGCTTTAATATATACTAAATGCTCATTAAGAAGTAGTTACTGATATTATTAATATATTATTATGCAACTTATGTTGTCCATAACTTCTTAATCACTCTCAGACATTAAGGCGATCCAAGTGTTTGCACAGTTCTATTGTGGTTGGTCCTCTTTGGGGTCTGTCTGAGATGTCGCTGCCTATCTCAAGGCTAGGCAGATGTTTCTGTTATAAACCAGCGAATCAAGGGGACTCGGACACCAGAATTTAATCAGCCAAATCAGTTTATTGATACC
>VBSM01002217.1:247228-260930 GCA_008086735.1 Cheirogaleus medius
TATCACCTGAAAGCTTTATTCTTTTACCTTTCAAATTTATATCTGCAATCCATCTGGAATTATTTGTGTGCATGGCATGAAGAGGGCTGCTTTTCATTCTGTCCCAGTTGAATATTCCATTGATCCCGTGCTGTTGCCTTCACTCATTGTTCTGCACTGCCCACTCTGTGCTGAGTCAAGTGCATGTGCACATGGGAGTCTGCTTCTGTTCGCTGCTTGTTCTTTCTTCTGGTCCATTTGTCTAGACTTTGCCCAGTACTGTTATAACTGTCATTATGTAGTTAGTCTTGAAGTTAGGTAGAAAATTCCTATCGTTTGGTTCTTCTCCTCCAAGATTGTTTTGCCTATTCTAGGTTATTTGCAAGTCCATATACATTCCCAAATCTCCTTGTCAGCTTCAAAAAACAAAAACAAAAACAAAAAAAACCCACCAAAACAACCTTCTGGGATTCTGATTGGGATTATTTTGATTCTATAGATTATTTTGGAAAGAACTGACATTTTTATAATACTAAATCTTCAAATCATATGTTTATTTAGATCTTTTAAATTTTCTTTCAATACTGCTTTATGGCTTTCTGTACAGAGGTCTTGCATATCTTTCATTAGATTTATTCCCAGGCATTTGAATTTTTGATGATATTGTTTTCTAACTGTTTGTTGCTGGTATATAAAAATATAATTTGTATGTGGACTATCACCAAAATACATCACATAAGGATGTAAAGGGAAGCCCTAGGCTGGGAGAAGGTATTTGCAGCACCTTAACCTGAAAGAGGGCTTTTCTAGACTATATAAAGAACTCCTACTACAAAGAAAAAAAATAAGACAATGGAAAGAATAGGAGAGTTCTGAAGTGATAATTCACAACAAAGGATATTGAAGTGCCTAACAAACATGAAAATTGTTCAGCATTATAGATACTTAGAGAAGCATGAATCAAAATCACACAGTGGGATTCTATTGCACACTCAGCAGAAAGGTTAGTTTAAGTCACGCTTGAAGCTCTGACTCGAGGGGGGAGGGGGGCATGGGCAATATACGTAACCTTAATATTTGTACCCCCATAATATGCTGAAATAAAAAAGAAAAAAAAGAAAGGTAAATTTAAAAAGAATTTCAATACCAAGTGTTGGCAAGAATGTGGAGTAATAGGAAACTCTCATACACTATGGGTAGAAGTGTAAGCTGGTATAATTTCTTTTTTCTTTTCTTTTCTTTTTATTCAGGCTGGTCAAGTGAAGCAGTGGGAGTGGAGAAGGAACAAATAAGCTGGTATTTCTTTCATAAACCATTTGGCAGTAGCTGCTACAGTTAAATTTACATATACTCTATGATCCCCAGCTCTGTGACTAGGTATATATATATATACACAACAAAAATACATGTATGTGCCAAAAGACACCTACAGGAATATTTGTAGCAGGATTGTTTGTAAAGCCTCAAACTGAAAACAACCAAAATATCCATTAATTTTCAAATAGATATATAAATTATAGTATAAGCATATATGATGTTGCTGAAAAATGGCCCCCCTAGATACCAAGTCCAAGTCCAGGTTCTCTGGAACCTGTCAATGTTACCTGACTTGGAAAAACTGTCTTTACAGCTATGATTAAGCTAAAGCTCCTGAGATGGGACATTATCCTGGATTATGTGGGTGGACTCTGGGTGTCATCACATGTGTCCTTACCGGGGAGACAGGAGGATATTTAGTACACACAGAAGAAGAGGAGGCAACATGGCCAAGGAAGCAGAGACTGAGTGATGTGTCCACAAGACAAGGAACGCCAGCAGCTGCTGGGAGCTAGCAGAGTTAAGGGTTCTCCCTCACAGCCTCAGGGGAAGTGCAGCCCTGCCAACACCTTGGCTAAGGCATAGTGATACTGATTTTGCATTTTTGGCCTCCAGAACTGTGAGAGAATAAATCTCTGTTGTTTTAAGCCACTAAGATTGTAAAATGTTATAGCAGCCATAGGAAACTAATACACCATGCAATGATATATAAAAAACAAATAAAAAATAAATGAACTACTCTACACATAAGATGGATGGATCTTAAAAAATAATGGCGATTGAAAGAAGCCAGTGTCAAAGGGGAACACACTGTAGGATTCCAGTTACACAAAGTTCCAGAATAGTCAAAACTCACCATGTCATTAGTGGTTCTCTTGGAGAAGGACTCGTGGCCAGGAGGGGTATGAGGGTCCCTGGGGTTCTGTCATAGTCAGTTTATTCATATTAACTCTAGGGGAGTGCTCACTTTGTGGTGATTCTTTGAACTGTAATATTATAACTTACACACTTTCTGCATGTGTGTTTCCCTTCAACAAAAATTTATTTTTAAAAACCCCCCAAAACTAAAGGAAATCTGGCCTACTTATATTGGATATAAGCCTTCCTCACCTGGAGTGGGAATGCGGCCACCATCTGTTCCTTCATTCCCTTCCTCACCCCTTCCAGGCCTACCCTCCTCCATGATGCTGTTCTCCATGCAGATGGTAGCTGTGCTTTCTGGGGGTGGGGACAGTGTCCAGCTTTGTACTTTATCACAGAACATCTCCCACCAGCTGCCCAGCAACCCCCATCCAGGATACCTGCTCAAGGTGGGGCTTGCCCTCTCTGGCCCTGTGCCTGGGGGCCGAGGCCTCCTGCCCTCCTCCAGCATCCGCGCTCCCCACTGGGGCAGCTTAACTCCTCTTTACGGCCCCTGGAGCTTCACAGATGTGGACAAGTGAAGATCTCAGGCTCAGGCTCTCGGGGACACCCCACAGTGGGCCCTTCTCATCCTGTGGGCCTGGGCTCCTCTGGGTAACTTCCCACCTGCAGAAAGCATCAGCCAGGGAAAGAGGGGCCCATTTTCTTTCAGGTACCTACAATCTCCAGAAATGACTCTTCTAGCACCTCCCTCCTCTCTGGGCTTTGGGACAGGCAGTGGGTGAGGGAAGCAGAGCATCTTCCTGCCCACAGAAGAAGAGCGAAGCCTCTCGCCACCAGTGCTGGGCACAGTCACAAGATGGCTCAGCCCCACCCCTTATGCCTTCTGGAGAGGCAGGTGGAGGGATGCAGTTGAAAGAGTCTCTTTTCAGTCCAGGGGGTCAGGGGGCTATCTTACTCTGGAGTAGAGGAAGTAGTGAGCATCTTTCTGTTCTCAGCTGTGCACCTTAGTCACTAATTCTGGGACAAACGGGACTCAGTGATCTGTCATCCCAAGGTGTGCTGCCCCAATTTTTGCAGACGAATGCTGGAGAGATGGGTCCAAGCCAAGTGTGCAGGCAATTTTTCTGCCCCCTGAAGTATTCAAGGACATCTGGAAGGTTGGCTCTGTTGTGGGCAGAAACAATAGGCCAAAATTAAGGCCTCAGAAGCAAAGTGGTCCCTTGTCCTCCTGCCTCTTGGCTCCATTCTTCCCTGAGACTAGCCATAGAAACTTGAATCCCTCTTCCCCAAGGCGGGTCAGAAAAGCCAGAATCCCCTTTTCTGAAAGCCAGCCATAAAGCCTAAAATTATTCTGTGTAAAAACTGGCTGTAAAAAATTATCTGACCTACCCTGTTTGACTGTCAGTCATAAGACCCCCATTCCAGAGAGGGTCCTGGCCCGCACCTAGGAGGAAGGATGCTGCTCAGAGACGCCAAGAAGAATCTGGACAGACAGGCCTTGCTGGGTTTCCCCACCCAGTCTGTTAGCATCAGATCACACTCTTTTTGTCCAATCACATTTCTGCACAGCTGTCCACAGTTCTTTGAACCTAAGCATAAAAATGGACAATTTTCCCTGTATGTTTGGGTCTTCATTCTGAAGGCTCTCATGTAGGTTAAATAAATATGTATGCCTTTTCTCCTATTAATCAATATGCCCGTGTAATTGATTTGTCAACAAACCTTCAGGGGGGTAGGGGGCTTGGTCTCTATAGCTCCAATCCTTGGTAACTTCTATATTTTAATAAACTTATATATTTTTGTCTGGTTGGAACCTAGCTATAGGTTTGTAACTGGAGGAACAAACTATCTTTATATTCCTTGATCCCTGGAGGTTAGCTTGTAATTGAGGATAATAAACCCCCATTCTAGTCTCATTCATCCATATTCTTACCCTGGGAAGGTGAAACTTCTGTTTTTCTTCATATATTTTTGGTCATTGGCAATTCTTATTTCATGCCAGGACTATACTTCCTCTCTAATAAAGTGGGTGATGTCCCATTATCAGTCCCTACTTCAATATTTTGATGAAAGTACTCACCTGACTCAACACTCTGCCTAACAATAGGGTTTGGCCCGAGGTACATTGGTCATCGCAGAAGATACTTGGGTTAGTTTTCTCAACCTTTGTCATGTCATCTTCTATCTGAAATATAATAATTGCAAAGGTAGAATCACATTTTCAAACCTCTTGCTGGATGTAAATTGGGTTCTGACAACATGAGGTAGTGACATGAGATCTGGATGGCCGGTGTTAGCGGAGGCCACGCTGTCTTCAGGTCTCCCTCGTTGCTGCAGCCTCGTGGGGCTGGAGACGGAGGCCTCTGTGCAGACTCACCCCACGTCTATGTCCGTTTCTCAGCTTGTGGGAAGGCAAAAGGCAGTGGCTGAACTGGATCTTCTTTTCTTTTTCTTTCTTTTTAAATTCAAGTATAGTTTACCTAGAGTAATATACATAAAGCTTGAAGAATTTTTACCTATGTTTATGCTCATTTAACCACTACCCAGATCAGGATACAGAGCATTTCCAGTAATGGGAAAATATAATTAAAAACAAACTCTCCTGCTAACCCAGAAAACCCCTTGACAAGGTTAGAAGGGAAAGAAAACAGTTTTATTATTGAATAAACACTAAGCCATACTCTTATGTACGTGACAGGGAATCCACTAAAGGGACTACAGAGACGGAAGCCTCACCCTTTTCATTCAACCAGGCACATCCAACTCATCACACACTTGTTCTGTGTGAAATGATAACTAGTCCCTAAGTAACAGGATTTGACGACACCATCTGTCACACATAGTTAGTCTGACAATCACTTGGTAATTGGGGTAGTCACTTGTGTTTCCTAATTGCTTTTATCCAAAAACAAACAAACAAAAACAACCTTGGAGCCAGGTGCCTCCTGAAGTTGGGCACCTATCCTCCCATGGAATTTGGGGCATGGGGTGTTATCTTCTTTGATGTTTACATTTTAAAGAGATGGCTCCGGGGGTTCCTTGAGAAAAGCATCCTTGAGTTGTAAAACTCAAAGGAAGCTTATTTAGTTATTAAAAAGATTTGCATACAATCCACAGGGAGAGAGAAAGAATTTGCAATGACGAATTTTCTAAAATAAATCTTCTAAGGATGGGGGTGTCTCTTTTGCTTCTTGCATCAGGGAAAATTCAAGTTTTCTTTTTTTTAGATTTGTATTTCACCTTACACCAGCACCCGAGAAGGCTCTCTCGTGGCTCTTTGTTCTGGGGTCCCATCCCTAGAGAGACGCTTGTGGAAGGACCGACCTGCAGCACCAAGTCACACGCGGCTGAGCGCGGGCTCTGCAGCTGCAGACGCGGGGATGGCGTCTCGCGCCCGTCCGCCAGGGAGGCTAGGCCCGGGCCTGCTCCACATCCCGCGTGGCTGAGACGCGGGTCAGACCTCGGCGCTTCCGCCGGACACGGCTGCGCGCTCTGCCCGCCGCCTGGGCACGCCGGAGACGAGTGCTCAGTGTGCCAAGGGCCTGTGCCCGCCCCAGGTGTCCCTGCTTTCTCCACACCCGCCCCGCAGCAAGACTCCTCGGGTGACAACGCTCCGGGCCAACGGCGGACCGGCCTGCTGTGAGTCGGACTTCTTTTACCCTGCCGGCTCTGAGCTGCTTCCTGGTCCTGTTTGCTAGTGTTCTGTTGCTTGTTTGGTAAGTAGTGTTCTGTTCTACGCGTAAGCCATAATTTACTGACCCACTCTCTGCGGAGGGCACGGGTTGTTTCCAGTCCTGGGATCCCAAGGCTCCCTGCGGTAGTGCGACCCGGCCGCCAGTCCCCCACGGCAGGTGCAGGCGGGCGGGGGCGGGCTGTCCCCAGCCGGCCTCGCCCTAGCCAGGGCCGAGCAGGATCTTCCCTGCTGGCGAGGTCTGGCTTTCTTGGCATCGTTCCAGAAGGCCTTGAACCTGCGTCTCCAGCTCTTTCAACAGCTGCTACCAAACTCCCCCGGTGAACCCTCGGTCCGCTCAAGTACCTGGGATTATACAAGCGGTAATTTCAAAGCTTCAGCTGGATCTTTGTATAGGCAGAGCCTGTTCTGTTGCTTAAAAACGTGTAGTAATTGGCTCTGTTTCCTCAGACCGCCGCTTCCGAGTGTGGTCTAAGAGCCTTGGATAACCACAGGGACCCTGGCAGTTTGCAGGATTGTAGGCACTGGTCTATGCAGATTCTTTGTGTTTAAGAGATGACTTATCTTCTCCAATATAAATTCTCAAAATGAAGTCTCTAAAATTAATATTTGTCCTTGGGAGAGTGTGCACGTGTGTGTAGGGGATATGTGTGCATATTTAAGCAAATTACTTTTTGTTGGATGACTGGGAATAATGGAAAGTCTTGTACTCTGATGAGAAAATCTTAAAGAGCTTTTGGGTTGTGAAAATAAATAAAATCTAAAAGCTGTTGGAACCCCCCCAAAACACTTTGAGCCTTCTGAGAGATGTGACTGTGATCTGAGTCACATGTGGTTACAACTTCTGTTCTCGGATTATAGATTACCTCCCTTTCTTAGGTTTCTCCTGTACAACGACTAGAGAGAATTAAATGACATCAGGGACTAAACTGCTGTCTTAATTTGTGACCCGTGTTGTAGGTTAACTCCCCCTTTGTTGTCCGGCTTTGCTTAGACCAGGTGACAGAAAACCCATGACTACTATACCGTCTGTAAAAAAGTGTTACAGGTACCCTTTCCCCAAAGAAACACTGCCTGTAACCAATCAAATTGCTGTAACTATGCACAAACCTTGTATGAGTAATGCTGCAACCCTGCTAAAACTCCTCTGTGTCTGCCCATATAAATGAAACCCTAATTCCCCTACTTCGGAATGCTGACTCCATTCCTTTGGAGTTGGTGTTCCAGGTGGTCCATCCTCACACTTTGTGTTTCAATAAACTCCCTTTAAATTAGATTCTGACTCTTTTGATTATTTTAGGTTGACAGCCTTAAGTGCCAAAGCTCATGTGCTCTAGCAATGTTTTGCTGAAGACTCTTCCCCAGAAACTTGGTATTGTTAAAATTTCATTAAATTGGACTTTGGGAAGCAGACTCATGTGGTGGTTATAGAATAGACTGGTGGGTGAGGAAATTGATCCTAGGATGACACCAATTCCAGAAGTAGATGACTTAGTCTGGGCTCCCCCAAAGGCAGTCTCTCAGGTGCAGCTAGTTTGGTTGGAAAGAGACTCTCAGGAAGCAGATGTGAGGGAGAGGAGGTAAGCCAATAAGGGTATATTTTGAACTGTAATTGCTGTGGGCAAGTGGGGATCAATCCATCAGGGCACCCTTTGGGGAACCAGGTGGAACGTGCCCAGGAAGTGCAGGCATCAGTCCATGGGCGCCCTCTTCATGGCGTGAGCGTTACTCCCAGGGGTGCTTGTGCCTCTGCTCCTGAGCCTGGGCCAAGGGTCTTTCCAGGCTGGCACAGCAAAGCCCGAGGAGAGAGACAGAGAGTGCTGACAGCTGTGTGGTTCTGCTTCAGTGAAGGTGGAATCCAAGGAGCCAGGGAGTGCAGTGTGGGGCGGGGGTTTCTCAGAAAGTAAGCTGGGTCACACTGGGGAGGTCTTTGGAGAGAAGCCAAGTTCTGAGGACAAGGAGCTGGGCTGGAAGATGGGATGTGTCCTGAAAGAATCTCCTAAGACAAGTTTACCTTTTACTTTGTTTGCTTGGTTTTCCCATGTACTGTGGGACTAGTTATATTTCCCAGTAGTGCTCAATATTTAAATATTTTCTAGCTAGCATCAAACATCTATATTACAGTTACTTAACTTCACCTACTATTAATATTTTGCCACATTTTCATTAGCTGTGTGCATATCTATATGTATCTATTATATATAAAAAACTGCTAAACAATTTGAAAGTCATGACACTTTTAGTATTTCAGCAGGCTTCTTCTAAGAATAATGTTCTACATAACCACAACGCTGTGTCATATCTATAGAGAAAATTCAATAATATCACATCATTGAGAAACCGTATTTAAATTCCCTAATTTTCTCAAGGATGTCATTTAAAGCTTTTTTTTTTTTTTTTAAATCCTAGATCCAATTAAGTTCACACATTGAGGAGGGGTTAGGGATCCATTAGTTTCTTGTAGTCTGGAACTTTCCCCGTGCTGTTTCTTGTTTTTTATGGTGCTGACTATTTTTGAAGAATCCAGGCCAACTGTCTTATAAATTATTCATATTCTTCACTTGCCTGGTAGTTTCCTCATGAAAAGATTCAAGCTTAACAGTTCTGGTAAGAGGACTGCATAGAAGTTATTATGTGTATCTTATTGCATCCCACCAGGAATTCCAAAATGTTATGTTTCCCCACTATTGGTGGTGTCAGTTGTGTCACCTGGATAAGGGACCAGCTGATTCCTCAATTCTAAAAACATTTTCCCCATTGTAATGAGTAATTAATCTGTGTTATCTGTGGTTGATCATTTTTGTGTATAATATCCTGCCTCCAATAACATTTCATTCCATGGTTTTATTTGATAATCTTTGTATAAATCAATTATCCCTTTGGGGTGCTGCTTGAAATTCTATCATTTTTTTCTAAACTTATTCCCTGGTTGTAAAGAAGAGCTTCTCTTTCCTCTGCCTTTTCTCTTTTTTTCGATTTTTGAGTGTTATATAGATTCATGCAATTTTTATTGTTACGACCCATTATTGTTATTCTTTTTGACAAACTGACCTAGTTTTGGACAGTGGGAGCTTCGTCCAACCAATGTTGTTTTTCCCATCATAAATGCTACTGAGGTGCAATAAATACAGAAAAGCAAGTCCTGCATCCCTTCAACCTGACACATCCATCTTTGAGCACTTCCTTGTGTTCTGGCAAAACGAGATAATATATCCCAGGCTCACCGTGGACTTCCACAGTCCCAGACTAGAATCTACCTAGAACCTAGACATTCTACCAAAGAGTCCAGGTTCCTTTTGTGGGGAAATAGCATTTAGAGACCAAGATCAGGGTCCTAGATGTGCTCATTGCTCCTAGGCCATTTCAGAATACAGACCGAAAAAATAAATGTATAGTATTTTGAAATGGTGATAAGGACTATGGAAAAAACATAAAACAGGAAAGAGGGTCCAGGGTAACCATTTCAAAGCGAATGAGGGAATTAAGCACAAATTAAAGCGTAGGGCATGAGGGAAAGTGCCGTGCTCCCACATGCACCCTCACAGGTGGGCGAGACAGCAGCACTGTGATGAGGGGTGCAGAGGCAACAGCAGTTTTTCTGGCAGTGGGGAGAGAACCGTGTCACGTGGAGAAGCATGTTGCCCAGAGAAGCAGCAGCCAGAGGACAGCTCAGGGGCAGTCTAGACAAGCCCTCTCTTTCTCAAATATACTAGAGAGAGGTGACCTGCAGGTGGGGATCATCAGAGAAGAAGTGGAATGAGTCACAGTAGGGCAGGGAAGGGCACTGGCATTGGGTTGCAAAATCATGGCCATTTTAAAAAGGGACAACCATTTCTCGTCTCTCAGATGATAGAAACATTCACTTGTTCATCTAGAATGTAGGCAAATCGCCCACTAAAGCTTTACACCAAGAGAAGGCAGGCATTGGGCATAATAAGTACACGTTTCTTTGTTAAAAGTATTATATTTGATCACTTCCTGAGCCTTTGATTCTGTGAACAGGAACGAGTTATGAACTAAGCCACTTGTTTCCAAATTCTCCTAAAGAACCTCTTCTTTAATTTTACTGTGAAATTCAGGATTTAGAGCAATGGTTTCCAGATAAATCACATAATTTCTTCTGGAAAAAACAGAAATTGTTAAATATTTAATTCACAGTATAATGCTGTCATGGTTTTCTCCCTGACCTTCTGAGGCATTAAGTTTGAGCCTTTCTTTTTTAAAAAAGTATGCAATTTTTCTTTAAGCCTAGCTTTAGCTGTATTGCACAAGTTTTTATATGTAGTATTTTCATCACCATTTAGTTAAAACTATTTTCTGATTTTCATTGTGGTTCAAGACCTATGGGATTTGGAGGTAATCTTTTTTCCCCATTAATTTATTGATTATTTAGATTGCAGTCAGACGATGAAGTCTGTTTTCTTTCAATTATTTTAAATCTCTTCAGTCTTAGTGTTGGCTGTGTGTGCGCATGCCTGTGGTCAGTTCACTTCCAGGTCACTACACTAAGGGCAGAGGTGTTGGAGGCCCAGCTTCCTGGTGAAAGCACCTCTTATTTCATCCCCATGTCGGTCAGGCCTTAGACTCTTTCTTTGTCTTCTGTGATGGCGACTGCAGTTGTTTGGCATGTGGTTCTGCTCATCAGCCATTAGGCTGTGAAAAACAAATCTCAAAGTCACCAGGTTTGGCAAATACCCTTGCAGTGAAAACTGGGCACAGTGATATTGATCTCCTGGATTCTTGCTGTGCCCTAGACACTGGCCTGGGGATGCCCAACTTTCTTGTCATCTGAAAGAAGCTTTTGAGGATTATAGACACAAATTTATGCTGGAGTTTTAGTTGTTTTCAAGCATGTGAGTTAATTGAGGTAACAAGCTTATGATTTTATTGAAAGCAGATACCCTGGAGACTGTGGTTTACACAGTGACCTTAAACTCTTGATTATAAGTAAATGAGCAGAGAAGTCACAGGCCTTCCAGAGCATATATGTTCACCCGGGGCCAGGGAAGAACTAGGCCTAGATAGCGGTTTCCAGGAGCAGAGGGATTCTATAACAAAGTCACCTTAGGAGCACTGTGCTGGCATAGTTATAATTTTTGTGCTGAGAACACATCCAGTCTGTTAGCACTTTTTAAGAAAACAATATATTGTTAACTATTGTCACCACGTTGTATAGCAGATCTCTTGAGTGTATTCCTCCAATCTAACTGAAACCTTGTCTCCTTTGACCGTCTCCCCAACCCGCCCCACTCAGACTCCCCAACGCCTGGTACCCACCATTCTATTCATCACTTCTCTGAGATCAACTTTTTAAGACTCCGCATACAAATGAGAACATGCAGTATTTGTCTTTCTGTGCCCAGCTTATCTCACTTAACAAACTGTCCTCCAAGTTCATCTGTGTTGTCACAAATGACAGGATTTCCTTCTTTTTTATATGTCACTTAGCTATAATAGATTTAGTCATTCCACAATGTATATATACTTCAAAATATCATTTTGCACATGATAAATGCATACAAGATTATCTCTTCATTTAAAAATAAAAAATTGTGCTGTTCAATGTAATGTTTACTTTTTTAATGGTTTAAATGAACATTTTGTTACATCAGTTTTAAACATCTGTAAAGCTATAGATCTTTAGTAATATTCTGTGATATAGAACTATGGATATTTTTCTCCCCTTCATTTCTGTATTTGAAAAGAAGCAAAATTATTTTCTGAGGAAAATCTTTTGGAAAAATGATTCTAGAGTCTTTAAAATTTCATGTCATTTGATCCACTGATTATACTTCTAGAAAGAGCCAGACATGCAAAGAGTTACAAATAAGAATATTTTCCAAGTGTTAGTATAGAAAACTGCATATAACTTAAGAGTCCAAAAATAGGGGACTGTCTGTGAAGTTAAAGTATTTCCATTAGATGGAATATTACATAACCACTAAAATCACATTTTGGCAGAGTAAAGCATAGCTTGGGGAAATGCTCATGATAAAATGTTTATGAATAAAAGTCAGTATATACATCTATGTATATATTTATAAAAGTAGATAATAGCTGTTGAACAATTGTGAGAGCTTCTAGATGATTGCTAAATGTTTGATAATGAAACAAAAGATAGGTTTGATGAAGCAAAAAGTTAAGCATTTTGACTCCCTGGCCTATTTTTTTTGATAGATAATTAGAAAATTTCCATAAAAGGAAATAGAAGAATACACAAGAGCTAAATTAGCAAATATTAAACCAATCAGCAATACTGCAGTCCTGGAATTCCTGGGCAAAACTGTATACAATTGCTCATGTATTATTAAAGAAATGAATACAAAGTATCAGTCTTAAATCCAAATTATAATTAATATCACCAGTAGAAACAATCAAACCAGAATACTGGTAACAATTAAAACTGCACACAGAAAAAGTTTGTTAGAGATTTTCCACAACTGAGGAAAAAATTGTGTTAAAATCTGCAAGTCTTGACTTTGTAGAAATAAGTAGCCGAAGATAAAACTCTGAATTTCTAGATCTTCTCACAAAGAATCGCTTTCTTTTAAAATGTGGTGTCTTGTTTTTTTCTCTTATAGACTACTACAGACTGGGGAATTTATAAAGAACAGAAGTTTATTTGGCTCATGGTTTGGACGCTGGGAAGTCCAAGAGCATGGCACTGCACCTGGTGAGGGTCGCCCCAGGGTGGAAGGATATCACATGGTGAGACAGAGAGAGAAAATGGGGGCTGAACTTACACTTTTATCAGGAGTCCACTCCCATGATGGCAGCATTAATCCATTCATGACGGCAGAGCCTTCATGGCCCATCACTTCTCAAAGGCCCCACCTCTTATACTGTTACAATGGCCATTAAGTTTCCAGAACATGAACTTTTGGAGGACACATTCAAACTACAGCATGTGGTCAATAAACTTTATCATGATTGATTTTACTAAAAGTTTATCCTCAAAATAACTTGAGAAGGGTTAGTTTTATTTTAATATTTGCAGACCCTCAAATAGCAGGGTGAATCTTCTATACCTTCTGTTCCTGGAGTGTTAGCAGGAGCTCAGAGGGGAACATCCCAGGTGAGTGTGGGGAGGGTGGAGGGGAGCTCTGCTGAGGAGTGCCCCCATGAACACTGTTACCACTGCACGGGGTGAGGCAGAGGAAACACCCACCCTCCAGGGTGCATAAGGGCTTGCACAATGGGCAGATCAACAGTGACTAGACTGCAAACTGATGGGCTCTCCCTCCATAATCTGAGATGATCTGGGTGCTTTGTATTATCCTGGTGGAAGGGATGACATCTGTGCTGGTGAGACTCTGTTCCTGCCCAGCCCAAGCCCTTAATCCTGCCTGCATGCTCTCCTCTGTGCTCTGTGCCTCAGGGTGAGGACCCGGGGGCGCTGTCCCTCGAGCTCTCTTGCCTTCCCGTTTCCTGAGGGCTTGGCCAGTGGGAGGCGCTGATGGACAAAGAGGCAGAGAAGGGAGGAGCGAGAAGTCAGGGTATGTATTTTTCCTTCTTTTCCCCACTTTGGCATGGTTCTGGCAGGGAACGTGCCACTCCATGAGTAGATTCTTCCAGAACTCTGTCCTTCACCAGGCCCTGGTAACACTCTTGCCATGGCAAGCCTTGGGATGATAGAGCTTCCCACTGGTGTTGGTCTCCGGATGCCTCAGCATACCCTGTTTTTCCCTTAACCCTGCTTAATCTATGTAAGTATTTCCTTTATTTAAAAGTCTCAGCTAGGCACAGTGGCTGATGCCTGTAATCCCAACACTCTGGGAGGCTGAGACAGGAGGATCACTTGAAGCCAGGAGTTGGAGACCAGACCTACAAAACTAAAAAAAAAAAAAAAAA
>VBSM01002217.1:263982-331446 GCA_008086735.1 Cheirogaleus medius
AGTTTCCTTGGCTGTGCAGAAACTTTTTAATTTGATGAGATCCCATTTGTTTCTATTTTAGCTTTCTGAGGAGTACAGTTATCACGTTAGCTAATAAGGTGGAGTCAGATGTATCCCAGGGGCCAGCAAGGGCCAAGAGTGGTTTCCTGAGCTGGCCAGGTGCCAGCCAATCTGTTTATTCTATGACTGGGGTCATGCTTTCTGCCAATAATGGCAGAAAATGGTACATTCTGCTTAACAGTTCTGATCCATCTGGCTGACAAAATGCATCCAACTGATGTTGCTATAGGTGCCCACAAGGGGCAGATGCTAGCGCTGCTGGAGATGCAAAGTGAAATGCAAGGTTCGTGGCATCTCTAAGGAACCCTGGAGTAACAAGTTGACATAAAATCAGAAATTCAGGACCACTGGAAGTCGTTCAACTTTTGGGAGAGATTTTATGCATCATTCATCTTGTGAAGAATTGCGAGACAATGGCACGGGTGTCACTGGAAGGAGCTGCGGGTGGATGTCGCACTGAGCAGATTGGAAGCAAGGGGCCAGTGGGGATCGCCTGTGTTCTTACTTCCAGCAGAACAGCTCTTGGCCTCAAAGGACGGTGCCAGCAGGCAGAGCATGTCTGTTCTGAATCTCTGGCCCTGCCACATCACCTCTCCCTGCTGCCCCCGGCCCCAGGTGAAAGCCCATTGTACTGAGCCCAACTCCAGCCCCAGGGGAGGCCTTCTCAGGGTCTCTGTAGACCAGTGACCTTCTTCCCCCCTTCCACTCTCTCTGTCATGCTGCCATTAAAGGATTTTGAAATACTCTTGTGTACCTTTAGGTTGACATCTAATATTTTAAAATTTAGGCTTAAATAGTTAAAAAGGAAGAAGTTTCCTATATAATATAAATATTGGCATTATGATCCATGGACTCTAATCCATGAGTCAAAGAAGTGTGTTGTTAATCTTCCAATTACATGATATTTTGTCATATTATTTCATGGTACAGTTTTACTTGTTATTTATTTTCAATTTATTTGCATTGTGGTCAAAGAATGTGGTCAATATGATACCAATCCTTTGAGAGTTGTTGAGATTTGCTTTTTGACTTTACATTTTCTTACATTGAAAGAAATTGATTTAAATGTTAAATTAAATGTTACAAATGTGCTTATAAAGGATGTATTTTCAGGCAAAACCATAGAAACAGAAAGTAGATTAGTGGTTGCCAGGAGCTAGGGGAGATGGGAATAGAGAATGACTTCTTTTGGGGGTTATAAAATGTTCTGGAAGGTTCTTCACAGGGGCGGGAGCCAGTCTCAGCAGATGTTTGTTGCACAACTTTGTGACTATACAAAAACCACCTAATTATATACTTTTAAAAGGCTGAATTTTTTGGTATGTGAATTTTCTTTTAATTAAAAAACTATTTTCTTCAATTATTAATGCAAGTTTGTTAATTTTGTTTAAAACCTTCTATATTCTTCTAATTTTGTCTCCTTGATCTATTAACTATGTTCAAAATGATGATCTTAATGGCACATTGAAAAAGAAACTTAATTACTATTGGAGAGTACTAGTGAATCAACACATCAGTTTGAAAGTGGTACATTAAAAAGTGGTACAAAACTGAAAGGATCAAACCTTTGACATACCTTTTCTCTGTGCACTATAGCAATGTAACCAGGTAGCAGGAGAGGGAAATTTCTTTTTGTGGATGTACTTCAGCTAATGGATGAAGAAGGAAAGACTAATTAGAATATTAACTTTTCATGACCAGTAATGAATTAAAATATCTAGGCTTTGAATATTAATGGCAGATAACTATACATACACACAAATATATATACACTGGTGGGCATATATATATATATATTTATACATATATATATATATATAGAGAGAGAGAGAGAGAACCATACCTTATGTACTTCTGACAGCACTACCTGTGAAGAAATCTTGAAAAAAAGTGAATCAAGCCTCTAATTACCAATTTTCAGGAAATAACAGAAGACAGAGAAATATATATATATGAAACCTCAGGGATTCAACCAGACAAATCCATACCATGGTGAACTTGTCAGGATGAAAGACTTGATTTCTTCAATAAGTAAATGGCAAGAAAAAAATAACAGAGAGGGGACTGTATAGATTTAAGAGCTATATCAACCAATATGAAAGTGTAGGCCTTATTTGGACTGTAATGCAAACAGACTAAAATATATTTATGACATTTAACTTTACCCAATATTGGGCATTTAAAAGACTGTTTGGATATTTGATGCTACTGAGGAAATTAATTCTTTCTTAGGTATGAAATTGGTAACATGACCATGTTTTTAAAAAGTCGTTGTCTTTCAGAGCTTATACTAAACCACCTCTGGATGAAGTGATGTGATGATTAGGGTTTGCTTTAAAATAATACGGGAGAGAGGAAAGTGGGTGACGAAATAACATTGGTCACGAGCTGATAATACTTGCAGTTGAGTGGTGGGTATGTGAGGGTTCGCTATACTATTCTCTCTACTTTGTTCATGTTTAAACTTTTAATAATGCTTATTTGAAAATAAAAATGAAAAGCATTTATCAGTCATCACACTACCACTCTTTGGCATGTCTGCTTCTCTACTATAAAAAGAAAGATACTGTTTACACCCACTTGTCATCCATCACTGTTGTAACAAAAGCTATTTATGTGATAATGGCCTGTGAGAGCTCTGAGCCTTCTGCAGTGGGCCAGGCAAGTGGTTTCTGCACTTGTTCAGACTTTTCTAAGACTGAACACAGATGACGTCCTGTGAATCCCACGTGGCAGGTCTGGCCTTGGGCTCTGCAGCGGGTGAGGGTGGGCGTGGTGCTGCCCACGCTGCCCACGTCCACTCCTCGTGGGGCAGCCAGCCCTGCTTTTCTGGTCCCTGCCCTTTCCCTTCCCAGCAAGACCAGGTGGATTTGAGACCTAAAAAGACACCTTTGGTTGTAGTGGCGCTGCTCAGCCTGCATTTCAGAGTTTCCTGACTCTGAAGGCCAAGGCTGGGGGGTTGCAGAGTGTGAGCCCATGAAAAAGGCTCAGCTTCCCCTCAACCCGCCCTCCATCGTTTCACACTGCTCCAAAATCTTCATGATAGTCGACTCTCCTGTCGTGACATACAACCTTTTAAAAGATTCCACTGTCCCTGGCTCCGCTTCTGGCTCAAATGGCGCTCACTTGGACAATGCGCTGCACCGGCCGTGTGCCTGGCTGGACACTCGGGCTTTGGAGGATAGCTCCTCTTGACCTCCTGGAAGCCGTTCTCAGGGAGCAGAATGAACAGGAGGAGTGTGGGGGAAGTGAGGGGTCTTGCTTTTTCCTTAGGATTCAAGAATAGGAGTTAAGAAGGGGCTACAAGGGGTCAGACCTCCCTGCTCCTCCTGTGTGCTGTAAGTTCGCCTCCAGCTGCATGGTGGAAAGTGGGTGCCCTGAGGACAGAGCCCCCAGGGGTGGAAGGATGTCAGCTGTCTCTCCGAATACAGCCCTGGCAACTCCTGCCTGGCCCTGCTTCAGCTGCTGAGCAGAGAGACCCTTGCCCTTGTCTGTGGACCGTCTTTTCCTCAGTAACGAGGAATAAACGAGCCAACATTGGACGTAACTTCGTTCGGCCATTTCAAACCCTTTATGGAACAAGGAAGAGCCTATTAAATAAATAAATAAACACACTGAAAACAGCACTTTTAGGAAGCTGAAGGTCAAATTTCAGACTATTCCATACAAGGACTGCCAGATTTATTGATGAAAAGACTTGAGTTTCTGGTAAACAATGGGCAATTTTTTACTGTCAGTCTTTGGGACATATTTATATAATACTAAAAACTTGCTGCTGTTTATCTGATATGCAGTGTAACTGGGTGTCCTGTATTTTACCTGGCAATCCTACCCCATGTATCTTTTCAGCTTTTTCCACTTTCCAAAGAAATCGTGACCAGGAGGCAAGGCAGGTGGTGTATGCGCCGCGCACACTCTTCTGGACTGATGGAGAGGAATGGGATAGACTTGTGGTTAATGATGGGGAGAGCAAGTTGCATTTTCTCAGAAGTTTTATAAGTTTTCAAATTGACCTCTTTTGTCTCCATTTCACATGTGGTCAGCTCACACCATTTTACCAATTTGTTTGGTCCCTAGAAACACAGTGAGCAATGTCTGCAATGTTCCCGGGAGCTGCAGATCAGCGCTGGCACTGCAGACGCTGCTGCTGCTCTGACGCCTGTGCTGGACGTGTGCAGAAGAGAAAAGGCAGCACTCTGGGGAGGGCTGGATGGGGCATCTTTGATGGTGTGGTGTGTGAGGCTCAGCTGGAATAATACCTCGTAGGTGTGGCGCTGTCATGTGGCACCAGGTTGGGAAACTGCTCAAACTGCTCAACTGCAGAAACACAGAGGTGTGCCCAGCCCTGCACCCAGGGGTGCCCACTGTCCTCTCCAGGGTCAGACCCTCAACCTGTCTGCAGCTTGGCTACACAGGAGACCTCAAGTCCCTGCTGGAAGGAAAAGTGACATTGCAGTCAGGAGCATGCTAGGGCAGGATGGAACATACTTGAAATGTAGAAAGATCAGCATGGAACACAGAGCCAGAGTATGACAGAGGAAGAGCATTCAGAGGACCGTGACCAAGTCAGACCTCCTCCCTTACAAACAATCGTTACAGGGGCCCAGGGTCAGCGGCTAGAGAGTGCTTCCACCTGCTCCCCAACTCCCCTTTCCTAACCTCCAATTAGTTCTATCTTCCTTCAAATCTAGTTCTCACCCTGAATTCTCAATTTCAGCGAATGGTCCCCTATTTGCTGAACGAATGTTTTCATAAAATGTGAGCCGGGTCCTGGCCTTGTGTCACCTGCTGCAGTGGCCAGACGTCATCCCGGAGCCCTCCCTCCTTCCTCCCTGCAGCCCACCGTCCTCAGGCCCGAGGAGTCTCAGACTTGCCGTCTGCACTGTCACGCTTAGCCGGGGTCCTCGCTTCAGATGCTGCCTGTTTTCTGAATTCAGACGCACAGATTACTTACATCTGCTTTGCTCTTTCCTCCTTTATCTTTACCCAGTTATCTTGACTCTTTAAAAGTCCATCCAAGCTTCTCTTCGATAAATCTCTTGAGCTTCCTCCCCAGTGTGGCCTGGTGTCTGCGTGTCCACTCCTGTGAGCGTGACACGGCCCCACGGCACACGCGGCACAGCGTTCCCCAGCCTCTTCCCGGGCTCTGCCCTCCTGACAGGCAGGGGCCTTGTCTTGCTTTTTTTTGTATTTCTTGGAGGACTTCAAATTGCACATACCTAAAATGGAGCTTACTATCTTTTCCCTCAAATCCGGTCTTCCTTCCATGTTCTCTAGCGATGGGGTCCTGCTATACTCCAAGTCAGCCTGTCCCAAAGCCCTCCATCCCTTTTCAAATCCACTTCTTTTTTTAAATTCTAGCTCCAAGATACATTTTGAATCTTTCCACATCTCTTCACATCTCTCATCACCACTTTAGTCTAAACTGGTGGCCCCTGTGGACATTTCTCAACGTCTGGACACATTTTTGTCGCCACAACTAGGGGAGGAAGCCACTGGCGTGCAGGGGCAGCGGCTGGGATGCTACCGTTCGAGGTGCGCAGGACAGCCTCACAGCAAAGCCTGACGCTGCGCAGGGCCGACGGTGCAGCTGCTGAGGCGCCGTGCTGCCCGCCTCCTTCCTGGCCTGACAACCAACTCCCTGCACCTGTTCTTGCTGCACTTCTGACCTTTTTCCACACACAGGCACACTGACCTTTATGAATGCTAATTTGACCCTGTCACCATCCTACTAAAAATTCTAATGGTTTCCCAGTGCTTTTAAGATAAATCCCAAAGTTTCTGAACCTGGCTCACCAGCCTGGCCTGGTGCGACGCCTGCTAAGGTCACTGGCCTTCCCCGGCCTCTCTGTGCCGCTGCCTGTGCTCCTGGACTGCGGCGCCTTCTTCAGGCCCGCGGCTGCCCCTCTTTAGGTGCTTGGCACCTCTCCTTCCCTTTGCCTGGAAGAAGAGAGAAGAGCCTCCCCTCCCCTCCTTCCCTTCAGCTACTCCCTAACTCCCGCAGGTTCCAGCTCAGATTTCCTCTAGCCAGGGAGGCCTTTCTTCACTTCCCAGACTCCTTGGGAACGCCTCGTCTGGGCAGCACACTATGTTTTCTTTTTGCAGCACTTATAATTGTAATTAACTGGTTGTGTAATTGGTTGTTGAAAGTCTGAGTCTTCTGCCAAAACCTCAGCTCCGTAAGGGCAGGGACTGTGTCTCCAGTGTGGGGCTTGCACCTAGTGGCCTTCAAAGGGACGCCAGCAGATAAATGGCACCTGTGGAGCCTCCCTAGCACGTCTTTGTCACATAGCAGGCACTCAGTGAACACTGGGGGGCTACTGACCACATGGACGTCCTTGAATCTGGATTTTACTCAGCTTGGCTGGGTGAGGTTCTCAGAGTCCATGTGCACTTCCTGCCCTAGCAATCCACGTCAGACACTGTGCTCTTCTGAGAAGTGTTTCTTCACTTTCCTTCAATTTCAAGTTTATTTGTAATGACAAGTAAAACTGCTAACACCAGTGCTACCAGACTGCAGCTGGTGATACTTTAAGGCTCTGACTTCAGACAGCAAATTTAGATACTACCTGACGTGGGAGAAATAATAAAAGTTCTCATCCACACTTTAGTATGCCCTTCCCTCTATACTTGGTCTTATTGGACAGTCCTAATTCTTAAGCATTTTTGGAGGTAAGTCCAAAACTCGTTTAATAGATTTCCTGGTTTCTTGCGCCCACAAAGAATAGCAACCACGAAGCCACAGGAGGACTCTGGACCCCTATCTAAAAGTGGGCAGCACACACTATGTGAGGAGGGAGCCGGACCCCACAGACTTGTGGGGTGGTGTCTGGAGAGCTGTAGTCCCAGTATCCAAAAATGTGGAGGTCGCGGAGGACAACCAGCCTGAATGTCAGGTTCAGTCCAGTTGTGTTAGCATGAATCAAACAGGTGTGGAGAACACAGTTAATTCTGACAAGTTAGTTAACGTCTCTGAGCCTCTGTGTCTTCACCTGTAAAATGGGGGTAACGAGAGCTCCTACCACACCAGATTGCCGTAGGAATGAAACGAGTTAATAGTTCAGCACCTGGCACATGGCAGGTGTTACTTAGGCATTTGCTGTTACTCTCAAGTCACATTTTGCACTTTCTCATTTGGGGGAGTGTTAGCTTCAGACTAGGAAGGTTATAGCTAGAAGGAGGAAAACAGCCCAGCATAAATGAAACCCAAAAGCAGGGATCGCGAACTCTATGCCAAAAGGCCCGGGAAGCCCCCATGAGTGAGCCCATGGGCCAGGCAGAAACCTCCAACTAGAAACGCACTTCCCAGCCCAGAGACTCAACACCCTGCAGGAGTGTGGGCCCGGGAGTGACACAGCTTTGAAATTTCAAGCGAAGCCAGGAATTCTGATTTTATATCAGGTTCTTGATGTTCAATGTTGGCAACTGATTCAGACTTTTGGGAACCTTGTTTGATACCATGGACTGGGTGTGGCCAAGCCTTGCTAGGCTGTGGCCTCCACTGAGAGGCTGTCTGGTTGCTCTGTGGGTCTTGCCCAGAGGAATTGCAGACTCTGAGCAGCTGAACTCACCAAATGATGGCCAGCAGGCCTTCGAAATCACAGGTGTTTGCCTTGGTAGGGGAGGAAGGTACATTTTACATAATACAGACTCTAGGCTTGCAGAGTTCTTTAGCAAATGAATTGCTTGTCTATGCTTAGCAAAGTGCGAAGTGACTAGAATTTAGCTTTGAATCCCATTAAAAAACTATGTCAAAGTTAGCTTCATTTCCTTTTTCGTCTCAGTTTTCAGATTGAGAGATTGGCAGAGTGGGCAACACTGGTGCTGAAATTCGGCAAACCAAGTCATCTTTTTTTTCCACATCATCCGTTTAGCTGAGGGAAGTGCAAGTTAAGTAATGCCTAAGCGGTGATCATCGGCGTCTGGACACATTCCTGCTGAAAGTGCGTGTTGAGGCCCAAGAACACCAGGAGATACATGACAGGGAAACTGCTCTCAAGAAACCAGATTTGAAAGAAAAGCAAAGAACGATCCCTAGACGGTGTGGGGAGGGAGCTCTGTGGCTAGTGGCGTAAGCTCTGGCTCAGGCTTCGGAAACTGGAAGAAAAGGCTAGTGGCAGTGGCAGGTGAGACATGCTCTTTACGGTCGGGGGACGTAAAGCGAGAGCATGGCCGGAACGTGGCAGAGCTTGTATACGTCTCTGAACAATGGCGGCAGCGTGCCACGGGAAAGCGTGATCGCACGGGTTCACGGAGGAGACAGCGCCTTGGTTACATGAGTGTGCTGACTCACGCCTCCCGGAAGGCCGGCTAGCCGGGGCGGGCCTGAAAAAACACTGAGCAGTCATCTTACTCCGGCCTAAGAAACCTGTTGCCTACACAAATGCATTTTCCCTTACAGACAGTAAATGCAAACTGAAAATGACCGGCGTGCTGTGGGCTCCCAGCGGTGCATGTGCAGCCTGTCCTCGGCGGGGTCCTCTTCTGCTCTTTCACTGTGGCGTTAGCAATGGCGCATGTTATCTCAGGCTCATTTCCAGCTTCTGCGTTCTCTGCTCCTTGCAGCTGCCTCCTGCTGGGTTCATCCTCCAAGCCTCTGGACCTGTCCCCTCCAGGCAAGAGGATCCACCATTGGATCAGGACTCAGGTCAGAGGTGCCCGGCCTGTGCCCCATGACCCACCTGCAGAAGCTCTCCTAGCCCGTGTGTGTCAGGACTGGGTTTCTGCTGTGCTTCCTGTCTTGTGCTTGCTAGCTCTTCTTCCAGAGACCACGCCCTTTCTTCCCATGTCCCAGACACCCACAGGCCCTTAGGAGAGCTCTGCTAGGCTTGGCTTCTCGCCCATCAGCTTCACAGTTCCTTCCCTTGCAACCCCCAAATAGGATTCTGCTGTCTTCTTTTGGAAGTGCTAGGGCCATCTGTGTCCAAATCCATGGGTAAAGTGGTCATGCATCTTGCTTGCCCCTCTAGCTCAACACGCCTGTGGCTCCACCTGCCCTCTTGGTAAGGGTCATTTCAGATCCTGGCACCCGGCAACCCTCTCTGCTGCAGGGGGCCCTAAAGAAGCATCACACCCCCCACCCCAGTCCTGGGATGGGACCATGGAAGGCACGGTGACCATATTCATGGATTATATTGAGCTGCAGGACAAAATCAGGATTCACAAAAGTCTTGACAAGTAGCAGTTAGCAGGACAAGTCCTGATCCTGGTCCATGCACCCACTTGCTCACATGCAGAATGAGGAATATGTTGTTTTGCAGCATGTCCTGTTAAATAGACTTACAGAGTTTTAGTGCATTTACTAAAAAGTTGTCTCACTATGAGTCATCAGTTTGTGAGGTAACATCCAAAAAAAGCTGGAATGAGCTCAGACTGCATCAGTACAAGTATAGAAGTTTGAAGGCAGAAAGCGATAGCTCCACTTTACTCGGTGCTGCTCAGCCACAGCTGGGCTGGTGTGCTCATCCCTGGAAGCTGCACGTTTAGATAACTATAAATGATATGGAGCACAAAAGCATGAGTCTGACGAGAGAATGTTTAGCCTGCAGGAGAGACAGCTTGGGGGGGACACAAAGTGTGTCTGCAAATGCATGGAGGGCCATCATACGGGGGCCTTGTTTGTATCATCCTAAGGGGCTGAGACAACTGGGCCAGAGCTCCAAGGAACAGCCAGCCACAAATCAAACTGACCCAGAAATAAAACTGGCTGCTTTGGTAGGTGGAGAGTCTCTCTGCCCCTGGAGGTATTTAATACAGGCCAGATGACGGCTTGGTTGGGATATGGTAGAAGAAAGTCAGGCCTCCCTCAGGGAGATTTGGGGTTCTGTGACCTTTATGATCCCTCCCAAACTCAGACATTTTGTGGTTGTAGGTATGTCTCTTAAAGCCAGACTTTCATTTGAAGAGAAGGAATGTATATAGAAGTGAATATTTAATGAATGCTAACTATACATGGATGTTTCAAATATATTACCTCATTTATGGAGCACAACAGGCCTATGGGGTAGATGGTCCCATTTTCAGAGGAGATTATTGTGGTTAAGGAGATTAAACATTTTGCTGAAGATCACCCAGCAGAAGGGTGGGCTCTGGAATGAGTCTAGGTCCGCAGGACTCAGAAAGCTTGTACTTTTCTAGAAAATGAGTCAGTGACTTTCACTGAGAGGAGCCACAGCCTGTCTGTGACAGATGCATCCTCTCACCAACTTCTGATTGACTCCCATTAATGTGGATGGACTAAACGTGCAATGGAAAGGCAAAGGTTTTCAGATTGGAATTTTTAAAAAGCTACATCTGCCCATAAGACACCTGTGTTAAATGTAAACACACAGAGTAAAAGAATGGAAATAGATACACTGTCCCAACACTAATCAAATGAAAGCTGGAATTGCTATATTCTCAAAATCTTATCCGAAAACTTTCAGAAGAAATAATCATGCTCAGAACAGAGTCATTTCATAATGATAAAGTGTCAGTTCTGCAAGAGGACATAGAAATCCTGTGGTTATGTTCCTAATTACAGAGCTTTAAATTACATGAAGCAAAAACTGATAACACAGAAAGAATAAATAGACAAATCTGTCATTATAGTCAGAGATTTCAACACCACTCTCTCAATAATCAAAAGAACAAATAGAAAATCAATAGGAATATAAAAGACTTGAACGGCGTTTTTATCCAATTTGACTTTATTGATATTTACAGTTCTCTCTATGCAACAACAGTAGACTACACATTTTTTTTCAAGTGTACTCAGAATATTTACCAAAATAGATCATATTCTGGGTCATAAAGCAGGTATCAATATATTTTTTAAAAACCTAAATAATACAAAATACGTTCTACCACTACAATGGAATTATATTAGAAATCAATAACAAAGATTGAAACGTGCACATGGAAGAACAAAAGGAACTTTCTGGAGGTGGTGGCTATGTTTAGCACCTTGACTGTCATAATGGCACGCATAATGGGCATATGCCTATGTCCAAACTCACCAACATGTGTACATTAAACATGTACAATTTTTTGCATATCTAATTATATTTTAATAAAGCTAAAAAAAAAACCTTTAAAAAACTTCCCCAAATAAATTAGAGATATCTGGGTAATCTCCAAATATTTGGAAGCTAAACTGTACATTTCTAAATAACCCATAGAGTCAAAGAAGAAATCAAAAGAGAAATTAGAAATCACTCTAAGCTGAATGAAAATTAAAATACAACACATAACAAATTGTGGGATGCAGCTAAAGTAGAGCTTAGAGGGAAATTTATAACATTAAACAATTGTGTTAGAGAAAAGAATGTGCTCAATTCACTTTAAGAACTTAGAAAAAGAAGAGCAAATTAAACCCAAACTAAGAAGAAGAAAGGAAATAATAATGATCAGAATGGAAATCAGTGGAATAGACAGAAAAATATAATCAATGAGATCAAAAGCTTTTTTTAAAAAATCAACAAAATTGATAAACATCTATCCAGACTTACCAGGAGAAAAGAGAGAAGACACAAAGTGCCCAAATCAGGAATAGGAAATGTGACATCACTACAGATTCACAGATATTAAAAGCAAATATCACAAACACTGTTATAACAATAAATTTGACAAATTATATGAAGTGGACAAGGTATTTAAAGATGCAAACTGCCAAAGCTTATTCAGTCAAGAAAGCGCCTGAGTAGCCCTGCTGGGAGAGCACTCTCCACGGGATTCTTGTGTTTCTGCACATTGTGAGCTGAGGCTTTGGGCTTTGTTCTGGACGATCTTCTCAAAGATGTTCTTGTGGGGACAGCGTGGAAGCTACAGAGGTTTTCTCCCTCCGGCAGAGCAGGTTGCTTTGCTGTCCAGAATAGTAATGTCTCCCTTCAAGGCAAGGGTCAGACAGGTTTGCCAGCAGCCTCTCTGATAGGTAAAAGAGAAAGAAGGGGTGGGGGAGGGAGAAAGAAAAGAAGAGACAAAGAGAAAAGAAAAAAAAGGGAAAGAAAAGATTAATAAATAAAAGGTGCTAGCTTCCTAAACTAGGGGTTCCTTTGGGTTTTGACCCCTGCTGTGATTTTCAGCTTGGCTTTCTCATTGCAGGGCCTTCTTAAGACCACCTGAGGGAGGTTTTACAAGGCTCTATAAAGACAACACAGATATCTTTCTTCCTTCCCTTTTCTCCTCTTCCCTGTCTCTGGTTTTGTCCTGCCCTTTCCTCCTCTGACTCTCTTCTCTTAGTTTTTTAACAGCCTTATTGAAATATCTCCATACCATAAAATTCCTCCATTTAAAGTGTTTTAAATTTTAAATCTAGTGGCTTTTAGTCCATTCACAGAGTTGTACAACTATCACCACAATCTGATGTTAGAACATTTTCATTACCCCCAAGAGAAACTCTATATGCATTAGTGGTCATTCCTGATTTCCACCCACCCCTCCCATCCCAGGAAACCACTACTTCACTTCTGTCACTAGAAATTTGCCTGTTCTGGAGATTTTGTGTGAACGGAATTATACAATGGGTATTTTGCATCTGTCTTCTTTTACTCAGCGGAACGTTTTTCAGAGTTTATGTTACAGCGTGTATCAGTCTTCATTGCTTTTTATTGACAAGTAATGTTGTATAGATATTCAACATGATTTATCTATTCATCAGTTGAAGGACATTTGGGTTATTTGTACTTTTCACTATTATGAGTACCCACATGCAAGCCTTTGTGTGGACATTCATTTCCCGTGAGCGTGTGCGTGGAAGTAGAATTGCTGGGTCATACAGTCACTCCATAGGAACTGCCGGACTGATTGCCAAAGTGGCTGCCCCACTTTATATTCTCATCAGCAGTATATGAGGGCTCTGATTTCTTCATATCCTCATCAACATTTGTTATCTATCTTTTTGATTACAGTTCTAGTGGATGTGAAATGGTCTCTTTGTGGTTTTGATTGGCATTTTTCTAATTATTAATGATATTAAGCATCTTTTAATGTGCTTATTTGGCCATTTGTATATATTCTTCAGAAAGATCTCTGTTAAAATCTCTTTTCATTTTAATTGTTTTTTTTTAATTTTTATTATTGAGTTGTAAGAATTCTTTATTTATTCTGGATAAAGTACCTTATCATGTATAGGATTTGCAAATATTTTCTACCATTCCATGGATTGTCTTTCATTTTCATGATGGTATCACCTGCAGTATAAAATGTTTGATTTTGATAAAGTCCAATTTATCTTTTTTTTTTTTTTTGGTCACTTGCGCTTTTTGTTCTATCTAAGAAACTCTTGTCTAACCCAAGGTTACTAACATTTACTCCTGTGTTTTCTTCTAAGAGTTTACAGTTTCCTTCTTACGTTTATGTCTATGATCCATTTAGAGTTGATTTTGTGTATGGTATGAAGTGGGGGCCAATTCCTTTCCTTTGCATGTGGATATTTTATTCAGTTGCCCCAGCTACGTTTGTTGAAAAGCCTGTTCTTTCTTCCACCAGACTGTCTTGGCACTTGTGTTGAAAATCAAATGACCATAAGTGTAAGGGTTCATTTTTTGGACTTTTAACTCTATTCCATTAATTTGTATGTCTATCCTTACACTAGTACATGTTCTCTTGATTTCTGTAGCTTTTTAGTAAGTTTTGAAGTTGAAAAATGTGTCTATTCCAACTTTATTTTTCTCTTTCAAGAATTTTTGGGCTACTTTTGGTGTCTTGAATTCTCATGTGAATTTAGGATCAGCTTATCAAATTTGCCATCTGGGAATTTAAGAAGGTTGACATTGAATCTGCAGATCAATTTGGGGACTGTTGCCAATATTAATTCTAGACACACACACATCTGATTGGTTCTTTTTCTGTGGAGAACTCTGTACTTGCCAAACTCATTTATTAGTTCTATAGTTTTTTAGTCGATTCCTTAGAGTTTTCTATATACAAGATCATGCCATCTGCAAATAGAGATAATTTTACTTTTCTCTTTTCAGTCCAGATGACATTTTTCTTTCTCTTGCCTAATTGCCCTGCTTAGAACCTCCAATGTGATGTGGTGAGAGCCTCATCTTTGTCTTGTTCCTGAGCCTAAGATTAAGGGAGAGCATGTAGTTTCTCACCATTAAGTACAATGTCAAACTGTGAGTTTTTCACAGATTGCCTTTATCAAGTTGAGGAAATTCCTTCCATTCCTAATCTGTTGGGTGTTTTTATCATGAAACAGTGTCAAATTTTGTCTAAGGTTTTTTCCTGTGTCATTGAGATGATCATGTGATCTTTGCCCTTCATTCTATTAAGACAATGTATTATATTGACTGATTTTCATAACATAAACCAACCTTGCACTGCTGTGAAAAATCCCACTTGATCACTGTGCGATGGGATTAAGACCACTGGGACTTAGGGATGCTCTGTCTGAGGCTGTGGGAGGAGAGCAGGCAAAGGAATTGCCTGAGCAGAAGCCTGAAATAAGGGCAGATGTTAACTGCCTAGTTGGGGCACATATATCAGCAATCCGGGAGTACAGCAAAGCATGCTCCAACCTCAGAGCCTAAGGGGGTCTCAAGCATGAAAAGCCACGGGCGGCCTGACATGAAAACTCCTCATGGCTATAGAGGTAGATTGCAATATGTCAGCCCAGGAGAAGGGTCTTAAGGCTTCCGTTGTTAGAACACTGGGCCAAGTTCCTTCTCTCTCTTTCTCTTCAACAATGCCTCAGTTAATGTAAAACCAGTCTCCCAGTAGGAAGCATGTAGTTTCCTTGTTCCTTGATCAAATGGGTTGCAGCTACTGAAGTTAAAGATTGCTATCCATGTACATAGCTTAAGCTTGGTATAAAATCAGTTAGCTTACCTTGGGACAGGTTGTACCTACTGAAGAATTATATGTTTTTCATTTCTAGTAAGGAGAACTTAATTAGCTAGGACACCTTGTGATTTTGGGGGAGCCCCGAGACCTTTGATCATTGTATCCCGAGATTTTTTCACATGAGATCATTGTATTTTGCAGCATGGCAAAGAGAATAAAAAGCAAGTGCTGGATTTCAGTCACCACCACCTTGGCACCAGAGTGCTGGTGGTCCCCTGACTTCCTCACACTCTTAAAATTATTTCTGTGTCTGTGTCTGTGTTTCTTTCATCTCTTGCAACATATTCTGCCCGGGGACCCTATCTTTATCGTGGACATTGCAAACCCCCAATAATTGTGTATAATCCCTTTTATATCTTACTGAATTTGATTTACTACTATTTTGTTGATAATTTTTATGTCTATGTTCTTAATGGATATTGGTCTGTAGTTTTCTTTTCTTATGATGTTTTGGTATCGGATTAATACTGGCTTCATAGAAGGAGTTGGTAAGTGTTATCATGTCATATTTTTTAAAGAGTTACAAAGAACTGGTAATAATTCTTATTTAAATGTTCAGTTGTATTCACCAGTGAAATCATCTGGTCCTGGGATTTCCTCTGTAGGAGGTTTTTAAGTTACTGATACAATCTCTTTACTTGTTACAGGTCTACTCAGATTTTCTATTTTTTCTTGTTTCAGTTTCAGTAGTTTGTGTGTTTCCAGGAATTTGTTAATTTCATCTAAGATATCTGATTTTTTGGAATACATTTGCTCACAGCATTCCCTTGAATCTTTTTTATTTCTGTAAAGTTGATAGCAATGTTCTCTATTTATTTCTGATTTTGGTAATTTGAATTGTGTCTTTTTTCTTGGTCAGTCAAGTTAAAAGTTTATCAATTTCTCCTCTTGTTTTTCTTCCCTTTCTTATCATCACTAAGATGATAACATCCATATTATATGATGAATTATATATAGTTTCTGAAACATCTTGGCCATATAAAATAAGTTCGACTTAATATGCAGTTAACATAAGTGAAGTTTAGGTGATTACACCAATTCTTCATTTTTATAGAGTTGGTGAACTCAAGCAGAATTACCTGTATGGTTTAGCAACACCTTAGTCTGGGGCAGCATTTGCTTGTCTGGTGTTTACTGGTGCTCTTCTGCATTTCGTATGGATTCTCCACCTGTTCTGGTTCATGAAGAACCAATTCTTTCCTTGGACTTGAGCAGATAAATATATGAACTATAGGAAAGTCTCAATATCTGTCTCTTGTTGTTGTAGGTAAGCAGTTATTAAACAAATTTTCACTCCATCATGCTGAAGGCTTGGGCGAGAGCTCTGCAGTAGTAGGCTTCAGGAGATGCTTCCCCAGGGTGGAGGACAACATCTCAGAGCCTCTGGGAGCATCTGCAGTTCAAATGACTTCCCCTGAATCTTCCAAGATGCTGGAAGTTGTACTCTAACTAAAGTAGTCAGGGTCTAGATTATGTGTTTTAATTTATACAGAGTCAGATGGAAACTACAGATAACATCCAATGCATGGATCAGAATGCTGGATCAGAATCTTTGCTTCAAGTGCTCATTTTCAGGTATGGGATAGCCATCTGCTCTCTTTGTCTAGTTTGCTTTCGTCCTGGTGTGCAGTCAGAGAAGGTGGCACTGTGTGTGAATATGTGTGCAGAGTGAGGTTTTGTATTTTAACCACTTTAAAGCCACAGTTTATAATCTACAACTTCAACTCCATGCATTGGATGTTATCTGTAGTTTCCATCTGACTCTGTATAAATTAAAACACATAATCTAGACCCTGACTACTTTAGCTAGGGTACAACTGATATTTTAAAAAATTCCTTAAGGCTGAGACTCCTAGGAATCCTGGGAATCCTCACATCTGTAATCCTAGCACTTTGGGAGGCCAAGGCGGGAGGATCACTTGTGGCCAGGAGTATGAGACCAGCTGACCAGCCTGGGCAGCATAGTGAGACCTTGTTTTTGCAAAAAAAAAAAAAAAATTACTCAGGTGTGGTGGCGCACACCTGTAATCCTATCTACTCAGGAAGTGGAAGAAAGGGTATCACTTAAGCCCAGATACTCAAGGTTATAGTGAGCTATAATCATGCCACTGCACTCTAGCCTGGGTGATAGAGCAAGACTCTAAGAAAAAAAATTCCTTGATATCTTTGTTATTTTCTTATTATAATAAATTAATGAAAGGATTACTTTTATAAAAGCTGTTAACAAACTATAAAAATAAAATTTATCCTTGCATGGTGGAACTAAGTCTTCTGCCTTTTCGTAGTTTAATGATAACCACTGAGTTGTCTGAATTCTCCTTTATAACAAAGTTGGCTATACTAAGATAATAAGCACATAGCTTCATAAATCATGTACTATCAGAAAGTGTCATTTAGTTCATCCCAGCAGGGTTTCCATTAAGCTGCAAGTGAGTTACTCAACAAAATACCCTTGAAGGTAGTTGGTGGCTTTGGCTGGAGTCCCAGGCAGTGTTAAGGCGAAAGACATCTGCTTCCACGGCCTCAGCATGCCTCCTTGCAGCTCCCTGCGCCTCCCGGTCTCCTGCTCACTCTCCTCTGTCTTACGCTCTCAGAATCTTTCTGCTCCTCCGCTGACGTGAGAAAAGACTTGATTAGATGCTGCTGCTTCAACCAGACGTTTGCATTTTTAAATTTTAATCACTAAATTAATAGTTAATTAATTTAACAGTCAGCACTAGGGAAGATGGTTTTTATTCCAGTAGGATTCTGAAATCCCAGTGGGGTGATTAATCAGTGCAGCCTCCAAGAGGAACTAGAGAAAAATTTTCAGGGGACTTGATAGCGGGGTCCCCAGTACCACCTGACTGGACGCCGGCTCCTCCAAGGCTGCGGGGGTGGGACGGTTTGCAGGAATTGTGGGAGGAAAGAAAAGGCCTCGGACAGGTGTTTGCTGAAGAGGCTGCTGTGCCAAAGCCAGAGGACCTCTGTGGTCACGTCCACGCTTCTGCTGGGCATTGACTCTCTTCGACATCGCTCTCTGAATCCCTAGTGCCCGCATGGCTTCCCGGGGCGGTGGGCAGAGTCTTTGTGCCAGAGCTCTTGTGAGTAGTTTTGTGAATAATTTTAAAAGGTGATAAGTTGAATATCTCTAAATAGAATTGTGAACCACATATGCAGGACTTTCAAAGGGTCAATATTATAGGTAAAACATATAAGTTCTCCCAGTTCCTAATAACGTAACATCTTCAAACTAAGAAAAGCAGAGATTTGTGGATGCCAGAAGGGAAAACTGCGCTTCCCCTAAACACCTCCTTTCTTCATAGGAGATTTAGACTTTTAATCTAAATTTATTTTGGCTTTTTCCCTTTAAAATACATCCAAAGCATGAGGTTGTTATATCTTAATTTATTTATATGGCCTTATTGTTCTTTTGGGTGAATAAAGACTCCTCAATCTTATTATATGTGTTAATTAAGAAAATTACAGAACACTCATAATCCCACAAACTAGTAGTAATCAATATTGCCTTAGTAAGTATTCCTCCCTTCATCCCTTCCTTCTTTCTGTCCTGTTCTGCCTCATTTTTTTCCTTTAAATAATGCAAAATGTGATTATATTATATATACTCTTATGATCTGCTTTTTGACTTAACCATACACCTTGGACACTTTACCATGTAAACACATATTTTTCCTCTAGATAATATTTCATAGCTGCATAGTATTTTACTATATTTATTTACATAATTTATTTCAAAATTCTCACTACCATAAATAACTCTAAGATGAATATCCACAAATATATATTCTTGTTGACATATTCACTTATTTTCTTAGATTAAATTCCTACATATGAAATTGATGACATGCACATTTGGGGGTTTTGATTAACACTGCCCAGCTGTCTTTCCCAAAGATTCCCTGCCTGTTGGGGGGGTGGGGGCGGGGGCAAGACTGAGCTTCCTGGGGGCTGAAGTTGGCTCTGGGGCAGGGACTGCTCTGCAAGGGCCGCACGGTGGATCCGTCTGAGGCATCTGAAGGAGGAAACAAGCAGCTCCAGGTGAAGTGACACCTGCTCCACTGTTTCCTCCCTAAGCTTTCTTTCCTCCTTCTCTTTCTCCCCTCCCCAGGCTGAGCTCTCTGGTTCTGGGTCTGCAGTATGGGGGGTGGGATGCCACATGCCTTCCCACCTCTCAGCCTGAGTCTCACTCCCTGGGCAGCACGCCCATCAGTGGGAGCCACTGCCATCAGCTGTGGGGATTTCAATCCCGATGGATGCCCAGCCCAGAGAGCCCCTTCCCTAGGAGCACCTGCCAGAGCCCCACAGGCAGAGCTGCGCAGGGCTGAGCTGCAGAGTGCTCGGCCACTGACGCTCACGAGAGGGAGCAGGCATTTGGGGAAGGATCACGTGATCAAATTTAGAAAGGCTAGAAGAGAAACTTTCTTGAAAAGACAAATCACATTAATTGGAGGGTGGAAGCAGAATATAAGATTAAGGGAGGGACCAGTATCTGGGGCACAGACGGAGAAGTTGGAAACACTTCTAGGGCTGCCGAGAGGCTGAAGGTCCGGGACCTCCTGTGAGTCGCACAAGAGCCCTGAGTCTTGAAGAGTTAAAAGAGCCCTTTGAGGTCACAGAGCTGTCATGAAACTGAGCAAGCAGAGCCTTGGATCCAGCACTGCTGTCCCCAAGGCCCTTCTCTGACACCTGTGCTATGTTCCACCCTGAGCCTGCTCCGAGGACCTGCTCCACATCCCACTGTGAGCCCCTCTGAGCCCTGGGCTACCTTTCACTCTGGCCTCCTTGTCATGGAGCTAGCTCCCAGCTCCAGCCAGTGTCTCCAGGTTAGGGGCCATGTGAGACTGTTTTTTGTTTTTTTAATGAATAAAGCCTTTTTCCTTGGAAAGTGGGCTGCATCTTACACTTTCAGTCTATTGTCTAATTTGTCCCTCCTGTTGGAGAGGCAGGACTGCTGCTATTTCCCTTGTGCAACTGAAGGGGCCAGGGTGGGCCGTGAAGTAATGGTTCTGTAGTGGCAGCTCATCAGTGACCAGCTGTGGCTGGACCCTGAGGACGCATCATCTGCCACCTGCCCCAGAGGCTGTGGGAGGGGTGCCCCAACCCCAGAGGTATGCTCCACAGGAAGGCCTGCAAATCCAGCCCCCTCCACTTACGAAGGCTGACAACATTAAGTACCCAAAATAGGTCTTTTAAATATTTTTTAAAATTTTAATTGACAGTAGTTGTATATATTTATGGGGCACAAGGATATATGCCGTATATTGGATATGCATATATAATGGAGTGATTAAATCATGCAAATTAACATATTCATCAGCTAACATTCATATTTCTTTGGGGCGAGAACATTTAAAACCTATGCTTTTAGCAATGTTGAAATATACAGTACATTATTGCTAACTCTAGTCGCCATGCTGTGCATAGATCTCAGAGACCTGCACCTCCTCTCTGTGCCCTTCTCTCCTAGCCTCTGGTAACCTCCATTCTACTCTCTACTTCGGGAATTGGCCTTTTTGAGATTCCACGTCATGACGCTGAGTGACACCAAGGAGGCCTTTGTCCCTCTGCGAGCTGTGCTGCAACATGCAGTGAGAGCTGCTGGCCCCAGGACGGCGCGCGCAGTGTTCGGACTTGCTGGCCCCGTGCCTTGTGCCCCTGTCCCAGCCCCGCGGTGCACAGGGCCGCCCGTGACTGTGCGCCTCCCCCAGGCCCCTCTCCAGCATTCTGGTGTAGCTCCTGGAGCTGCCGGCACCCAGCCTGGTTCCTTTTGTCCCCTGGTTTCCTTCCTGGGGGAGCAGGGCTCGGACTGTCCTGGAGCACTTCTCACGTGGCCACCAGGGGTCCCAGCAGCCCACAGAGCCCCCTACCTCCAGCGCGCTGGTCTCTGGTCTCAGGGATCCAGTGCAGGGACAGGGAGGCCAGGCGGAGGCAGGGGCAGTGGCGGTCCTGAGCCCAACAGGCAGCATTCTCATGCTCGCGGGTTGCTGAGCAGGCCGCCCCCCAGCTCCTTCCCGGTGGATCCTGCCAGCTTGCAGACTGGCCAGCTGCCCCTGTGTTTGGCCACCCAAGGGCTCATGTCCTCAGGATGCTGCTCACATCTCCTTGCTGGTGCAGACACCTGCTGGTCTAGAGGTTCCCCCCATAGCAGCTGTTACCTCCAACTCTGGCTCTCTGGGAAATAGTGCCGGCAGTGGAGAGGTTTTCTGAGGGGATTCGCAGTTGTTAAAGCTTCTGACGCTGAGACAGCTTTGGGCCACTGGGGCAAGAGCAGCTTCACTAGGGGTTCAGTCCCCACTGCAGCTGCCTTCTTACTGGGTATGGGACTTAGGTAATTCCCTAAACTCCTCTAAGGCTCAGGGTGATGGGATGACCAGTGACTCCCCGAAATCCATGTCCACGCAGAACCTGAGAATGTGGCCTTACTTGGAAATAAGGTCTTTGCACATGTAATTAGTTAAGTTGAGGCAGGGTCACCCTGGATCAGGGCGGGCCCTAGTCTAATGACTGAGTCCTTCCTGGAAGAGGAGAGGCACAGAGATGCTTGCGCCTGGAGAGCATCGCGTGGCACAGAGGCAGGATCGGAGTGAGGCTCCACAGGCCACTCAAGCCAAGGAGGGACAAAGGAGGACGTGTCCCTACAGCCTTGCATGGGAGCATGCCCTGCTGGCACCTCTATGTTGGACTTTTGGCCTCCAGAACTGTGAGAGAAGAAATTTCTGTTGCTTTAACCTTCTCAATTTGTGGAATTTATTACAGCAGCATCGGACACCGATGCACCCAGCTTCCTCAGAAGCAGAACAGGGGTAACATGACCCCAGAAGCTGCTGGAGATGAAGTTATGGGATCTTTTGTGAATGGCTGTGTGGCCACATCCCATAGGCAAACCACCGCTGCCAGACACACAGCAACCACCTGACAAATGCTACCAACTGTTACTTGGGCTGATTCTTTGCTTTTGAGAGTCCTGGGACCCCTCCACTACACCCCAGGTCTCCTCCCATGGCCTCCCACTCCTACCCCAGCTAGCAGACCCCTCAGCCAATGCCCCCAGCTCTGGGGTGCCCTGGTGGCCCTTTCCTGCGTTTCTCAGTGCCGCACATCAGGGTCTCCTTCCACCGCCCGCCTGCCCGCCCCTGAGGCCATGGCCCACACCCATGGGGACGCGCCCCGCCTTCCCATCTGTGTTATAGACTCTAGCTTTCTGGGGGGGCCCTATGCCAGGCACCCTTAGCTAGTGGCCATGTCCTGTCACAGAGCCAGGTCACAGCTGAGGGGACTGAAGCGACCTGAGAAGTTGGGCTGCATTTCATTCCCACCAAGCCGTGCCATCCACATCTGAAACAAACCCCAGCGTCTCAGCCACAGTTAATCCCCCTCATGGGTTCCCACGCTGTCCGCTCAGAGCAGAAATCGGTTCTGATACTGACTTACGAACAGTCTTGGCTCTCTGCCCCAGCTTCCATCTCTGTGACCTGGTGACAAGTGGGCACTTTGCCCATCTGTTTCCCACAGACAGCAATTCTGGACATAGGACAGAGTCCAGAGTCTTCCGAGTGGCCACTGAGACTGTAACCAAGAAGGTCACTGAGAACTGAGTTTATCAGTTCACCACTTGACCTAAGTGAGCATCTACTCCATCACTTTGCTGGTAACATTGCCAAGTTGTCTTCTGCTCTTCTACTTCTGCATGAAAAAATCTGGGAGCTGCAATTACAGGAACTCTGCGGATTGCAAAATAATTCTACCACAGATTGTCTATAAAATACCTGAAATGCTTTTCAGCTTTTTGGGCACACTAGCATGAGTCTTGCTGTATTAAAGAAGTGGCATTTATGTCCTTTTTAGTTCAGGTGGTTTGTAAACATGTTTGCAAATTCTTCGGTGGAGTCTGTGTCTCCTCCCTGTGCTGGGGCTGCCATAACAGAGTGCCAAAGACTGGGTGGCTTAAACAAGAGCAGTTTATTTCTCATAGTCCTAAAGGCTAGAAATCAGAGGTCAGGGTGCCTGCACGGTCGGGTTCTGGCGCGGACCCTCTTCCTGGCTGGCGGACAGCGCCTTCTCACCATGCGCTCACATGGCAGAGCGAGAGAGTGAGAAGCTCTGCGGTGTGTCTTTTTATAAGGTCACTAATATCAAGAGGAAGGTCCCACTCTCATGACCTCATCTTAACCCAATTACCTAAATCCCAAAGGCCCCATCTCCAAATAGTGTCATACTGGGAATTAGGGCTTCAACATATGGATTTTGGGGGCCACAATTCATCCACAGCACCTTGAGCTTGGGCCTTTGTGATTGCCTCAATGAGAAAAATGTGGTGATGCCATGTGACTTCCAAGGCTGGCCTGTAAAAGGCCCCACAGTGTCTGATAGTGTCTCTTGGGACACTCTCCTTTGGCACCCAGTGGCCATGCTGTGAGGAAGCCCAGGCCCTGCGGAAAGTCTGCAGGTGGATCTTCCACCAGCAGCTGCAGCAGCAAAGCCCACTGGGGAGGGGCGGCAGGGAGCCCCAGGGAGGACCCGGCCCCAGCCACGGTCTGCCTTCATGAAGAGCGTGAGAGAGCCATCTGGCCAAGCTGGTCCACCCCAGAACCCTGAGTTATAGTCATAACAAATCATTATTGTGGTTTATGCAGTTGTAGATCAGCAAAACAGCTATCTTTTCTGGCCAGTTGTTTGATTATGGCCCTGTCTACCATGTCCTGACTAGTGGGCATGGTCACAGCACCCCTGCACACCTGGCCCACATTGAAACACAGGGCCGCGGCTTTCTGTCCCCTTATCACTTGTACACACAACCTCAGCCGTAGTCGGACACTATAGCTCTGTCTGGAGCAGTGGTTCCCAGCCACAGTCACCTCGGGAGATTTGATTGTGCCACGGCTACAGCCAGACTGGTTAAGTCATAATCTGTGTGGGTGTGGCCCAGGAACCAATGTTCTTTAAAGCTCCCCAGGTGATCTTAGTGTGCAGCGCAGCGTGAGGACGATGGGCAGAGTGGAAGAGGAGCGGGAGGAGGTTGCCAGCCCTGTGCTCGAGGGTATCGCAACTCCCCGAGGGATACAGACATGTAGGCACAGGGACAAAGTACTTTTCTCTGCTTCACTTTCAGCAAAATGTACCATCCCTGACCATCTTTGTCCATTTGCCCTCTCGCTGTGGGAGTTCCCAAACCAAGGTGACCTACAGAATCATCCAGAGCTTCTAAGGGTAAAGATTCCCAGGAACCACCTGAGGTGCTTTGAGTCAACCAGGCCTAGAAATCTGTATTTTTAGTCTTCCAAAGCAATTCTGTTGACATAATTTGGGCACTTAATGTTTGGCCGTGGTGGGCCTGTTTAGCTTCTGTTCCCGTGGGCCAGGCCACATGGGGAGGACCCCACAGTCTGCGAGAGGTGCCCTGGTATAGTTCGGAACCCACCATTATGCACCTTGCTGCTCTTCTGGCCACACCTGTGTTCCTCTCCCCTTCTCCCCACCTGACCAGCTGCCCAACTGGCTACTTTCTCTCATCCCTGTAGGAGAGTGTTTTTGAAGTCTGAAAAATTGGTTAATAAATCTGTCTTTTGGAGTTAGACCTTCTGCAGCCATGTGGCCTCCAAGACATGGGCATGTGTGGGTGGGGAGTGGGAGAGTTGAGTGCCCCTAACTCTCTCCACCTTGAGAAGGAAAGTCTTGCAGATTAGCTGGGAAATTCTTCACGTGTCCTGGACACTCCCCACACCCGGCCCTTGTTTATGTTTTCACATCGTGATTGGGAGCACAGACCCTGAAACAAGCTTCCTAGGTTCAAATCCTGCTTCTTCCACATATGCTCATGTGATCCAGGGCAAGGCATCGCAGTTTCTGTGGCCCCACATCCTGAGCAGGGCAGCTGGGTGGGATCGATTCTTGCTCAGCTCCAGGGTCCACGGCATTCACAGCACAGGCGGCCGTCTGTGTAAGCGCTCAGAGAGGCGGCACAGGCTGGAGCCTGCTGGGCTGGCAGGCCGTGGTAGGAGAAGCTGGACTCAGGACTTGGGAAGAAGAGCCAGTGAGACTTGCTGACAAATTCTAGCAAGAATTCCAGGGCGTATGGGAAGAGAGGAGTTAGTAAGGATTCCTAGGGTTCGTCTAGGTGCCATTTGCTGGAATGGGGTGACTGAGGGCTCAGCAAACTCAGGGGACTCGGTGAGAGTTTGATTTTATCACATTTGAGATGCCTACTAGATATCAACGTTGGCTTTGAGATATTTGAGGTTGGATTTCAGGGATGCCGTCAGGGCTGGAAGCAGACGTTTCATAATCACGCGCGTTTGGAGAACAAGGCACAGCTGCAGGTAAAGCAGCCGGGAGCTGCCACGAGGGAAGCAGTAGCTCGAGGGCAAGTGTCGGCTCTGGAAAGACATTTGTTTTAAAGGTGGGAGACATTGGAACCTGTCGTGTGTTTGTGGCAGTAATCCAGGCGGGGGCCGGAGGCAAGTTGATAGTGCAAGAAGGAGAGAGGAGGTACAGCCCTGGGGCTGACAGAGGCTCTGCTTGAGGGAGAGCAAGGGCCTCCCCAGCTGCTGCGGGGGCGGGGGAGCTCAGGCATGGTGCAGGACGCCCGGCAGGCGTGCCGGGGAGATCCTCGACTCTGTGCGCTCAGACAGGTAAGAGGTGACATCGTGGATGAAAGTGAGGAGAAAACAAATGGTTCCAGAAACGCGGTAGCCCACTGGGCAGGGAGGCGCGTGGGACTTACGGCTTGAGGGCAGAGAGAGGCATGACAGTGGCAAGGCTGCATCCCTGGCCATGTTGGTGGATTTCACTTGGAGCCAGCTGTCCCCCTGGCAGGACTGCTCTACTGTGAAGCACTGATTGTGATGGAGCAGAGAATTTGCCCCATTCTAGAACCCGGGAAGAGAGCTACAGGGCGAGAAACTGCCAAGTATCCAGGACAGACGATCCCGCAGTGTCAGAACAAACAGAGCGTCTCTGTCACTGCTGCTTGGATCCCAGCCGCGGTGCTGGTGATGGGAGGAGAGCAGCTGGGGACTGTCCACAGACAGGGAACAGCGTCCAGCCTGCAGCCTCCTGCACAGATGCCGGGCACTGTGCTCAGGGCTGGGAAGAAAAGAGTGAGCAGAACCGGACACAGCCCCTCCTTCCTGGGGCTCAGAGTCCAGTGAGGCTGTGTCCCGTGCACTTCTACAGGGTGAGGAAGGTTCCTGACTGTAGCCTGCCCTCTGATGTGACTAGGGTGTTTGGAGTTGGAAGGGCCTCCCCAATCTGTACTCACAAGTGGCACCTGAGCCAGGACTTTGACACTTAATTTTCTTCAAGGCTGATGCCAGCAGCCATGAGTGAAAAGTGAGCTCCCAGCCATAAAATCCGCCTTGCAGCCTACAGTATTCAGTACAGTAACATGCTTTACAGGTTTATAGCCGAGGAACAATGGGCTATGCCATGTAATCTAGGCGTGTAGTAGGCTCCACCATCCAGGTTTGTGTAAGTGCACTCTGGTGTTCACACAATGATGAAATCGCCTAGGAGCACATCTCTCAGAATGTATCCCTATCCTTAAGTGAGGCATGACTGTACACACAGGCTGCATTCATGAGCTTAGCACACAGAGGCAGTTCCTAAAAATATAACTTAGTCTGCTGTCAGAGAGCATGAATTCAAGGTAGAGACCAATATATATAGAAGTGAGAAGTGAATGAATGTAGACAGGAAGGTCTTATGCTTGGAAAAAGGATATCGGCAAAAATCAGCAAGTCAGGAAAGCATTTGGGTGAGCGAGGGGGTGGAGGGAGTGAATTTGATTTGGTGATTGGGTTTGAGGTAGCTCATCCTTATGAAATTATGAGGTAGTTATTGAAGATACTTGGCTGACATTCAGTATTGATCTCATTGCTTAATGGAGACTACATAGTTTATTTTTGTCTTTTCCCACCTTCCCCCAAAAGCTGAGGCAGTTTACTACTCAAGGGCCCACACATATTAAGCAAGCTAGAAACAAAAAATCAGAACCTAGAGAAAACAAGAATCCAGAGTATACTAATGATATTCATAGCTTATACTGATTCAGTGTCTACCACATACCAGGCACTGTTCTCTAAACATACATTAAGTTGTTTAAACATCACACAACCCTACAAGGTAGGCACCATTACTCCCATTTTATAGGTGAGGAAGCAGGCACAGAGAGATTATGTGGGAAATTATTGGTGATCTTGATGAGTAGTTTTATTAAAGTGGGAAGAAAGAAGCCAAGTTGAAGTTGGTTATTATAAACAATGAATGAAAATTTTTTAAAAAGAGTGAGGAATGAGCAGGTGTTAACACAGTGGGTATAGATAACTTTTTCAAGATTAGCTTTGAAGTGGAACAAAGAAATAGGTTAGTAGATAAAGGAAAATGTGGGATCCAGAAAGTGAGAGAGCGAAAAAGAGAGAAAGAATACTGTATGCAGGAAAGGGGGGTACAGAGCACAGGCAGAGAGTTTGGCTCTCCTTAAAGGAGCCATCAAGCAGGAGGGAATGCAGAAAGCTGTGGCCCTTGCAAGGAAGTCTGGTGGTTGGAAGGTGAAGCCTTATGCTCCTGGCTTTCATCATCATCATCTCTCATGGTTTCTGTTTTCTCAGTGAAGTAGGAGATATTATGGGCAGAGGGGAATGGGAGTGTGGGGAGTTCGAAGCAGTTTGCCAAGAAGTATTGATTGTTCATTTAAGGTTTGAAATCTTGAATTTAAAATTATTTCAGTGAGCCTCATTTTGTGATTTCCCCCCCAGCATGATTTAACCGACTAGATATGAGCACAGACAAGGCAGGCAGTTGGATTTATCCAAGGTGAGATTTTGCCAGATATATCAGAGTTCTCCAGAGAAACAGAGCTAGTCGGAGAGACAGACAGACAGACAGACTGAGATTTCAAAGAATTTGTTTTTGTGAGGGCTAGCAAGTCTGAAATCTGTAGGGCAGGCATGAAACTCTTGGGCAGGAGTTAATGCAGAATTTTACCTTCCTCAAGGAAACCTGTTTTTGCTGTGAAAGTTGAAACAAAAAATCCCCCTTGCAGATCTGCAGGCACCACGTGGCAGGGACTCGCCTTCCACGTCACTCTCACGTGAGCGCAGGCTCCTGTGCCCGCCAGCAGCAGAAGCAGAGGGCCCTGTTCTTTCAGCGTACGGAGCTCAGGTTACTGCTGTGTTCGCTCTGTTTCCGCCCAGACGATCAGAGTATGAGGAGGCGTCACCGGGGGACGTATCTACCAAGAGACCGTCACAGCCCTTGCCCTAGTCTGCTCAGGCTGCCGTAACAAAGTGCCGTAGACTTGGGTGGCAGGCGCAGGGCAGGGAATCGGGCACGGAGGGGTCTGGGCGCTCAGGTTGCTGCACAGCATTCTGAACGCAGGGCCTGGTGGGAAGTGCTGGGTGCTAGAGTGAGTCAGACCCAAGGGCAGGAGGGTGGTGTCGGGGTCTGCGGGCCGGTGGTGGTGGTGGCATGGAGGCCTGCACTGGGGGAGAGGGAGCGCGGCGCTGCTCTGGGCCTGGCCTTGCTGCGGGCAGTCCCCTGGGCACTGCTTTGGACGCTGCGCAGCGGCACCCAACAGCCAGGAAGTCGCAACACAAAGTGTCAGATTGCCCTGATCAGAACAGGATGGAGGCAGAGCAAGTTTCAACCGGTTAGAGCCAGGATGGTGAAACAACACCACCCCTGCCATGAATATCTCTCCCTTTGTTTAGCCCTTTGCTTCGTTAGAAAGGCGGCGGGAAGCAGGGGGCCGGTCCTCTGCTGCAGGGAGGGCCAGCCTCTGCTCTGTCTGTGGAGTGGACTTTATATGGTTTCTGAATAAGTCTCACTTTCACTTTACACTGTCAGATCGCTCCTGAATTCTCTCTTGTGTGAAGCCAAGGACCCACTTGGACTCCAGGTGACTCCCAGCACTGGGAGTCACTTTCTTGTGTCACTTGGCACACCTGAGACTGGAGGAACTCTTAGGAATAGCTTCAGCACGTTTTGAAACACGGTACTTTCTAAAAAGAGATACCCCTGTGGTGTGGGTTAGATGTATCTATCTCAGACTAATCATTGTGCGGATTGTCCCATTTAATCCTTCTATTCTGGCATCACCTATTTATTTTTCTGTCTACCAAATGATGGCTTTGCTTGCTAATCTCTAGCTCAGTCTTTCCCAAACCTGGTCAGTGGTAGCCTTTGGACAAAGTATTTCACCAAACTTCCCCAGGTCTCCAGCAGAACAGCAGAGCTCGGGTGCCGTGAGTGTGGTCCTCTGGCTCCTGCCAGTCACCCTTCACCATAGGGTGTCCCTAAGTGAGTGTTTCCTAAGAGTTCGAGTTAGTGTGTACAAAGAAACAAAGACCAACCAAACGAGAACAGGTCAATGCTATTTACTCAGAGCTGCTGCAGCCAGGCAGTCAGCGGCCGTCACTTGCATTCTGGCACAGACGCCCAGGCAGGCAGAGGAGTGGGGAGGCTTTAGGTGGACAGGAGGGAGGGCTGCAGGCTGGGGCGCTTGGAGGCAGGCCGTGGGGAAGCCGGGCTTCCTCTGGGGCTGGTTAGAGGTGCATGTTTAGCTTTCTCTGGTTGGTCCTCAGTTGGAAGCAGGGACAAAAATTAGGGAAACTGTCAGTTATTAATCAAGTCCTGGCCATTTGGGGTTGATTGTTACAAAATTTATTGTCTAATTTCCTGTATTATTACTAGAGGTAGCAGTCTAACTTCCTGTAGGTCTGCCTTAACAGGGGGCTGTCTTCCTGGGCTGGTTACTGTGGATAATGGGTTGATTTCCTGGGCAGGTTGTTGTAGGTTGTGGGTCAAGGTTCTGCTTGTGTAGATGGTCTGGCTACTGTCCATTTGCACATTCAGTTTCTCAAATGCTCGGACATAGTATGCCCTCCCTAAAAAGTAGCTATTGTTATTATTATTGTCACTCTCACTGATGATGCCCAAATTATTCACCTAGATGGACTTAGGGATAAGTCCTGCTATGTCGGTGGCTTCTCTGAGGTGCACGTGCCCTGGGCCGCTGCCCAGTCTCGCTGGCCCTTGGCAGGTCTTCCTGTGGCCACTCTGCCCAAGCTCCAGCACTTCAGCGTGACCAGAAGGCACGACGTAAATATCTGTTGAGTACTTGCCACTCTCCTTCCCTGGAGGCTCAGGGTCCCACGCTGATGTCACCATGCTCGATGTGCTTTGTGTTTTTACTTCCCAGTCAGTGTCGTCTCTAGGCCGGTGTCTTCCTCTGCAGGGCCCGCCACCACGGACTCTCCTAGGCCCTCCAGCTGCATGTCTCGGCTTCTCTTTCCCCCTGCTCTCCCTCATTTCCCGTGGTATTTTCTCTTGGTCTCCAATTTTTCTTTAGTTTCTTATTATCCCTCTGACTATTCCCTAATTTTCACAGCTTCCAAAATATTTCCAGAATGGGAAGTTGTATACTTTTTCCTTTTGTTGGTATAACAAGTAACCATGAATTTAATGGCTTATACCAACACAAATTCATTATTCCACAGTTTTGAAGGTCAGAAGTCTCTCTGAACTGAAACCAGGTGTCAGCATGTCCACAGGGCTGTTCTTTCTAGAGGCTTTAGAGGAGGAGAATCCACTTCCTTGCCTTTTCCGGTTTCCAGAGGTTATTTGTATTCTTGGCTCATGGTCCCTTCCTCCACCTTCAAAGCCAACAGAGTAAGATCTCCAAGTCTGTCTATCTCTCTCTGATCCTTGCTTCTGCCCTCACACCCCCTTCTCTGACTTGGACCCTCCTGCCTCCCCCTTAAGGACCCTGTGATTACACTGGGGCTCCCTGGATAGCCCAGGCTCATCTCCCCATCTCAGGATGATTGAGCTGATCACATCTGCAAAGTCCTTTTGCCAGGTAATGTGGTATATTCATTGGTTCTGGGGATTAGGACGCGGACAGCTGTTGTGGGCTGACTCGCGTCCCCACCGCATTCCCATGTTGAAGTCCTAGCCCACCAGCACCTCAGAATGTGACTGTATTTGGAGATGGGGTCTTTAAAGACGTAATTCAGCTAAAATGAGGTAATTCAAGGGGCCCTGGTCCATTATGACTAGTGTCCTTGTAAGAAGAGGAAATTTGTACAGAGACACAGGGAACGGCCACCTGCAAGCCAAGGAGAGAGGCCTCAGAAAAAGCCAAGGCCACCTTGATGGCCGACTGCCAACCTCCAGAATTGTGAGGAAACAAGTTTCTGCTATTGGAGCCGCGCAGTCTGTGTCACGGCAGCGTGACAGGCTGATAGGACATTCTTTGGGCAGTTATTACTCTGCCGACCACAGAAATTATAATCTAAGTCTTGCCTAAATTTAGTCTGTTTTAGGAGCATTACTATTTCTTATTTTACTTGAGAAGCATAATAAACCAGGGGCCTACATACATGGAAAGGTGTAAGTGAGCTGAGAGGTACGAGCCTCTCAAAAACCGAAGGGCTCTGGGTCCGAGATTCTGTCGAGGCAGCCAGGTGCAGAGAGGTGTGGGGCTGGAGCTGCACTGGGATTTTTGAGCAGTGGTAGTCTGTGCACAGCACAGAGACTCTCTCCTAATAGAGATGAGAAACTGTGGACCCAAACTGCAGAGAGTGGTAGAGAGGTCGATGGCTGGGGATCCTGTAGGGCTGCGTGGTGTCTGGACATGCACTATCCTAGGTGCAGACAACAGGACAGTTGTTGTAAGATAATTTACAAACAATAACATCGACTGAAGTCCATGCGCTTGTTATTATCACCATGGGCTGTAAATTCTACACAAAGTCAGTGATAAAATATTCCTGCCCACAGCAGTGGGGGAGGGGGAGGGGATTCTCTCTCTTTTTCCTCCAGCATCACCGTGGAGATGCCACATGGCGCCACAAGTGACTAGGAAGGGAGAGTGAGGAAGAAGCATGGCTGTGTCACAGGATCACAAAACGATTTGTGTAGTTATTTTGTGGGTTTCTCCTCCACTACCCCACAAGTGCTGTGAGGGCAGGGTTGTGTTTGGTGATGGCCACAGCGCCGTGGCCTAGCACGGCTCACGGCACATGGCAGGCACTCAAAATATTACATGAATGAGTGAATGAATTCTGCCTGGAAGGGACTTTGGAGAATGAGATGAAGCTGACATCATTTGTACATTGCTTTTCAATTTTTAAAGGGCTTTCATGTTCATCTTATCATTTGGTTCAAACGTATGTTAATACCTGTATGACTCTGGCCATGACGCTCAATTCAGGGAAGTAGTGAAACTTACACACAAACACTCATGTGATCAACAGCAAAACTGGGATTGGAAAGCAATCTTCTGATTCTGAACCATCTTATCTGGCTTCTTACTTTCCCAGATAAAGAAACTAAGGTTGACTAGTTTTCACAAGGTTACATATCTAGCTTACATAAAAAACAAAATCATAGAGAAAATTGAAAATCTGTCAGGTAAAAATAAATGTAATTTTCCTCAACTATTTTCCTCCAGTTCTTTTATTCTGGTTCAAAGCAGATTCCTTAGCCACTGTGTAAACATGCCTAATGCCTTCTTTTGAAAAATGTCTATTCAGATCCTTTGCCCATTTTTATTATATTTTTTTCCTTTTTTTTATATTTCATCATAATATGGGGGTACAAATGTTAAGGTTACATACATTGCTATTGCCTTCCCTCCCCCCTCGAGTCAGAGCTTCAAGCGTGTCCATCCCCCCCGACAATGTACATTGCACTTATAATGTATATATATAAACCCATTCCCTCCCCCCCACCTGCCTGACACCCGATAAATGGTTTTTTTTATTTTTTTAACATTTTGGTTAGATTTTATAACTTTGTCTTTACTTAGCAAAGGTTAGAGATATGCCCTTCCCTTTGCCCATTTTTAAATCAGGTTATGTGTTTTCTTGCTATTGGGTTGTTTGAGTTCCTTGAATATTTTGGGAACTAATCCCATATCAGGTGTATGGTTTGTAAACATTTTCTCCCCTTCTGCACTTCTCCTCTTCACGCTGCTAGGTTCCTTTGCTGTGCAGAAGAATTTTAGTTTGATGTAATCCTGTTCATCTGGTTTTGCTTTTGTGCTTGCACTTTTGCAGTCATATCCAAAAATTTATTGCCTAGACCAATGTCAAAATTCCTTTTCTCTGTGTTTTATTCTAGAAGTTCTTCAGTTTCAGGTCTATGTTTAAGTCTTTAATCTATTTTGAGTTGATTTTTGTATCTGTTGTGACATAAGGATCCAGTTTCATTCTTCTGCTTGTGGATATCCAGTTTTCCCAACAGCATTTATTGAAGAGACTGTCCTTTTCCCACTGTGTGTTCTTGCCACCTTTGTCAAAAATCAGTTGGCTGTAGATATGTGGATTAATTTCTGGGTTCTCTATTCTGTTCCATTGGTCTATATTTCTTGCTGTTGTTGCTTTTAAATTTTATTTCAATGATTTGAGGGGTATGAGTGTTTTTTGTTACATGGGTGAATTGTGTCATGCTGAAGTCAGCGCTTTTAGTGTACTAGTAATGAAAATAGTGTACGTTGTACCTGATAGGTAATTTTGTACGTTGTACCTAATTTTGAGGTACGTTATACCTCACCTCCCTCCCACCCTCCCCTCTTCTTAGTTTCTGATGTCTATTAAACCACTTTATGACCATACATACCCATCATTTAGGTCCAACTTATAAGTGAGAGCATGTGGTATTTATTTTTGCATTCCTGAGGGACTTCACTTGGAATAATGGTCTCCAGTTCTATCCAAGTTGCACAAAAGACATTATTTTATTCCTTTTTATGGCTGAGTAGTATTACCATTGGGTCTATATTTCTGCTTTTATGTGAGTACCATGTGGTTTTGATTATCATAGCTTTGTAGTATATTTTGAAATCAGGTAATATGATGCCTCTAGCTTTGTTCTTTTGTTCAAGATTGCTTTGACAATTCAGGGTCTTCTGTGGTGCCATACAAATTTTAGGATTAATTTATCTATTTCTGTGAAAAATGTAATTGGAATTTTTATAGGAATTGCACTGAATCTGTAGATCAATTTGGATAGTATGGGCATTTTAATAATGTTAATGCTTCCAATTCATGAACATGAAACACCTTCCCGTTTATTTGTGTGTTCTTCAATTTCTTTCTTCAGTGTTTTTCAGTCTTCAATGTACAGATCTTTCACCTCTTTTTCCTCCTTTCTAGGAAAAAAAAATCCCTAAATATTTTTTTTTTGTAGATATTGTAAATGGGACATTTTTCTTATTTTTTTTTCAGATAGCTTGTGGTTATTGTATAGAAACCCTACTTATTTTTCTATGTTCATATTGTATCCTGCCACTTAATTGAATATGTTTATTAGTTCTAACAGTTATTTGGTGGAGTCTTTAGAGTTTTCTATATATCACATCATGTCATCTGCAAACAGAGATAAGTTTACTTCTTCCTTTCTGATTTGGATGCCTTTTATTTATTTATTTTTGCCTAACTGTTCTGACTAGGACATATAGTACTATATTAAATAGAAGTGGTGAGAACAAGCATTCTTTTCTTCCTGATCTTAGGGAAAAAATGCTTTCAGCTTTTTACCCTTTAGTATATGTTATTTCTGGACTTGCTATATATGGCCTATATTATATTAAGATACATTCCTTCTATATCTAATTTGTTGAGAGATTTTGTCATGAAAGGATGTTAAATTTTGTCAAATGCTTTCTCTGGGTCTATTTAGTCAATCATATATTTTTTATCCTTCATTTTGTTAATCTGGTATATGATATTTATTGATTTGTGTATGTTGAACCATCTTTGCATCCCAGGGATAAATCCCACTTGATCATGGCACATGTGCTGTTGAATTCAGGTCACTAACAGCTTGTTGAGAATTTTTGCATCTATGTTCATCCAGGCTATTGACCTGTAATTTTCTTTTCTTGTAGTCTTCTTGTTTGTCTTTGGTATCAGAGTAATGCTGGAATTGTAAAATGAATTTGGAAGGATTCTCTGCTCTTCAATTTTTTAGAAAAGTTTGAGAACAATTGGTGTTCTTTTTTTTTTTTTTAATGTTTGGTATAATTCACCTAGGAAGCCGTTTGGTTCAGAGTTTTGTTTTCTGTTGGGAGGTTTTCGATTACTGATTTAATCACCACACTCATTAGTCCGTTCAAATTTTCTATTCCTTCATGATTTAGTTTTGGTATATTTTGTGTTTCTAGGAATGTATATCCATTTCTTCTAAGTTATTCAATTTGTTTCCAAATAATTGTTCATTATAGTCTCTCTCTTACAATCCTTTGTATTTCTGTGGTATCAGTTGTACCTCTTTCATTTATAATTTTATATTATTTATTTAAGTTTTCTTAAATAAACCTAGCTAAAGGTTTGTCAATTTTGTTTATCTTTTCAAAACACCAATTCTTAGTTTAATTGATACTTTCTATTGATTTTCTAGCCTCCATTTCACTAATTTTTGTTATGATCCTTGTTATTTCCTTCCTTTTTCTAACTTTGGGCTAGGGCTAAGTTTAATCTTGTTTTTTCTGGTTCCTTCAGGTGTAACTTTAGATTGTTTATTAGAGAGCTTTCTTCTTTTTTGATATAAGCATTTATTGCTATAAACATCCCTCTTAGAACTGCTTTTGCTGCCTCCCATAAATTTTGGTACGTTGTGTTTCCATTTTCTTTTCTCTCAAAATATGTTTTGGCTTCTCTTTTGATTTCTTATTTGATCCATTGGTTGTTTGGGAGTGTGTTTAATTTCCACCTATTGGTGAATTTTTCAATTTTCCTTCTGTAATCAATTTTTAGATTCATACCATTGTGGTCAGAAAAGATACATGATATAATTTCAATCTTCTTAAATTTGTTAAGATTTGTTTTGTGGCCTAACATATGGTCTCTTCTGCATAATGATTCATGTGTGCTTGAAAAGAATGTGTATTTTGCTGCTGTTGGATGGATGTTCTATACATTTCTGTGAGGTCCATTTGGTCTGCAGTGTTGTTCAAGTCTACTGTTTTCTTACTGATTTTCTCTCCAAATGATCTATCTATTATTAAAACTGGGGTGTTGAAGTCCCCTATTACCATGATATTAAATTGTATTTTTCCTTTCAGTTCTGTTAATATTTGCATTATATAATTAGGTATTCCAATGTTGGGTATATAGATATATTTACAATTGTTATATTCTGTTAATAAATTGGCCATTTTATCATTATATAATGATCTTCTTTATCTCTTGTGACAGTTTTTTACTTAAAGTCTATTTCATCTGATATAAGTATAGCCACCTTTGCTCTCTTTTAGTCACTATTTGCATGTGATATATTTTTTCATCTCTTCAATTTCAGTCTCTGTGTGTTTTAAAGCTAAACTAAGTCTCTTATAAGCAAAATATTGTTGTATCTTGTCTTTTTATTCATTCAGACATTCCATATCTTTTGATTAGAGAATTTAATCCATTTACATTTAAAATAATTATCAGTAGCTATGGATAGAGTTACTAGCACCATTTTGTTAATAGTTTTCAGTTAAGTCATTGTTTTCTTTAGCTCCAGAATATCTCTTTTGTTTTTTTTTGTGGTTTTTATCTCTTTATTGAACTTCTGATCTTGTTTGTGTATTGTTTTCCTGATTTCAATTACTTGTTAACCACTTTGGTATGGCGCTCACCGGCCACGAAACCTTGCCCACAACCGGCACTCATAGTCCACATGATAGTTTGTGCTGTGCATTGATGACAAATCCGTTTTGCTCTTGTGTGATGAGGAAAGCTTTAAAGCACTGAAAGCTTGTATTACTTTACAGGCAGCTTTAGGAAAATAACTGTAATAACTCCTACTAAAGACTTGTTAGAAGGTCACAGATTCGTAGTAACTTATTAGCTGAATGTACACACTTCAACTGCAGAGATAAAAGCTGTAAAAGTAAAAGCTTTTGGCTGTCGACTAAAGTTGATGCTCGGCTATGCGCCTTCATATCATGGCTGTTGGCTAAAGTTAACATTCGGCTGTACACGTTCATCTGTGGCTATCAATTATAGTTGACACTCGTACCAAAGTGGTTAATCTGTGTTCTCTGTAGTTCACTAGGCTTCTTTAAGACAATTATTTTAGAAAAATTCAAAGGTAAGAAACAACAACTGTTCCAGTTGAGAAGGAATCAGCAGAAGAACTCTGGAAGTATGAAGATTCAAAGCAAAAGAACACCCCCAAAAGGGAACAAAAGCTCTCTAGCAATGGATACCAATCAAAATCAGAAGATTGAAATGACAGATGATGAATTTTGAACATGGATTGTAAATTGTAAGGAAGCTCAATGAAATGCAAGATGAAATGGAAAGCCAACACAAATAAACCACAAAAAGAATGCAGAAAATGAATGAAAAATTCACTAAAGAAATTGAAATATTAAATAAAAATCAAACAGAAATTCTGGAAATGAAAAATTCATTCCAGGAATTACAAAACACAGTGGAATGCTTGAAGAATAGGTTAGATAAAGCAGAAGAAAGAATCTCAGAGCTTGAAGACAACATCTTTCAATTAAACAAGCCAGTCACAGAGAGCAGAGAAATAAGAGAAAAAAGCAAAGCCTACAAGAAACATGAGATTATATGAAGAGGCCTAGCATAAGTATCATAGGCATCTGTGAGGGTGAAGAAGAAAATAAATAAGGGTTGGATAATTTATTTGAGGGAATTATTGGGGAAAATTTCCCTTGCTGGAAATCTAGATATGCAGGTACAAGAGCTCAAGGACTCCTGGGAGATTCGTTGCAAACAGGAAGACACCACAACACATAGTCATCAGGCTGGCAAAAAGAAACACAAAAGGGGACCTCCTATGAGCTTCAAGGCAAAAGCAGCACATAACTTAAAAAGGAAAACACATCAGACTAACTGCAGACTTCTCAACTGAGACCTTACAAGCTAGAAGGAACTGGGGTCCTGTCCTCAGTCTTCTCAAACAGAACAATGCTGAGGCTAGAATTTTGTATCATGCAAACCTAAGTTTCATATATAAGGGGGAAATAAAGTGTTTCTCAGACAAGCAAACACAGGGAATTTGTCCACACAAGACCTGCCATGCAGAAAGTACTCAGAACTGCATTATTCACAGATCAGCAAAATAGACACTAACCAGTGTAAAATCACAGAAAAGCTAAAGGTTAAAGGCTAGATACCACAATGGCTCAAGAGATAAAACAAAGCAACAAAGTTCTCAACAAGAGGAACAGAAATACGCCCATTATCAATTCTTTCAATCAATATTAGTGGCTTGATTGCCCACTGAAGAGACATAGGTGAGCCAAATGGATAAATACACACAAGCCAAGTATCTGCTGTCTTCAGGAAACACATCTAACCCACAGGGACTCATTCAGACTCAAGGTGAAGGGATGGAAAACAATGTTCCATGCTAATAGAAAACAAAAGAAAGCTGGTATAGCAATTCTCATTTCAGATAAAAAGTTGATTCTTGTAAAAGATAAAAAAAATTGATATGCTTCTCATTAGATTAAGCAGAGGCAGAAAAGAAAGGACTCTAATAAGTCAATCAGGAATGAGAAAGGAGATATCACAAGTGATACCACAGAAATAAAAATATCATCTATGAATACCATAAAAATCTTGATGCACATAAGCTTGCAAATGTAGAGGAAATGGACACATTCTTATAAACGCACAGCTTCCCTAGGCTCAATCAGGAAGATATATAATTCCTGACCAGACCAATATCAAGCAACAAAATTGAAAGAATAATAAAAAACCTTCCCCCAAAAAAGGTCTAAGACCAGATGGTTTCACACCTGAATTCTGCTGGACCTACAAAGAACTGGTGCCTATCCTGCAGAAATTATTTCACAACATTGAGAAGGAAGGAATCCTCACCAACACATTTTATGAAGCCAATTTCACCCTGATACCAATGCTAAGAAAGGACTCAACAAAAAACTACAGACCAATATCCTTTATGAATATAGATGCAAAAAATGTCAATAAAATCCTAGCAAATAGAATTCAGCTGCTCATTAAAAATATAATCCATCATGACCAAGTGGACTTCATCCCAGAGATGCAGAGATGGTTCAACATATGCAAATCTATAAATGTAACTCACCACATAAACAGAAGTAAAAACAAAGACCATATGACCCTCTCAATAGACACAGAAAAAGTATTTGACAAAATTTAGCACTCTTCTATGACAAGAACTCTTAAGAAAATAGGCAGAGATGGGATTTACATCAAAATGATAAAAGCCATATATACCAAGCCCACAGCAAACATCATACTGAATGGGGAAAAATTGAAAGCATTCCTGCCTAGAACTGGAACCAGACAATGTTGCCCTCTATCACCACTTCTATTCAACATAGTGCTCTAAGTCCTTGCCAGAGCAATCATAAAAAAAGAAGCATATCAAAGGCATTCAAATGGAGGCAGAAGAGGTCAAACTATTGCTCTTTTCTGACAATATGATCTTATATCTAGAAAATCCCTATGATTCTGTGAAAAGGCTACTGGAATGGATAAATAAGTTCAGCAAGTGCTCAAGTTACAAAATCAATGTACACAAATCAGCAGCATTCCTATACGCCAACAACAGTCAAACTGAGAACCAAATCAAAGACTCCATTATCTTTCACAATGGCAACAAAGAAAATAAAATACCTAGAAATATATTTAACTAAGGAGGTGAAAGACCTCTACAGTGAGTACCATGAAACACTGAGGAAGGAAATAGCAGAGGACATAAACAGATGGAAAACCATCCCATGCTCATGGATCGGCAGAATCAACATTGTTAAAATATCTATACTACCCCAAGTGATCTATAGATTCAATGCAATCCCTAGTAAAATACCAACCTCATTTTTGTAGAACTAGAAAAAAATAAGTGTATGCTACAAATGAAACCAGGGGAGACCCCATATAGCAAATGCAACATTAAGCAAAAAGAATAAATTAGAAGGCATCAATTTACCAGACTCAAGCTATACTACAAGGCTATAGTAACCAGAACAACATGGGACTGGCACAAGAACAGAGACATAGACCAGTGGAACATAACTAAGAACCCAGATATAAAACCATCCTCATATAGCCATGTTATCTTTGACAAAGCAGACAAAAACATACACTGGGGAAAAGAATCCTTATTCAATAAATGGTGCTGGGAAAATTGGGTAGCCACATATAGAAGATTGATACAGCATCTGCACCTCTCAGCTCTCACAAAAATCAACTCACAACCAATAATAGACTTAAACCTAAGGCATGAAATCATAAGAATTCGAGAAGAAAATGTTGGAAAAACTCTTATAGACATCAGCTTAGGCAAAGAATTTATGAAGAGGACCCCAAAAGGAATACAGCATCAACCAAAAAATAAGCAAATGGGACCTGGTCAAATTAAAAAGCATCTGCATAGCCAAAGAAACTCTCCATAGAGCAAATAGACAACCTACAGAATGTGAGAAAATATTTGCATGCTATACATCCAATAAAGGGCTGATAATGAGAATCTGTATAGAACTTAGGAAAATCAGCAAGAAAAAAATCAAACAACCCCATTAAAAAGTGGGCAAAGGACATGAACAGGACCTTTTCGAAAGAGGATAGGCTAATGGCCAGAAAAAATGCTCAACATCTCTAATCATCAGGGAAATGCAAATCAAAATCACTGTGAGCTATCACTTAACTCCAGTGGGAATGGCTTTTATAAAAAAGTCCTAAAACAACAAATGTTTCTGTGGATACAGAGAGATGGAAACACTCATACACTGTTGGTGGGACTGCGACCTCGTATAACCTCTATTGAAAGTAATATGGAGATACCTCAAAGAGCTACAAGTAGAACTACCATTTGATCCAGAAATTCCACTACTGTTTATCGATCCAAAGGAAAAAGAGACATTCTATAAAGAAGTCATCTGCACTTGAATATTTCACAATTGCAAAGATGTGGAAACAACCCAAGTGCCCATCAATCCATGAGTGGATTAACAAAATGTAGTATATGTATACCATGGAGTTCTACACAGCCATAAAAATGATGAACTACCTGTTGTATTTTCGTGGATGGAGCTGAAGCCCATTCTTCTAAATGAAGCATCACAAGAATTGAAAAACAAAAACCACATGTACTCACCATTAAATTGGTACTAATTGATCAACACTAATGTGCACATATGGGAAGTATTATTCCTCGGGTGTCGGGTATGTGGGAGTGGGGAGTAGGGGATGGGTAAATCCACACCTAAAGGATGCAGGTTTTTGCTGCCTGGGGGATGGGCATGCTTGTTGGTGGTACAAAGGCAATTTATGTAACCAAAGCGTTTGTACTCCTGTAATACTCTGGAAACCCCCCCCTAAATTATTTTGATATCTTTGTCAGGCAGTTCACTGACCTCCACTTCTTTAGGTTTAGTTACTGTTTCTTTATCTTTTCCTTTGGTAGTACTATGTTTCTCTGATTATTTGTGACATTGGCCTTTCATTGGTGTCTGCACATTTGAAGAAGTAGGCATTTCTTCTAGTCTTTATAGGCTGGATGTGGCAGTTAAAGTCCTTCATCAGTTAGTCTATCCAGAGATTATGGATGGGCCACCTTGCAGGGCTGTGCATGGGCTTTCTGCTGGATCCCTCAGGCAGGGTGGCCTGGCTCCTGGGTTATTGTGTGGCAAGCCTGGTACTTGGATTAATGAGGCTTTGCATAATGCAAGAGCCTCTGTGATGGCCTGAAGCCTGTGTCCACAGGGCAGCCTGATACTGGGGAAGAACCTAAGACAGCTTTCAGGGTGTGGGTTGGTGCTGGGTGCCTGGTGTTTGTGTCCACAGGGGTGGGATGGTCCTGAGTCTGTGGGGCCTGGCCTGGCACTGGGGTTCCCTGGGGTGAGCCTGGCAACTGTGCCTGTGAGGGCAGTCTTGGTGTCTGGGAACATGGGGATGGGCCAGGAGACTGTGTCCATGAGGATGGACATGGAGCCTGAGTCTATAGGGGTAGGCCTGAGTCCTGAGTCCATAGGGCCCATCCTGGAGCCTAGATCCACGGGGCGGTCCTAGAACTTGGGTGTGTGGTGATTATCTTGGTGCTGGTGTCTACTGGGGCTAGGGTCCTGGACCCTGGGTCCACTGGGGTGTCAAGTCTAAGTCCCAGGGTCCTACCTGGTATTGGGGCAAATGTGGAGCCTGGGACTATGGGGCCTAGCCTGGAGCCTGGGTAAGCAGAGGCTGGCCTGGCACTGTAATGGACCTGGAGGCTGGTTTCATGGAAGCCAGCCTGCAGGCTGGTGCTGCAGGGCAGGTCTGTCACTGGGGCATGCGTGAAGCCTGGGCCCATGGGGGTAGGCCTGAGGCATGAGTTTGCAGGGCCAGCCTTGGGCCTGGGGCCTGGGGCTGTCAGGTCTAGCCCGGCACCAGGTTTCACTGGGACAGCTTGGTGCTGGGGTCGACAGCAAAATCAGGGGCTCAGTTCATTCTGCTTCTCCCACACAGAGGGTATCTCTGCGCTGTGCTGCCAAGGCTTGGGGTAGGGGTAACAGGAGGGCATGAAACTCCTTCTCACCCTCTTCAATGTGTCTTTTCTTATTTCCGTGCTCCATCCAGGTGCTGTAATCTCTCACCTGGATTCCTTAGGTCTTGTGAAGGTATTCTCATGCATGGGTGGTTGTTCAAATTGATGTTTCTTGGAGAGGCAATGTCTGGAAAGTCTTATTTCACCATCTTGCCTGGGAGGCTGATCTACTTTTCTTTTTTACTGATGGTAACACTATTTGAGGAGGAGATGAGGATTTATGCAAATGTAGATGGCATGGGATTAGCCCCTCTATCAATCTCTCTCCTAAAAATCAAGGAAATAATGAAATGTCAGAATTTTTTTTCAAATGTCAGAAATTTTAACAATCTGACTCACCTTCTTTGATTATTGTGTGCATCTGTTGGACACATAAGCATAAAGTTTTAGTGCATCGATGAAGCATTGTAAGTTTTTACCTCTTTATTTCTTCATGGTCTGCACATTCTAGAAAGAAGCCTAATTTTCTGGGTATTGGTTGGCTTGGTTTTTAGTGATTTATCATCATGATGTGTTATTACTTGTAGAAAAACCCTAAGGAATCTATGAAACAGCTATAAATAAAAGGTTGAAAGCTATATGGGTAATATACAGATATCAGTGTGAATTTAGTATACTAGCAGTACAGAATTAGAAAAAGAGACTTAAAAAGTTTTATTTACTATAACAACAGAAACATACAATATTTTGCAATATATCAACAAAAACCTGTAAAGACCTCTATACTGAAAACTACAAAATGGTACTGAGAAAATTAAAGAAGACTTATTTTTAAAATTTTTTAAAAAATTTTTAATTATTGTGGATATATAATAATGGTATATCTTTATAGAGTAGCTGTGATTTTTTTTCCTTTTATTTCAGGAAATTATGAGAGTATAAACATTTTGTTACATTTATTATCTTTGTCTCTTCCTAGCAAGGGTTAGAGGTTTGCCCCTCCCCTCCACAATGCCACAATGCTCACTGCGTCCATCAGTTGGGAGTCTACCCCTCAACCCCCTAATCCCTGGAGAACACCACCACCATGTGATCACCATAGTGTCAGTCAGTACCAATTTGATGGCGAGTATATGTGGAGCCCATTCTTCCCATCCTGTGTCACCTCACTTCAGATAATGGGCTCAAGCTCAATCCAGGAAAATATAAGCGGTGCTAGATCACTCTCATTTCTTATACTTGAGTAATATTCCATTGTATACATATACCAAATTTTAATAATCCACTCATGAATTGATGGGCACTTAGGTAGTTTCCACGTCCTTACAATAGTGAATTGTGCTGCCATAAACATTCGGGTGCAGAGGTCTTTATTATAGAATGTCTTATGCTCTTTTGGGTAGATGCCTAATAATGACATTGCTGGATCAAGTGGTATTTCTATTTTTAGCTCTTTGAGATATCTCCAAATTCTTTTCCACAGACGTTGCACTAATTTGAAGTCCCACCAGCAGTGTAAGAGTATTCCTGTCTCTCCACATCCTCGCTAGCATTTGTTGTTTTTGGATTTTCTGATAAAGGCCAGTCTCACTGGGGTTAGGTGGTATCTCATTGTGGTTTTGATTTGCATTTCTCTAATGATTAGAGATGTTGAGCATTTTTTTATATGTTTGCTGGCCATTATTCTGTCTTCTTTAAAAAAGTTTCTGTTCATTTCCATTGCCCATTTATTGATGAAGTTGTTTGATTTTTTCTTGTTCATTCTTTTAAGTTCTAGATAGATTCTTATTATCAGACCTTTATTGTATGTGTAGAGAGCAAATATGTTCTCCCATTCTGTAGGTTGTCTGTTCACTCCAATGATAGTTTCCTTGGCTGTGCAGAAGCTTTTAACCACTTCGGTACCACGCTCACTGGCCGCTAAACCTTGGCTACAGCCAGCACTCATAGTCCACACGATAGTTTGTGCTGTGCATTGACAACGAATCTGCTTTGCTCTTGTGTGATGAGGAAAGCTTTAAAGCACTGAAAGCTTGTTTTACTTTACAGGCAGCTTTAGGAAATAACTATAATAAATCCTACTAAAGACTTGTTAAAAGGTCACAGATTCATAGTAACTTATTAGCTGAATGTACACACTGCAACAGCAGAGATAAAAGTTGTAAAAGTAAAAGCTTTTGGCTGTCGACTAAAGTCGACACTCTGCTGTGCACCTTCATATCACGGCTGTCAGCTAAAGTCGACGCTCGGCTGTCCACATTCATCTGTGGTTGTTGATTATAGTCGACGCTCATACTGAAGTGGTTAATTTGATCAGATCCCATTTGTTTATTTTTGTTGCTGCAGTGATTGCTTTGGGGGTCTTCTTGAAAAATTCTTTGCCTAGGTCGATGTCTGAAAAGGTCTTCCCAATATCTTCTTCTAGGATTCTTAAGGTTTCATTCCTTAGATTTAAATCTGTTATTGACCTTGAGTGGATTTTTGTGAGAGGTGAGAGGTAGGGATCCAGTTTCATTCTTCTGCATGTAGCTACCCAGTTTTCCCAGCACCATTAATTGAAAAGAGATTCTTTTCCCCAATGTATATTTTTGTCTGCTTTATCAAAGATTAGATTACCATATGCAGATGGTAATCTCAGTCCTGTTCCAAAGATCAATGTCTCTGTTCTTGTGCCAGTACCAAGCTTCTTTAATTATTATTTCTTTCTAGTACAGCTTGAAGTCTGGAAGACTGATGCCTCCCAGTTTGTTCTTTTTACTTAAGATTGCTTTGGCTATACGAGGTCTTTTCTGGTTCCATACAAAGTGAAGAATTATTTTTTATTTTATTTTTTCTAGATCTGTAAAGAATGATGATGGTACTTTGATGGGGATTGCATTTATTCTGTAGATCACTTTAGGTAATATTGACATTTTAACGATATTGATTCTACCAATCCATGAACAAGGTAGATTTTTCCATTTGTTTGCATCTTCTACAATGTCTTTTTTTTTTTTTAGCATTTCATAGTTCTCCTTGTATAAATCTTTCATATCTTTTGTTAAATATATTCCTAGATATTTAATTTTCTTTGCAGCTATAGTAAAAGGTATTGCGTTTTTGATTTGAGTTTTGGCTTGACTGTTATTGGTGTATATGAATGCCTCTGATTTGTGTTTATTGATTTTGTAACCTGAGACTTTACTGAATTCATTTATCAAATCTAGGAGTCTCTTGGACAAGTCCATGGGGTTTTCTAGATATAAAATCATATCATTGGCAAAGAGTGAGAGTTTGATCTCATCTGCCCCCACTTGGATTCCCTTAATAACCCTCTCTTGCCTGACTGCTATAGTTAGGACTTCAAGCACTATGTTAAGTAAAAGTGGAGATAGTGAGCATCCTTGTCTAGTTCCTTTTCGAAGTGGGAATGGTTTCAATTTTTCCCCATTCATTATAATATTGGCCATGGATTCGTCATAAATGGACTTGATAATTCTAAGGTATGAGCCACCTATGCTTATTTTGTTAAGAGTTTTTAACATAAAGGTGTGTTGGACTTTGTTAAATGCTTTTTCTGCATCTATTGAGACAATCATATGGTCTTTGTTCTTGCTTTTATTTATGAGGAAAATTGCATTTATAGATTTGTGTATGTTGAACCAGGCTTGCATCCCTGGAATTCACCTGATCATGGTGAATTATCTTTTTGATGTGCTGCTGAATTCTATTTGCTAAAATTTTGTTGAGGATTTTTGCATCTATATTCATTAGGGATATTGGTCTGTAATTTTCTTTTTTTGTTGTGTCCTTTCTTGGCTTTGATATCAAGGTAATATTGGCTTCATAGAATGAATTAGGAAGGATACCATCTTTCTCAATATTGTGGAATAATTTCTGTAGCATAGGTATGAGTTCATCTTTGTATATTTGATAAAACTTTGAAGTGTAGCCATCTAGTCCAGGACTTTTCCATTTGGGAGGTTTTTAATTGCTGCTCCAATTTCTGAGTTTGAGATTGGTCTATTCAGAAATTCTGTTTCTTCCTGGGTGAATTTAGGGAGGTTGTATGTTTCCAGGAATTTGTCCATTTCCTCCTTGTTATGTAGTTTCTGGCCATATAGATTTTTATAGTAATCAAAAATAATGTTTTGTATTTCTGTAGTGTCTGTCGTGACCTCTCCTTTTTGTTTTCTGATTGAGTTTCCCTTTGAGTTCTTGTTAATCTAGCAAGAGGTCTATCAATTTTGTTTATCTTTTTGAAAAATTAGCTTCTGGTTTTGTTGATCTTCCGTATAATTCTCTTGTTTTCGATTTCGTTTAGTTCTGCTTTGATCTTAGTTCTTTCTTTTCTTCTACTAGGATTGGAATTGGTTTGGTCTTCTTTTTTCAGTTCCTTGAGTCTATTTATTAGGTTGTCAGTATCTAAGCTTTCTGTTTTTTGGATGTGAGTGTTTATTGCTATTAGTTTTCCTCTCAGGTATGCTTTCGCTGTATCCCACAGGTTTTGATAATTTGTGTCTCTGTTATCATTTAGTTCGAAGAAACTCTTGACTTTCCTCTGAATTTATTCCTTGAAACAATAATTTTTCAATAATAGATTGTTTAATTTCCATGACTTTGTGAAGCAGTGAGTGTTTCTGTAGGAATTGAACTCTAATTTTATACCACTATGGTCAGAGAAGACACATGGTAAAATTTCTATTTTTTAATTTGTTGAGATCTGATTTGTGGTCTAGTTTGTGCTCAATTTTGGAGAAGGTTCCATGGGCTGCTGAGAAGAATGTAAATTCAACCTTATTTGGGTGGAATGTCCTGTAGAGATCTGTCAGACCTTTTTGTTCCAGAGCTCTGTTTAAGTTCATTATTTCTTTGCTTATTTTCTGTTTGGAGGATCTATCCAGTTCATTCAGTGGAGTGTTGAAGTCCCCTGCTACTATGGCAGTATTGTTTAACATGCTATTTACATCAGACAAGGTTTGCTTTATGTAATTGGGTGCTCCTGCATTGGCTGCATAAATGTTAAGAATTGTTAAATCTTCTTGATGGATCTTCCCTTTCACAGCTGTGATGTTTTGAATTAATCAAAATACAATGTGAATTAATCAAATCAGGGTAATTGTGGTATACATCACCTCAGGCATTCATCATTTCTTCATGTTAGGAACATTCTAATTCCACTCTTTTAGTTATTTTAAAGTATACACTAACTTATTATTGATTATACTCACTTTGTTTTGTATCAGGAAGACTTATTTTATTTATTTATTTTTTAAAGACAGGGTCTCACTCTGTCACCCAGGCTGGAGTGCAGTGGTGTGATCATAGCTCATTGCAACTTCAAACTCCTGGGCTCAAGTAACCCCCACCCCCTCAGGTTCCTGAGTAGCAGGGAGTACAGGTAAGAGTCACCATGCCCAGCTAGAAAACTTAAATAAATGGAAAGATATACCATGTTTATGGATTGGAAGACTCAGTATTATTGTCAATTCTTCCCAAATAGGTATAAACATTCAATGCAATTCCAGTCATAATCCCAGCAGAACTTTTTATGAGAATTGATAAGATCATTCTAAAATTTACATGGAAATGCAAAGGATCTAGAATTTCAAAAGCCATCTTTGGAAATGAGAAGAACAAAGTTGGCAGACTTACACTGCCTGCTTTTGAGACTTGTATAAAGGTAGTAAAGCTACAATAATCAAGATAGTATGGTACAGGCATAAGGATTAACAAATAGATCAAAGGGTTGGCACAGAGAGCCCAGAACTAGCCCTAATATTATCTGATTATGTTTAATTTGGAAACAGTGGTTATACTTATGATTATGGTTATACTTAAGGGTATGATTATACTTAACTTGTGAACAGTGGTTCTTTTGATTCTATATTAAGTGTTGTTAGGAAAAGGAGGTGAGTACTATTTGAAAAAAAGACCCTAATTTGTAGGACAAGACACAGCACATGGTAATATTTTAGAGAGTTAAAATTTAGAGCCATTCACTACATTCATTGGATAGAATCATCATCCCCTACTTCTTCAGCCTATATAATCGGTAAGAATTATGAGACACATAAAAAGCTGACATTCAAGGATGGATCAACTGTTAGACACCTGATCACATTTTCTCATGTCATCTCTCTATATCTCTCATGTCATCTGGTATCCTCTATGTTCTTGGTCAGTCCTAAGTTCGAATAGTCTGTCCTATGATTTTCACTGCTACTTACACTTGTTAGAGCACTAATTTGGAGCTCAGAATATTGGTGTGAGGTGGTGGCATGGGTCACTTTTCTTGGGCAGTTCTGGCGTGGCATCCCTTCTTCATGACCTAGAGCCACAAGGAAGCCCTTCCATCATAGATAGTAACAACAGCCACACTTAATAAATCCTCATGTGCCTAGTTACATGATAAGCATTTTATATAAGTTAGACATTTTAGCCTAAATCAACCCTAGATGGTATGATTATTTTGTCTACTAAGTTTTCAACAACTACTTAAACTAAAAGTAGATTAAAAGATCAATTCTTATTAATAGAAGAGACCAGAGACATAAGAGCAATTCAGACAGGAAACATTATTTGGATTTTAATACAGAATTTACAATTTCTTATCTGCAATTCTGAAATCCAAAACAGCTCTGAAAATTGAACATTTGGGTAACAAATTTGGTGGCAAAATCTGAACTCTTGATAGCCCTGTGCACTGACAGTCATTGTGAATCTTTTGGAGGAGAATAAAGCACTTGCCCAGACAATGTTTTCTTTCCTTGGAGCATCTCAATGGAGTTGTATTTCGGGAAATGATGCCTGAAATAATCTTGCTATTGCTATTTAAGACCTCCTAATTTCTCTTTTGTATAAACTTGGACTTTCCTCCTCAGTTTACTTTGACATACTCTTTCCTGCCTAAGCATGCCAGGTGGTGACGTGATGACTTTATATCTTAAGGATCACATCTATGTGCATAATTCTTCAGGGTTCATGGGGCAGCTTTGTGTTCATTTTCTTGTTTGATCTTTAGTAAGACTCCTGCTTTTTTTCAGCATTAAAGAAATGGAAACTCAGAGGTCACAAAGCCGGCACGTGACAGAACCACTGCGCCCTCCCGGCTGTGCCATGCCCCTCTGAGGCACGTGCCCCTCAGGGACTAACCAAAGTGCCGTCCTCAAAGCAGCCTGTCAAAAGCCCTCACCTGAGGGAAGAATGTCATGTTTTATATCACACACAGCCTGCAGCACAGCCACAAGTGAAAACGTTGAATAGAGCAGCGAGGGGAACAGCTTCTGCCCGGGGGCAGGAGGGAGCTCTGTTGTCTCCGGGGCTTCGGGAGAGGCTGTGCTCACACGTGCCTGGGGGTTTCTGCCAGCTCTGCCTCCTTTGGCCCAGGCTTCTCTGCACTCTTGCGTGAGGCTGGAAACTCAAGATGAATTAGGTGATTTTCTGTTGAGCTGAAGGGCATGGTGGTTCGGGGGGTTTATTGCTTTTATACCAGGTTGTGGAAGGGTCTGGTGTCCAAACCTCAGTAGGAGCGTGTGACTGATACCACGTGTTCAAGGAATGTAGGGGAAGTCACTTAATATGCAGAAGAAGTGGCAGAAGAGTTGGGGCGGGAATCCAGACTCTCCAGGTCTGAGCTCATGCTCCTCTAACATGCGCTTTCTACCTGGAGCACTGAACAGCGGCCTCGACCCTTCATGCTGTACACGCCACAGCCCAGCAGCAGGGGGCGCCATTGATCTGTCGACGTTTCTAGGCCCAGCATTAAGAGTGTATTAGTATCTGCTAACATTTAATATGGGGATATCACATTCATAGATTGCAAGAACTGACACTGAGTCTGTTTTTTATTGAGAGTATATGAGACACCATGATGTACTCTAACATGGAGATGGCTGTGTCTGTGACAAGTGGGCCCAGTGCCTCAGACGTCCCTGGACACCCGTCTCTGTGTTGTTCAGGCTGCCATCCACACTGAGATAAAACGTGTGGAAAAATGGAACTCACCTGTCTTTTAGGACAATGTATCACTCCAAATTATCACCTTGAAATAAGCACACTGCTGCCCCGGTGCCCCACTCCCCGGGCAGTGCGGGCAGACAGACGAAAGATGCCACTCTGCTCATGCCAGCCGCAGGCCACCTTGCAGGACTGTGGCGGGAGTTAAATGTGACCCGTTTGTCAGCCACAAGCATGTGCTGGATGTGTAACTGACAAAAGCTGAGGACTGTCTGCAGGCGAGGGCTCCTGGCGTCAGGCTGGGACAGAGGTGGGATCCGTCCCTGGGGATATTTGACAACTCATTGGAACTTGGAGTTGGGGTGAAAGCAGAGGCCTGGCTCCACAACCTGCCCTCCAGACCCTATTTGTGTGTGTGCACGTGGGTGTTGTGGGTGCACAAGTCTCTGTTGGGGGGGGGCAGAGGTGAATTTAAATTGGGAGATGGAACTGAATTTGAATTGTTGGCACTTTCTGGTCACACTTGGTCTTGGAACTGGAGGAGCTGGGTCTGCAGGTGGCACTGTCAACCAAACTAAGGTTTTCTATTGACAAGGAGGACATAAGGAACGACCCAGTGAGGCCCCAGGTTGGGTTCTCATTAAAGCTACATGCCTGCTTCTTTCCTTCGCCTCCTGTCTTCCGCCCTCCCTCCTTCTTTCCTCCCTCCCCACAGGCCAGGAGGGCGAGCGAGATGACGTCCCACAGGCACAGAGGTGGAAGCAGCAGACAGAACGAGCTAGACTTGGGAGGCAAGTGTGGATAACAGAGTGCCATTGCATGATGCCAAGCCCAGGCAGTGTGCACGTCCAGGAAGTGCAGAGCTTGCTGTGCTTTTTATTCATCTCTTTGGGGAAATCGGGTATAGGAGAGAGGCATTACATTTGGTTTGTGTCTGCAGGAGGTATGCATTTGGATCTCAGGAGGGAACAGGACTAGAGACTTGCAGTGTTCCATGTGGGAGTTGTAAATGAAGCTGTGGAGACAGCAAAGGGGCCACCCATGACCCGCGGAACCCATGGGACCTGTGACATAACACAGCAGAGGAGGGAGCAGAGAGGAGAAGGAGGACCTAAGGGGAGGCCTTGCCAGATGCTCCATGGGATTGTCCCTTCTTTGGACCCACAGCACCGAGAGCTGATCACTTTCACCCTGGGCAGGTGAGGGGATTTGCACTTGAGACCACCTTACCTTGTGTGCTGTACCTGAGGCAAAAGGCAGGCTCTTCTCTGCTGAAATGAAAGCCATCCCCGTGCAGAAGCTGTTCCCTTCGCTGCTCTATTCAACGTTTTCACTTGTGGCTGTGCTGCAGGCTGTGTGTGATATAAAACATGACATTCTTCCCTCAGGTGAGGGCTTTTGACAGGCTGCTTTGAGGACGGCACTTTGGTTAGTCCCTGAGGGGCACGTGCCTCAGAGGGGCATGGCACAGCCGGGAGGGCGCAGTGGTTCTGTCACGTGCCGGCTTTGTGACCTCTGAGTTTCCATTTCTTTAATGCTGAAAAAAAGCAGGAGTCTTACTAAAGGAGGACTCTGAGGACAAGTGAGGCAGAAGGTGACACTGGACTGGCACAGCTAGAGGAGCAAGGCGGAGGGATGCGGCGGACACCGACCTCACTGAGTGTGTTTTGGTTCATTCTCTTAATCGCCCTGCAAAGAAGGTGTCCTTACATCCATTTTATAGAGGAGGAAGCTGAGGCCCCGATGAGTTGTTATCTGCCCAAGACCGCAGAGCTAGTGAGCGCTGGAGCAGCCTGTGGCCAGCCTGAGCGGGTGTCAGCAGAGGCCTCCACTGCGTCCGGCTCGCGGCGGGCTGCCTGCGGGGACGGTTCCCCTGCAGCTGTGCCCAGCTGCCCCGCTTAGTGAACTGACTCAGTAGGCATCTCCCGCGCTCATCTTCCGCGGCGTCCCGTGCCAGGCTCCCCTGCCCCGACGGCTGCAGAGCCCCGTGCTCGGCCGCCGCCGCCGCGCACGCGCTCCGGCGTCACTGCGTCGCTGCTGGTGCCCGCAAGGTCATGTTCTTAGGTAGCTTCTCCTGTGACGTCACTCCAGGAAACACGAACTAAAATGACCTCAGAGGCCGGGCGCGGGCAGGGGTATAACTGTGAACAGCGATGGCCATCCGACGGCAGTGCCGGGCCATGCAGCTCTGGGCGGAAAGTACGGGGTGTGAGCTCAGCGAGGCGGTGAGGGGCGGCTCGTGGGGCTTGTAAGAAACGGCCCAAGCAGTGTCTGAAAGGGGCTTACGAAGGAAGAGAACGTGGCACCCAGGAAATCAGCCTTTGGGAAATTGGTCGCATGTTTGGGAATAAAGGAACTCAAAAACATAGGGCCTAAGTAGCCAGTTGGATATCAGAGACTAGGAGAGCACTTCTTTCACTTTTGTTCTTAGGAGGAAGCTCTGAACTTCAGTCATAATATGCAAGTAAATCAATGAGGGGGGGCTGCACCCACACTCGTGGTGCCCAGCACCCCCGGTCCTGGGCAGTCAGCATTAGATTCGGCAGTGAGGCCGGGGTATCAGTGAGGGCTGGGAGTTTGTCCCTGTGGAGAGCGGGGACAGGAGAGGAATCCTAAATGGGTCCCACATGGATTAACAAAGGAGAAGTGGTTTCCATTAAAAAGCAAGAATTCTGTTTGTGTTTTCATTTGAACAATTCAGTTTTGAGAAGTCGTCATTGTCCTTACTAGGTGCTCTGCTAGTACCAGGGGATTGGATTTTTGAAGCCACTATTGTACATTTTAACACTGTTTTGGATGGATGGGGGAATTTGAAATGAGGAGGCTTAAAACTGTTACATTTCTAAAGTCACGCTGTTTGGTTCAGAGGCTATTTGAATACATGCTTCAGGATGCCTGGGATGTCAGGGCGGCCACCAGAAGCTTTTCCAGGAGTTCTGAGCTCTCTGAGAGGGTTTGCAGACCTGCAGTCAGGACAGACCCTAGGATAAGATCCTGGACCAAGGTGGAGCAGTAAAAGTCACCTCACTCCTTGTGGCCCGAGGGGATCTCTAGGAATTTGCCAAGAGCAGTTAGAGAATGACACTTGCAGGCACTCACATGCCCTGGGCCAGTCCCAGTGGGACTTAAACGTTCTTTCACAGAAAGGACAGCAAACTGGGAAGAGCAAAGCCCCTTTCAGATGCTGGAGGTCACTTGAGGAGTTGGAGTTGGAAGCCTGGAGCAGGAAATCTGGCCCTGAGCTGCCATTCCTTGTCTGTGTCTCCTGCAACTTCATGCATGTCCACGGGCACTCCAGCCCCTACTCTGTGCTGCTATTCCCAAGGTAAACCCAGCCCCATGGACCACGATCTACCCACTGCCTCCTCTGGCCGACTCTAGAGGGGATGTCTCAGCCTAATTCTCAGGCAAGTGCAGCCCTGGGGGACCCTGGAGTCACTGAATATATTTTGGCACAGGCTATGTAATAAGTCCCTGCAGGCAGACCTCAGACCTCCCAGTGAGGAGCGGAGGCCCTCTGCGCCTTGTCTGAGGGTGTCCTGGGACACCCTGGTTCCTCTGCAGCCACTGCTCCTCCCATACCCAGACAAACCCCATGGCTGTGCAAGGTGCTGTATGCCATGGTGCCTGAGGTCCCTTGAGGAGGTGGCTCCCAGGTGACTGGAGCTGACACCAGGGATGATGAACCTCGACCCACTGCCCTGATCTTTCTAGACTTGCCTTTGACCCCACATGCCTTCACCAGCTCAGACTGGCAGCTTTGCCTTCCTGCTGCTGTTTCTGCCTAGAACGCTCTCCCCACCAACCCACACGTCTGCAGGTCAGGACTGTCTTTTCAGACCTCAGGCTGCCATGATGCCAGACAAGCAGGACAAGCCCGTGCTTCCGAGTTCCCACAGGAAACCTGTGAGGAGCCATGAAAGGCAAAAGTGGATGACAACAAAAGATAACCACGCCCCAGTCGTCAGAGAAACTTTGGCTGATGTCACCATGAATAGCAACCAACTGCCAAGTGTCAGCTCTGAACTGTGCGCCTTCCTTCATGACCAGCACAGGAGGCTGAGAGGAAGACAGAACGGCCCACACCGCCCTGTGCTGCAGCTCTGGGATGCCGTCCCACCTGCGGAAGACTCCGGCACATGTGCGGGCTGTATGGGCTAGACGCACTCTTCGTGCCCCATTCTCACGCACTCTGACCAGCGCAGAGAGATCTCCCCACTCGGCCGAGCAAGCGGATCTTTCCTTGCATGAGCCAGCGGCCCCTGCAATAGAGCAGGAAACGTCCGGTGTGTTTCCAGTGGATGCACCTCGGTCCACCCTTACATGGCCTCCCTGGAGCAGGATGCAGCAGCAGCTAACAGCTCCAATTCCAAACCACATTAACAAGCCACTGGTACTTTATTAAGGATTTTGTAGGTGTTGGGTGTAAAGGGTTTACACTGCAAACCTTATGGTGAAACCCCATTAAAAACCCTCTAAATGTTTCCTTGTCCTTTCTCCCATGGAGTCAGCAGCCTCATCCACCTGCCAGAGCCTGTCTGCCTCTCAGGCTGGGCTGTTTCACCCTGGCCACCCCAAGCAGCTTCTCTTAGCTTCTCCCATTGTGTCTCCAGACTCATTCTTTGCTGGTTTAAGGAGGGCTCTCCTTGGAATTGAACCCCTGTGCCGTGTCCAATGTCTGTTCCCCTTCTTTTTACAATAAACGCCTGGAGGCTCTTGGGTGGGCACATGGCCATGTGAATAGACTCCACTTCCTAGCATGGCCATGTGAGGTGCCTGCCCAGTGATAGCTGGGCATGACTTCTGACAAGTGCTCTCTTTCCTTTCTTTCTTTCTTTCTTTTTTTTTTTTTTTTGGACAAGGTCTCTCTCTGTCACTCCGGGTAGAGTGCAGAGGTGTCATCATAGCTCACTGCAACCTCCATCTCCTGACCTCAAGCGATCCTCCTGCCTCAGCCTCCCAAGAAGTGCTCTTAGGAGCAGGAGGCATGCCCTTCCCAGGCTCTGTGTCCTCCTCTCCTGGAATCCTGTAGCTGGAGTAGGGACAGCCACCTCCGAGGCTCTTGCGGCAGCTGTGTGCCCTGAGCCTCAAAGAGAAACCAGAGAAAGAGCATGAGCCCCTGAGGGATGAGACATTTGATTCAAACTTTTAAAGAATTTTCCAAATTTTCTCTGTTGTATTTTTCCTACATGCCTTATTTTTATAATCAGAAAAAATCCCACCATTTGAGGCCTATTTTAAATTTTACTTTATCAAGATGTCCATGATTTTCTCATATCAAAGAAAAAAATATAAAATAACTGACAATTTGATTCTTCAAATATTCTGCTGTTTTGGCAAAATACGAGGTTGGGATCCTGACAGCACAGGTCGCATCTGGGCCCCTGATCTTCTCTCTCCAGGTCTTAAAATCCCTAACACAGCCTCACGTTGAACTGGCCCTGCCCTCCTGGGACATCTGAACCTGGGACTGCCCTGATGGCAGCAGAGGAGGAGCAAAGGGGCAAAGGGTGGGCGATTCGATTCGGGTGGTGTTTGTAGATGGAGAGAGATGGTCCGCTCTTTTCCCTATTCCTGCTTTTGGGAAGCTGGTGTAATGTTCGCATTTAGGGGGACGGTGGTTTCTGGGCATCCTACTCATTCCTGATCCAACAACGTGAGGCGCAGCCCCTCCTCCGGTCCCAGGCCCATCCGTGGATGTGGCTCCCGCCCAGGCCCAGGCTCCTGGACTGCCTCGGAATGAGGAGGCTGAACCGCTGGGAACCGTCCATCCGGTGCTCAGCCCCGGCGACCCTCCCGCTTTCCCGTTGCCTGCAACCCTTCGGCCCGGTGGGTCTGGTGGGGTGGGGAGGGCGCCCTACGCCTGAGCCTCCCTTCAGCTCCGGCGTGGGCCGCGGTCTCGAAGTCGCCCCGAGGGCAGGCCCCGCACAGGGCTCCGCCTACTCCAGGCTCGGCTCTCTCTGCAGCTCGGAGCCGAGACTCGGAACAGCCGCGCCGGCCTTGAACCGCGAGCGGGGCCTGGGCCCCGGGCTTCGCACTCTGTGCGCCCCACGAGATTCCCTTCGCAGAGCCGTCTCGCGCAAGGTAAATGGTAAACATTATTTCGTGACACACCACCACGCCACGTCGGGCAGAGCGCGGCAGCTCGCGACCCGGAGAGACAGTCCCCGCGGGATGGCCGGCGCGCGGCCCTTCTGCCTGGGGACCCCCAGAGGGGAGGGTGTGGGCGGAGTCCTGGGGACGACGGGCCGAGGAAGGGCGCCCCGGCTCCTGGACTGGAGCGTGAGGTGCGTGAGGGCCACTGTGCTCGTGGCGGCTGTGGTGACACGAAAGTGGAGACCAGACAGGGGCTGCTCTCCTGATGGCTTCTGTCATCATTCCGCATGCAGAGGTGAAGTCTGCATAATTTCAGAAAACAACAGTGACACGTAAGCATCAGAAGGACTTCTTCACACTCAGTCCTCACGGGTGGGACCCGCCCGCCCGTGCCGATCCCACGCCACCAAACCTGGGCCTCCACGTTTTCCTTCCATGCCCTTTGACTGCATTTTCCTATGACGACAATTTTGCAATATTAGAAATATTAGATATTAGAAATATTTATTCTGTTCTCTACTAAGGTTAATCACAATGTTATTTCTCACTGACAGTGTGGGAGAGGAGTCGCCGCACTCCTGCAGGTCTCGCACGAACGCACGCCGGGACTGCGCAGCCGCGGTGGCGAGGGGCGGTGGGGCACCGCCTTTGCTGCTCTGTATCATTTCTTGAGACTACTGCAGGGCTGCAATCTAGCAAAAGCAAAGAGCAACTAATCTTCGTGTATGTATCTCCCCATCACCTTTTTTCCTACAGAAAGTCCTAAAACAACAAATGTTGGCATGGATGCCGAGAGATAGGAACACTCCTACACTGCTGGTGGGACTGCAAAGTAGTACAACCTCTGTGGAAAGCAATATGGAGATACCTGAAAGAGCTACAAGTAGATCTACCATTTGATCCAGCAATCCCATTACTGGGCATCTACCCAAAGGAAAAAAGTCATCTATAAAAAAGGCATCTTCTCTCAAATGTTTATTGCAGCACAATTCACATCTGCAAAGATGTGGAAACAACCCAAGTGCCCATCAATACATGAGTGGATTAATATAATGTGGTATATGTATACCATGGAGTTCTACTCAGCCACAAAAAACAATGATGATCTAGCACCTCTTATATTATCCTGGTTAGAGCTGGAGCCTATTCTACTAAGTGAAGTATCACAAGAATAAAAAAAACAAGCACCACATGTACCTATCATCAAATTGGTACTAATCGATCAACACTAATGTGCACATGTAGTAGTAACATTCATCAGGTGTCAGGCAGGTGGGAATGGGGAGGATGGGATGGGTAAATTCACACCCAGTGCCTATGGTGTACACCATCTGGGGGATGGGCATACTTGTAGCTCAGGCTATGGCGGTACAAAGGCAATTTATGTAACCAAAGTATTGTACCCCTATAATATTCTGAAAAAACAAAACAAACAAACAGCAAATGAGAAAGAAGCTGTGGGATCTGGGAAATAGTGGATGGAAGACAAGAGAGCTCTGAAGGTTCCTAGGAGGCAGAACCCACCAGGCCTGGAAAGCAGTGTATTTTCCTTGACGTGAGGGGAGGAGGGCTCTTTCCCCAAATGCGGGTGTTTTGAAGGCACTGGAAGGATCCCAGAAAGTAGCTCAACTGTAAATGGCCAGTCTATACTTAGTGCTCATCAAAAGCTCTCACCACTAAAAGATCTTACCTACATTTTCCAGCAGACTTAAAGATGCTCAAATGGAAAGGAGACCTGGCTGCCACTGGCTCTGATGGCCAGGAATCCCAAGTTATGAATCGGAGCAGAGAAGGAGTTAGTGCAGTAATCTGGTAAGTATTTTATATCCTATGTGACTTTGATTAATAAACATCAGCGATTATATTTAAAAGAGGAATAAGTTCTGTTTCAGAAAACTTTGTATCTCCCACTGTGAGCCTGACAGTTTCCCAGTATGTAACAACTTCTCTGATGGGATCAGCAGTGACACTAACAGATGTGGTTTTGGTATTGTATAATGAAATATGACATTTGAAAAAATTCCTAACTTAAGGATCCAGTATTTTCCAAATGTCCAGTGCATTTTGTTACAACATCATGCTTGAGTAAAAGATCTATTCAAACTGTAAGATAAAGCAACGGATATTGATGTGCTGGAATATGAAAATTTAATCGACATGCTTTCAAATTCCATGTTGCAACTAACGTTTGAGAAACAAATATTTTTGAGTTTTGATATAATATCAAAAAATCCATAACTGTCCAAAAAGATAGTTAAATACTCCTCCCTTTTCTGAATTTTCTGCAAATATTTCAACCATAATAGCATACCACAACAGATTACAGATATTTGTAAAAATAGTAAACAGTGCCACTCTTCTCACTAAATTTTCTTTTAAAGACACAATTGTTTTTCATAAAAATTTTAAATTTATGTTAACATGTAATTTTTTTAATACTGGTATTTTAAATGAGTTAATATATACCTTAAAAGCTCTTACCTTTAATTTCTACTTTAGTAAACATTGATAGATATAAACCACATAGCCAAAAGCTCTTTAAAATCTTTAATAACTTTTTTTGGACACATTTTATTTGCCACAATCTCTGCCATTAAAAAAATAGGTATTTTATTCCCTGTCCACCATCAGTGTTTTCTTATTTACAAATACTTCTAGAAACTTCTGGAAATTCCTTTTGAAGTGTTCCTGTTTTAGATAGACATCACGCTGACATAGCACTGAAACACCTGGCTGGGTCATGGCAGGAAGGCTCACTGCCTGTCCCAGCCACAGGGAATTGGTGTGAACATCGCTTGTGGACACACAGGAGGAAGAGTTTCAACAACAAAGCTCAGCAGAGCACAAAATGAAAAATAATCATGGGAAAAGTTTAATGGTGATATTATCAAACTTCAGCTTGTGAATAATGCTGTTATCAAGGTTGAAGAGAAGCCCTTAGAAATGTGACCAGATCTTTAATTCTCTCAAAGAACTGTAAATGAAACAGAAATACACTTATTGGAAGGGGAAGGAAAATGGCTCATGTGACAGAAATGTCCCATGTATTGCCTACTTTGGTAAGATCAAAGAAGCATATAAGCCAAGCAACAGGGTGGGTCAGTCCAGCTAGTATTTCTGCTCACAAATGGGGAACATCAAGGATGGGGAAGCCTCTAGGATGGCTGGAGTCTTCTCACGGTTTTCTTCCATGCCATTTGCATGTTCCTGCAACTGATCAAAACCAGAATTTTCCAGTGACTGCTATTCCCAGGGGTCTCCAGTGTGGCTTAATTGTGACGTTAGGCCCTGTCCACTGCATCCAGCTCAACTGCACACATAGATACCTGATCTACAACTGAGGTTTCGTGGTGGTTTTGAAAAGGTTCATTGGAATTCAGACTTGAAAAGCATGTCAATTTATGGCAAAACATATGCCATCCACCTCAAAATCCTGCATTTTCATCCAGTGACTTTGCAAACCATTACAGCAATTGATGCAATAAGCGTAGAGCTTCACTGATGTGATGACATTACTCGATTCATCTTGTGTGGCCCATCTGGATTCTGACTTGTAGCTGGCTTGGACTTCCTTTTGGCATTTGGCTGAGTAGATAATGTATATGCTTCTCTTTAGGAAAATTCCATGATGACTGCAAAGTAACTATAACCTGAATGCTGATTGTGGGTTGACCCTCTCTGATCAATCACGATCACAGTGACGATGGTCTGAAGTACCAAGGCAATGAAGGTGTTGATTCTGAACACCAGGGTGTAGTGTCCCATGCTCGTTACCTGCAGTCTGGAATGCTGCTGTGGTTAGAAGTACGCAGCTGGACTTGAATATCAAATGCTGGTGTACCCAGATGCTGGTTGAGTAATGCGTGAGAAATCAAGAGCATGTGTGGCCAACTGAGAAGGCTCCAGGGCTGACTCCCACAGCAGAGCCTGGCTAGCCCACTGCAAAGGTGGCCTGAGGCTGCCTCTGTACCTTGAGTTCCTAATGAACTGTAAGTTTTCTAGAATTCTAGTGTTTGTTTTTAACAACACTGGAACAAGCTTTTTAACAAGCTCTTTAAGATTGAATTTTCTCATTAGCAACTAGACCTATCAGTTATTTTCCTTAAGTGACAGGCTTGGTTTGTTCACTTTTGAGAAAATATCTGCCTAATACCCCAGTGAGAATATTATTATATTTGTCTGTCATTCAGTTTTTCAAGTGAAATTGTTGTTCCACAAACAAACTGACTGGCTAGCTTAGCTTGTAAATCAAAATTAGCACAAGCGCTTTTCCTTGAGATGGCAACGTGGTTCATTGTTCGGTGGAAGTGTTTCACATTCAGTTTCCTCCAAAGAAGACATACAAATTGCAAACAGGTATATGTCAAGAAGCTCAACCATGAGATGGCATCTCACACCTGTTAGGATGTCCATTATTAACAACAACCAAAAAAAAAACAAAAAAAAAAACTAACAAGTGTTGATGAGAAAGTGGATAAAACGGAACCCTTTTACTCTGCTGGTGAAAATGTAAAGTGGTACAGCCATTGTGGAAAACAGCGTGGAGGTTCCTCAAAAACTAAAACCCGAACTACCACATGATCCAGCAGTCAAATCAGTGTGTCAAAGAGATGTCTGCACTCCACGTCCACTGCTGCACTATTCACAACAGCCGACATAAGGAAACCATCCAGGTGTCTGTAAATAGAATGAGTCGACTAAGAAAATGTGCTGTATGCATAATGGAATGCTATCAAAGGGAATCCTGTCATTGGCAACAACACAGGTGAACTATGTCAAGTGAAATAAACCAGACACAGAAAGACAAACACCGCATAACCTCACTTACACGCAGAATCTGAAATGGTCAAACTCATAGAAGCAGAGAGTAGAATGGTGGTTGCCAGGGCTTGAGGTGAGCTGGGGAAGTGGGAGGTGATGGCCAAAGGCAAAAAGTTTCTGTTATGCAGGATGAATAAATGCTGGAGATCTCATTTACAGCACTGTGCCTGTCTCCAACAATTAAACTGCGTACTTAAAATTCACTAAAAGGATAGATCTAATGTTAAGAGCTCATATTGCAAAAAATTCCAACAAAACAATAATACATGTACTTATTACCACTGAACTGCATACTTAAAAGTGGGAAAGATGGTAAATTATACATGTATATTTTACCTCAATAAAAATAAATTTAAAAAATACAGAGTACAGAAGGAAACTTTGGGAGGTGATGGATGTTTCTGGCCTTGATGGTGGTGATGGTTTCAAGGTGTATACTTGTCCCCCAGTTCAAGATGTACATAGTAAATATGCACAGCTTTTTATTTGTCAACCAGACCTCAATAAAGTCGTTTAAAAAAAGACAATGAAATTAATAATTTTTACTGCTTTGCCAAGAACGTTCTTCAGTGAACTGACGTAATGTATCGCTGTTGTTGCTATCTGTCTGTTGGCTGTGCCTGCACGATAGCGAGCAACGCAGCGAGGGCCGGCGCAGACAATGCCCTGCCGCGCGGCGAGGTGCCAGCAGCTATACCCATGGCTGCTTCTGCACTGTCAAGGTGGGGCCAACGCTGTAACGTCTCCATCCTTTATTCTGTAATTATCAGCTGGTCTTCCACTTTAAGGAAGTGCTTCCTCTTCTCTCTTATTTGCTTGTCCTATATTGGTTATGGAATCATAAATTCCTCTTTTTTCCACTGGGTCATAATCTGTTGCACTCACCATTTCTTTTGTTGTTCAAGTTGTTATAGATTTGGCCTGGGGTAGTCCCATGGAGCTGGTTCTTATCTGCTGCTTTCTGCCCCATTTTCCCACCTTTTCCTGCAGACTGGCCTCCTCTGCCATATTTACACATCTTGTGCCTGTCACCAGCTGACCCATATTGGCTGTGTGGATGCTGGGCTGACAGGTGCACCCTGCACCGCAGGGCGGAAGGTGGGTGATGTAGTGAAACCCTCTTCTCTCGCACTCACAGCCTTTCTGAACCTTCAGTTTCTTTGGCCTTTGCCTGGAATGGAATAACTCTGTAATGCAATGCAATATTTTCAGGACATTTATCAATACTATATTATTTTAGAATTTTGGCCCACATATTCTTGAAAAGTTTGTTTCTACAGATAATTGACTCAATAAAACATTAAGATGCGTACCCGGAAAAGGTTCCCTGGCAGAGCCTTTGGTGTCATTTCCGAGCTCTCTCAATAATGATGTCAGACTGGTGTTTCTATTATGTTAACTGCTGTATGCACCAAGCCAGATGGGACAGTCCCTGTCTTCATGGAGTCCCCTCCTCGCAGAGGCAGGCCAGGGCATGAAGGTGGGGAGGGGGATGCTGGGGCCAAGAACCTTCCCAGAACAGCGCTAAGCTCTGGCTTCCAGGGTGGTGCCAGACCAGCTCTCTGGGTCCAGCTGGAATTCTGGAATAAGGCTGAGCTTCATTAGCAGATTCGCTGAGGTCAGAAGTGTCTCGGCAAGGTGACAGAAGAGCCAGTTGGCTCTGTCCTTGGAGATGAGGGGTGGGCAGGTGCTGTCTCGCTGGCCCTATGCCAGGGCTGTGCTGGCTGTGCTGTTGGGAACTGAGCAGCCACGGCCACCAGACCAGTCTGCTCTGCCTGCCTCCTGCTGCAACTGTGAGGAGGGGAGAGAGGGAGGAGGCAGCTGCTGGGTTTTATCTTTCTCCATTCTGGCCCACTGCCTTGCTGGCATAATGTGGTTATCATTTGTCACCAGAACTTCAGTTGTCCTGTGAGGCTGATACATTTGTTTCCCAAAACTGAAATTCAAATAGCTGTATGTCTTTTCAATTTATACTTCTTCTCCACTTATAGGAAGAGAATCTCCTTTTACATAAAACTGTACATAACATTGGGGGCCCTTATGGTTTGTGGTGTTTTTAATGTTCAGGAACAGGCTAGAGCATTATAGCCATCCTATAAAACAATTGCCTTGAATTGATAAGAAAATATCTGTGCCTGCATATTAAGAAGTTTAATTTTCCTTATGTATATTTATCCCTTGGGTTAGCCCATGTCCCTTCAGTGGGCAGTTCAAGCCATTCACACTTATTGAAAGAATTGATAAGCGGGGCAGATTTCTGTTCATCCTATTGAGTTGAATTTTGTTGCTTTGTTTTCTCTCTTGAGCCATTATAGTATCTGGCCTTTGCCCTTTAGCTTTTGGATGATTTTACACTGGTGAGTGTCTCCTGTATGACTCATGTATGACTGCTGATCTGTATGTAAAGCTGTTCTGAGTACTTTGTGCAGGGCAGATCTTGTTTTGCCAAATTCCCTCAGTGTTTGCTTGTCTGAGAAAGACTTTATTTCCCCTCATATATGAAACTCAGTTTTGCAAGATACAAAATTCTAGTCTGGGCATTATTCTCTTTGAGAAGACTGAGAATGGGGCCCCAGTCCCTTCTGGCTTGTAAGGTCTCCGTTGAGAAGTCTGCAGTAGTCTGACGGGTTTTCTTTATGGCTCATAGGAAAGCCTCTTTTGTGTTTACTTTGGCCAGTCTAATGACTGCGTGTCCTGATGTTTGCCTCTTTGTGTTGGATCTCCCAGGAATCCTTGGAGCTTCTTGTACCTTGATATCTAGATTGCTAGGAAAGCCAGGAAAGTTTTCCTCCATTATTTCCTCAAATAGATTATCCAATCCTTCTGTATTTTCTTCTTCACACTCAGGAATGTCTATGATTCTTATGTTAGGACTCTTCACATAATCCCACATTTCTTGTAGGCTTTGATCTTATTTCTCTGCTCTATAAACCTCTGAATAGACATTTTTTTCTCATCAGCTCATGTGCCATTCTCTAAGATTGACCATATACTAGGCCAAAAAACATGTCTCAGCAAATTAAAAAAAATAGAAATTATACATGCATCTTCTCAGACCACATTGGAATAAAATTAGAAATCAATTCCAACAAAACACTCTTCTCTACACAAAGTCATGGAAACTAAACAACCTACTGCTGAATGATAGCCAGGTCAAGGAGGAATTAAGATGGACATCAAAAGATTCTTTGAACTAAATTACAAAGGGGATACAAATTATCAAAATATGTGGGAAACAGCTAAAGCAGTCCTCAGATGAAAATTCATAGCCATAAATGCCAGTATCCAAAAGACAGAAAGATCACAAATCAACAACCTAATGAATCATCTCAAAGAAATGGAAGAGGATTAGCAAAAACATCCCAAATGTAGCAGAAGAAAAGAAATAACCAAGATCAGAGCAGAACTAAATGAAATCAATAACAAAAATACTATACAGAAGATTAATAAAACAAAAGGTTGATTCTTTGAAAAGATAAACAAAATTAACACTCCTTTCACTAGATTAACCAGAAGCAGAAAAGAAAGGACTCTAATAAGCTCAATCAGGAGTGAAAAAGGAGAGATTACAACCAATACCACAGAAATAAAAATGTCATCTATGAATACTATAACATCTCCTGCACATAAACTTGAAAACGTGGAGGAAATGGACAAATTCTTAGAAACACACAACCTCACTAGGCTCAATTAGGAAGAAATAGAATTCCTGAATAGATGAATATCAAATACTAAAATTGAAGCATTAATAAAAAATCTTCCAACAAAAAAAAACTGCCCCAGAGAGTTTCAAACCCCAATTTTACCAGACCTACAAAAAAAAACTAGTGTCTATCCTGCTGAAATTATTCCATGACATTAAGAAGGAAAGAATCTTCCACAGCACATTTCATGAAACCTACATCACCCTGATACCAAAACCAGGAAAGGCCTCAACAAAAAAAGAAAACTATAGACCAATATCCTTTATGCAAAAATTCTCAAAAAGTCCTAGCAAACTGAATTCAGTCACTTATCAAAAAAATAATCCATCACTATCTAGTGGGCTTCATCCCAGAGATGCAGGGATGGTTCAACATACACAAATCTATAAGTGTAACTCACTACATAAAGAGAAGTAAAAACAAAGACCATATGATACTCTCAATAGACACAGAAAAAGTATTCGACAAAATATAGCACTCTTTTATAATAAGAACGCTTAACAAAATAGGCATAGATAGAACTTACTCAAAATGATAAAAGCCATATATGCCAAACCCACAGCCAACATCATACTGAATGGGGAAAAATTGAAAGCATTCCAACTTAGAACTGGAACCAGACAATGTTGCCCTCTATCACCACTTCTATTCAACATAGTGCTCTAAGTCCTAGCTAGAGCAATCAGATAAGAGAAGAAAATCAATGGCATCCAAATGGAGGCAGAAGAGGTCAAACTATTGCTATTTGGTGATGATATAATCTTATTTATAGAAAACCCCAAAGATTCTGACAAGAGATGACTAGAAATGATTAAAAAATTCAGCAAAGTCTCAGGTTACAAAATCAACGTACACAAGTCAGTAGCATACCTATACGTAAACAACAGTCAAACTGAGAACCAAATCAAAGACTCCATATCTTTCAAAATGGCAACAAAGAAAATAAAATACCTAGAAATATATTTAACTAAGGAGGTGAAAGACCTCTACAGTGAGTACCATGAAACACTGAGGAAGGAAATAGCAGAGGACATAAACAGATGGAAAACCATCCTGTGCTCATGGATCGGCAGAATCAACATTGTTAAAATACGTATACTACCCAAAGTGATCTACAAATTCAATGCAATCCCTAGTAAAATACCAACCTCATTTTTGTAGAACTAGAAAAAAATAAGTGTATGCTACAAGTGGAACCAGAGGAGATCCCATATAACAAATGCAACATTAAGCAAAAAGAATAAATTAGAAAGCATCAATTTACCAGACTCAAGCTATACTACAAGGCTATAGTAACCAGAACAACATGGGACCGGCATAAGAACAGAGCCATAGACTAATGGAACAGAACTGAGAACCCAGATATAAAGCCATCCTCATATCTTATCTTTGACAAAGCAGACAAAAACATACACTGGGGAAAATAATCCCTATTCAATAAATGGTTCTGGGAAAATTGGATAGCCACATATAGAAGATTGAAACAGGATCTGCACCTCTCTGCTCTCAGAAAAATCAACTCACAATGGATAACAGACTTAGACCTAACATGAAATCATAAGCATTCTAGAAGAAAACATTGGAAAAACTCTTACAGACATTGGCCTAGGCAAAGAATTTATGAGTAAGATCTCAAAAGGAATCACAGCATCAACAAAAATAAGCAAATGGGACCTGATCAAATTAAAAAGCTTCTGCACAGCCAAAGAAACTGTCAGTAGAGGAAATAGATAACCTACAGAATGTGAGAAAATATTTGCATGCTATATATCTGATAAAGGGCTAATAACTAGACTCCATATAGAACTTAGGAAAATCAGCAAGAAAAAAATCAAACAACCCCATTAAAAAGTGGGCAAAGGACATGAACACAACCTTTTTTTCCTTTTTTTTTAATTTCAGCATATTTTGGGGGTACAAATATTACGGTTACATATATTGCCTATCCCCCCTCCTCCCTCGAGGCAGAGCCTCTAGCAGGACCATCCCCCAAACGTTGCACATCTCACTCATTGTGTTTGTATGTACCCATCCCCTCCTCCCCCCTCCCACCCACCCAACACTGGATAAATGTTATTCCTATATGTCCACTTAGGTGTTGATCCGTTAATACCAATTTGCTGGTGAGTACATGTGGTGCTTGTTTTTCCATTCTTGAGATACTTCACGTATTAGAATGGGTTCCAGCTGAATCCAGGAATATACAAGAGGTGCTATATCACCAATGTTTATTAAAGCTGAATAGTACTCCATGGTATACATATACCACATTTTGTTAATCCACTCATGTATTGATGGGCAACTGGGTTGTTTCCACAACTTTGCAATTCTGAACTGTGCTGCTATAAACATTCGAGTGCAGGTGTCTTTTTCATAGAGTGACTTTTGTTCTTTTGGGTAGATGCCCAGTAATGGCATTGCTGGATCTAATGGTAGATCTACTTGTATCGCTATAAGGTATCTCCATATTGCTTTCCACAGAGAAGGAACTAGTTTGCAGTCCCACCAGCAGTGTAGGAGTGTTCCTATCTCTCCGCAT
>VBSM01002217.1:338170-350166 GCA_008086735.1 Cheirogaleus medius
ATTAAATCTAGGAGTCTCTTGGATGAGTCCATGGGGTTTTCTAGATATAATATCATTTCATCAGTGAAGAGCAAGAGTTTGATCTCATCTGCCCCCACTTGGATGCCCTTAATACCCCTCTCTTGCCTGATTTCTATAGCTAGGACTTCAAGCACTGTGTTGAATGGAAGAGGAGATAGTGGGCATCCTTGTCTAGTTCCAGTTTGAAAAGGGAATGATTTCCATTTTTCCTCATTTTGAATGATATTAGCAGTGGGTTTGTCATACATGGATTTGATAAATTTAAGGTATGAGCAGTCTATGCCTATTTTGTTAAGAGTCTTTATCATAAAGGTGTGTTGGACTTTGTCAAATGCGTTTTCTGCATCTATTGACAGAATCATATGGTCTTTGTTCTTGATTTTATTTATGAAGTGAATTTTATTTATAGACTTGCATATGTTGAACCAGCCTTGCATCCCTGGAATAAAGCCCACCTGGTCATGGTGAATTATTTTTTTGATGTGCTGCTGAATTCTGTTTGCTAGAATGTTGTTGAGGATTTTTGCATCTATATTCATGAGGAATATCGGTGTGTAATTTTCTTTTTTTGTTGTATCCTTTCTTGGCTCTGGTATCAAGGTGATATTGGCTTCCTTAAAATGAGTTAGGAAGGATACCATCCTTCTCAATGGTGTGGAATAGTTTCTGTAGTATAGGTATGAGTTCATCTTTGTATGTTTGGTAGAACTCTGAAGTGTAACCATCTGGCCTGGGACTTTTCCTTTTGGGGAAGTTTTTTTATTACTGCTTCAATTTCTGAGCTTGAGATTGGTCTATTCAGGAATTCTGTTACCTCCTGGGTGAACTGAGGAGGGTTGTATGAATCCAGGAATTTGTCCATTTCATCTTCGTTCTGTAGTTTTTGGGCATATAGTTTTTTATACTAGTCAAATATAATGTTTTGTATTTCTATGGTGTCTGTTGTGATCTCTCCTTTTTCATTTCTTACTGAGTTTATTAGAGTCCTTGAGTCCTTGTTGATCTAGCAAGAGGGCCATTAATTTTGTTGATCTTTTCAAAAAACTAGCTTCTTGTTTTGTTGATCTTTAGTATAGTTTTCTTGTTCTCCCTTTCATTAAGTCCTGCTTTGATCTTCATTATTTCTTTTCTTCTACTAGGATTGGAAATTGTTTGCTCTTCTTTTTCCAATTCTTTGAGCCTATTCATTAGGTTGTTAGTATCTAAGCTTTCTGTTTTTTGGATGTGAGCGTTGATTGCTATTAGTTTTCCTCTCAGGTAAGCTTTTGCTGTATCCCACAGGTTTTGGTAACAAGTATTTCTGTTATCATTTAGTTCAAAGAAACTCTTGATTTCCCTCTGAATTTCTTCCCTGATGCAATAATTTTTCAATAATAGATTGTTTTGTTTCCATGATTTTATGAGGTGTTGAGTGCTACTATAGGAATTGAAATGTAATTTTATACCACTATGGTTGGAAAAGATACAAGGTATAAATTCTATTTTCTTTAATTTTTTGAGATCTGATTTGCAGCCTAGGATGTGATCAATTTTGGAGAAGGATCCATGGGCTGCTGAGAAGAATGTAAATTCAACTTTAATTGGATGGAATGTTCTATAGAGATCTGTCAGAACTTTTTGATCAAGGGCTCTGTTCAGGTCCATTATTTCTTTGCTTATTTTCTGTTTGGAGGATCTATCCAGATCATTCAGTGGAGTGTTGAAGTCTCCTGCTACTATGGCAGTGTTGTGTAACATGGTGTTCAGATTAGATAAAGTTTGCTTTATGTAATTTGATGCTCCTGTATTGGGTGCATAGATATTAAGAATTGTTAAATCTTCTTGTTGGATCTCCCCTTTCACCATTATAAAATGGCCATCTTTATCCTTTTTTACTTTTTCTATTTTAAAACTTATGTTATCTGCTAATAGTATAGCTACTTTAGCTTTCTTTTGACTGGATGATAGTTTTCCATCCCTTGACCTTCAGCCGGACAACATCTTTCTGGGTTAGATGTGTTTCCTGTAGACAGCAGATACTAGGCTTGTGGATTTTTATCCACTCTGCCAGTCTATGTCTCTTCAGATGACAGTTTAAGCCATTTACATTTATTGAGAGGATTGAAATTGGAGGAAGATTACCATTCATATTGTTGCTTTGTGTTACTCCTTGAGCCATCATGTAGTTCGAGTTCTAAACTTTAATTCTTTGATGATTTTACTTTGAGGAGTGTCTATTGCCCTGTTTGGTTAGAAATGCGGGTCTGAGAACTTCCTGTAGGGCTCTTCTGGACTTTGCAAATTCCTTCAGTGATTGCTTGTCTGATAAGGATTTTATTTCTCCCTCATGGATGAAACTTAATTTTGCCATATAAATAATATAAGGTTGGGCTTTGTTCTGTTTTAGAAGATTAAGGATAGGTTCCCAATCCCTCCTGGCTTGTAAGGTTTCAGATGAGAAGTCTGCTGTTAGTCTGATAGGTTTTCCTTTATAGGTTAATTGTTGTTTTCGCCTTGCTGAATGGAGTATTGCTTCTTTCACATTTACTTTGGTCAACCTAATGACCATGTGATGAGGTGATTGCCTTTTCATGTTGAGTCTCCCAGGAGTTCTGTGAGCTTCTTGTATTTGGATATCAAGATTTCTGGCCAGGCCAGGCATATTTTCCTCGAGTATTCCATGAAATAAGTTTTCCATCCCTTCAGATTGTTCTTCTTCCCCTTCCGGATTCCTGATCGTCCTGAGATTCAGCTTTTTTATGTAATCCCACACTTCTTGTAAGCTTTGGTCTTATCTCTTGTTTCTGTGTTCCCTTTCTTCCTCTGATTTGTTTAGGGCATAGGTGTAATCTTCGAGCTCTGAGATTCTTTCCTCTGCATGGTCCATCCTGTTCTTGATGCTTTCTACTGCATTATGGAGATCCTTGATTGTTTCCTCCATTGCCAAAATTTCTGATTGGTTCTTCTGTATAATTTCAATTTCTTTGGAGAATTTTTCATTCATTTCCTGGATTGTTCTTGTGTTTTCTCTATGTTGTGATTCTATTTTCTCTTCAATTCCATTGAGTTTTCTGACAATCCATATTCAAAATTCTTCCTCCGTCAGTTTGATCATATCATGTAAGTTGGTGTCGGTTGATGGAGGTTGAGTATTATCTTTTGGAGGTGACTTTTCTCTCTGCTCCTTCATGTTTCCTGTTATCTTCCGCTGGTTCTTTCTCATATGGGTGTTCTGTCAATGGCCGGAGGTGTTGGGACTGGGTAATGAGCAAAATTCTGGGATTCCTAAGAAATCCTAAGGATTCCTAAGGAATTCCTATGGCAGGGCTGGGAGTATTTGGTCTGGTCCTGTAGCATCTTAGAGGAATTTGAGTCAGTTGGGTAATCTTTAAACTAATGTCTTCACCTTATGTCTATTAAGATTAATAGGTTTAGTCCCCTTGCTTAGAGATTCAGAGGTTAGATAACTCTTGTGAGCATGAGATCACTCTCAACTCCTAGGTTGAAGATGGAGGCACTATGGGCTCTGATATTATTCTGTCTTTTGTTTCCTGAGGCCTCTGAGAGTCCCAAACCAAACAGAGACCTGCCACGTGGCTTATCTCCTGCTGGTATGAGGTCAGTTCCTTCCGCACGGAATCTCGGTGGGTTGGTCGCCGTTAAGGGTATTCTTCAGCCCTGTCAAATCTCAGCCCAGACAACATATTCCCTCACCCCTCTTTATTTCCCGGGAATGGAGATTCCCCTTTGGCTGTAGGCACCAGCTAACAGGCCACAGTAAAGAGGTAGAGAGGAGACTCAGTTTGATAGGCCGTCCTGATTGGCTGTTAGATCTGCCTTTCTGTGGCCAGCGCCAGTGGGAAGGTGGAAGCGAAGCAGAGGTGACAGTCTTGCAACCCGGATTTCGGGTTGAACAGTCTCTTTCTCAACACTTCCCAGAGGCGTAGTTAGACCCTATAGTGTGAAGCACCCAGACCCAAGTTGTAGGAGAGTGTGAGTGTTGGTGTCGCCCCAGGTTATATCTGGAAAAGTACTCTCCTTCGCCACTCCACCTTGCCAAGACCGGCTCTGCTCTCTGAACACAGAGTGCAGGCGGTTAGAGCAGCGAGAGACCGCCCAAGATCAGTCTGGCGATGCAGCCGCGCGAACCGCCACTCTCCGCCTTCTACCCCTCTAAGCAGCTAATTCATGATACACGGCAGACGTGGGAACAGCCTTTTTCTCAGCTCCACCCCAAGGCAGAGTCAGAACCTTTGGCGCAAAGCGCCTGGTCCCAAGTCGCAGGAGGGTGTGGGTGATAATGACTCTTCCAGTTATACCTGGGAAAGCTGCCTCCTTCACAGCTCCACTTTGTCCAGGTGGGCTCTGCTCTCTGCACACAGAGTGCGGGGTGGCTTGTGCAGCAAGAGATCATCTAAGATCAAACAGGTGGGGCAGCCGCTACTGGCCACTCAAGAAGAGGACTCTAGAAGAAGTGAAGGGGGTCAGATCCCAGCTGTGTGGGGCTGAAAGAGGAACAAGGTGTGCCCATACTCCAGGCCGCCCCGGCAGATGAAGTGCTCTCAATGATGCAAAAGTAGATCAGAGAGTACCTAGCTCTGGCACAATTGAGAAGGATTGAAACTCAAGTCAGGAGGTTGTGGCGAGAAGAAAAAAGAGTGTTCCCCGTCTGTCCCCTGGAGTCACCACTGTGGATGCGCCTCTGGCGCAGGAGGGGGCGTGATGGCTGCAGGGGCTAAAGAGGGTGGGAGAACGCATTAGCTGCACTTACCCCACCTCTCCCACAGCCGGGACTGCCTGGGTGTGGAGTTGGCATCCACAGGAGCTGGTCCTTTCCGGCAGGAGGGGGTCCACTCCCGCTAGGGGACGGAGCCTGGAATCGGCCTTCCTGCCTGGATCTTGCCCCCAGTATTGCTGGGATGCGTCCGGGAGCAATTCTGGGTGAACATATGTCTGCGAAGTGCCAGCCTTCCTCTCTAATGCGTATCTGCGTGGGCTGCCCACTTGGCCCGCCTCGGTTCCTCATCGCCTGCTGGTGCCCCCTGCCGCTGCATCCAGCCTGCACTTCACTGTCTGCTGGGCACAGACGCCTGCTGCAGCTGTCCAGCCCCTCCGTGCAGCCCATGTAGCTCTGCCCTTCCCATCCCCATCCCCTGTCCAGGGGCCGCTCCATGCGGGGTGGAGAACGCAGCAGAACTGTGCGGCTCCAGCCTCCCTGCAGCCCAGGCACCCCCACGTCAAGCCTGTCTGATGGATGACTGCGACTGCTGCCTGGAGAATTCATTCCCTCACCACTGCCCAGTTCTCCCACAGCCTTCTCCTTCCTGTGTGCACTGGTGATTGTCTGCCCAGGAGCCTTCCTGCTCGTCATGCTCTGCTAAGAGTAGCCCCAATCATTTAGGCAGCTGGTGGAGATCCCTTGGTACTGGGAGGGTGAGTGCCTGCCCCAGCCAGAGTGGGTGCAGCGTGACTGCCCTGCGAGGGTCCCACACCCTCGCTGCCTGTGGCCAGCTGTCTAGATTCCTGAACAAAGGGCCGAGGCTCATTCACTTTCCTCATTGTCCTTGTCCTATCTTCCTGCCTGGAATGCTACCTGCTCCCCGCAGGTGCAGCCGCCACCTTGCCAGCATGTGTGATGAAGAAAACGGCACACTTGGGATGGTGTAGAGGGAGAAAATGGGCGGTGGCCCAGGCTTGGGCCGCCTGTCTCTGGGCTCATCGCAGGGAAGGCTAGCCTCTTCCTGCTTACGGCTTGGAACTTTTGAAATCTATTGTTTTCTGCTGTTTGCCTCCAGATCTATTCTGAAGTGACCTGCTCCCTTCATTGCTGCCTAGGACTGGAGTCCTGGTGTTCTCGAGACATAGCCCCTGGGGAAAACGTCAGATGCTGGTGGGGAGAGAGTTGAGGGCCAGGGAAAGTTTCTCTACTGCTGAAAAAGTGCAGTTTCTCTCCTGCTGAAAAAGTGCAGGAGAAGAGGGCACCCTGAATGACTCACGCAGTTGGCGTTGGGGAGAACCTTGCTCTGGCCTGAGGAGGGAGAGGGGCATGTTCGTGTGGGTTGGTTCTTAGGCATGGAGTGGCTTTGTCCCAGCCTGGCAGCCACCCTAGCTGTGAGCACTGTCCGTGCACAGGTGGCCCAGGCTGTGACAGAGCCCGCCAGGATGCTTTACACCCCTCACTGCCGCTCACTCCTGCTGATTCAGTGGGGACAGATTACTCTGCCAGAAAGCATGAGAGAACCATCTTTAAGGACTGTCCAGGAGTCACAGGGACCTCCTACCGGTTGAGTCCCAGGTGGTCCCCTGGTTTTCAGGCACCAGAAGGCAAAGGGGGAGCAGGCATGTCACACGGCAAGAGCGGGAACAGGAGGAAATGCCAGGCTCTGTTAAAGGACCAGCTATCCTGGGAACTCATAGAAGGAGAGTTCACTCATTGCCCAGAGAGGCAGGGACAGTATCAAGCCATTGACAAGGAATCCACCCCATGCCCCAGACACCTCTCCCCAGGCCCCCTCCCGCACTGGGGATCAAATTCCAACATGCGGTTGGAAGGAGACACCCCAACCATGTCAGGCTGTATAGAAGACTGCAGCCCCTAGGAAAGGACAGAGTGGAAAGAAGCAGGAGTCACAGCCCTGTGCAAGGGTGGAGGGGACCAGTGGATGACAGAGGTGTGCCCTAGAGACAGGCCAACGGAGAGACGTAGTTCAGGACCTCTGCTGAGGGATTTCAATTGAGTTTTGATGGTCTTTTTGTTCTGCTAAAAGTCCTCCCTTTGATCATTGAAAAATTGATTTCACTGAGCAAGGAGAGTCACTGTGGAGCTATCCTGTTCTGGATCTGCGTGGGAGAAAGGGCTGTTAGGCGCAAAATCAGGTGCCGGCAGAGGCTGCGCTAGCTCAGGTCACCCACCTTTTATTGAGAACTTGCTATGTGCCAGGTCCTGGTCCAAGCACCAGAGTATTGAAGAGTAATACAGCATGATCCTTGGTTCCAAAAAGTCTTTTTTTAGTAGGGGAAAATTCCATCTGATCGGATTTTCAATATTAATCTGCTGTGTGAGGATAGAGTTGCAGTGTGCTATGACAGCTCTGAGAAGGGCCACTTAACCCTGGAGCCTCCTGGAGGGCACTGCACCTGTGCCGGGTCCCGGAGAATGAGTGGGCGGTGGGTCATGCGAGAAGGACGGAAAGGATGAGAGAACAGCATAGACAGGGGCAAGGTGGCAGGGAGCAGCCCGGCCGGGCATTGGTGACACTGAGAGCCACGGGGCAGCCTGAGCAGACGCCTGCTGAGGGGCTTGGTCCCTAGGGCAACGCGAGGCTGAGGGTGCTGCAGGCGGCGGTGCAAGCTGGGTTTCAGACAGACCACTGGGCAGGGGCAGTGTGGGGTGAGGAAGACCAGGCAGCGGACTGGCCCCTGTCCGGGTGAGAGGACGCAGGCCTGCGCTGCCTCAGGGTTTGCGCTGCAGAGCAGTGGGAGGGCTGGGCCTCTTTGGCTGGACCTGGAAGGCAGAATCCTTGTTTAGGGAAGAGAGGCAGGGACTTCCAAAAGGAAAGGCCCTGAGGAGGTTTCAGTTCTTACAGTGAGTAAATATGTCCCTGAGAAAAATGGAACCCACTAAAGAAACCATCTGGCTCTGCTGGGAACTCCTTTGTGCTTTCAGACGCGAATGTTTTATAATCCCGTGTGTCATCACAGGAAGGAGGGTGACGTGGAAACAAGCTGTAGGCTCCAGTGCCTTCCCAGTAAATTCCAAGTGTCTGGGGTAGTTGCTAGCACTTGGTAGGTGCTCAGTAATATCTGTCAGAGAATGAAAGAATGAATGCAAAACGTCCTCCTAGTGAAAAGACAGGAACAAATATTTTTGGCCTGGCTAATATCCTAAGTCTGTGATCCCTACCCTGTGGGCTGTAGCCCAGTACCGGGCGTTGGCCTGCTAGGGAAACAGGGCTGCACATTGCTGCCTGAGCTCCCCACTCCCCTCCCCGAGGAAAAACTGTCTTCCCTGAAACCAGTCCCTGGTGCCAAAAAGGTTGGGGACTGCTGTCCTAATCGACTATTGTGGAAAATGCTCAAAAGACACAGAGTGGGCATTGAAAGCTATTTTTTGGAAAAGAGAGACTTGCCATCACAGATAGGTTCTGAGAGATAAGAGCCCCTTGATTTAACAACCCCCTGGTCTGGACTGAAAATGGAAGTGGCAGCGTGGAGGGGCTGCAGGCAGGGGCGCGATGGGTGCCCAGAGCGAACCTGCAGAGACGTGTGCCTGTCTGCCACCTCCACACAGGCTTCCTGGAGGCGTTGCAGTTTCACGCCTTGTCTCGGGAGTTTCGCATGTCACTTCCGAGTCACCCCGTTGGTCAGAACAAGCCGCCTGGCCCACTTGGCTCCCGGGGGCAAGGAAGTGCAGTCCTCTCATGTGCCAAGTGTCTACCAGAAGTAACAAAGAGAATTTGTTTAAAATGCACTTCTTTTTTCCTTTAACCACTTCGGTACCAGTGTCGACTATCGTCGACAGCCACAGATGAACATGCATGGCGACTTTAGCCGACAGCCGTGATATGACTTTTCTAATTTTTCATTTATCAAAATAAAATTGTGAACATTTAAAAATAACGTAATGAAAACATATATGTATATGTTACCTATTCTGATTTACATTACAAGTAAAGCTGCCTGTAAAGTAAAACAAGCTTTCAGTGCTTTACAGCTTTCCTCGTCACACAAGAGCAAAACGGACGCGTCGTCAATGCGCAGCGCACACTGCCGTGCGACTGTGAGTGCCGGCTGTGGGCGAGGCTTCGTGGCCGGTGAGCGCCGCACTGAAGTGGTTAAAGAGACTTTTAGAAAGGCTTTATTTTTTAGAGCGATTTGGGGTTCACAGAAAAATTGAGCAGAAGGTACAGAGATTTTGCATGCTCCACCCCCCATACATGTATAGCCCTCACGTTATCAACATGCCCCGCCAGTGCACCCCACTGGTGCACGCTATGGACCTACATGACCGTCAACATCACCCGAAGTCCACAGTTGGTGGCATTAGGGTTCACTCTTGGTGCTGTACATCCTATGGGTTTGGACAAATGTGCGATGATAGGTATTCAGCACTGAAGTAGCACACAGAGTACTTTCCCTGCCCTAGATCCCCTGTGCCACTTATCCCTGTCCCCACCAGCCGCTGGCAGCCACTGATCTTTCTACTGCCCCCTTAGCGCACCTGCTCCAGAGGCCATCCCGGAGACCTTGCTTTGCTGCTGTGTCTTCCGTGCTATGTTCTGTACTTGTTATAATGAAGAGTGTTGTCTTAGATCCCATGCTGATTGTTTTCAATCTGTCCTTTAACCACTTCGGTGCGGCGCTCACCGCCGCGAAGCCTCGCCGGCAGCCGGCACTCGCAGTCCGCACGGTAGTGTGTGCTGCGCATTGACGACGACTCCGTTTTGCTCTTGTGTGATGCGGAAAGCTTTAAAGCACTGAAAGCTTGTTTTACTCTACAGGCAGCTTTGGGAAAATAACTATAATACCTCCTACTGAGGGCTTGTTAAAAGTCACAGGTTCGTAGTAACTTACTAGCTGAACGTGCACACTGCAACTGCAGAGATAAAAGCTGTAAAAGTAAAAGCTTTTGGCTGTCGGCTACAGTCGACGCTCAGCTGTGCGTGTTCATATCACGGCTGTCGGCTAAAGTCGACGCTCGTACTGAAGTGGTTAATGTGGAAAAGGACATTACCAGCCCATGCGGGTTCCGCCTGGCCAGCACCCCCAGTGTCAGAATCCTCCCCTGGCAGGTGAGGAGCTGGTGTGTGCACAGGGTTCCCGGCCTCCTTTTGCGGGTGCATGTGTGAGTGTGTGTGCGTGAAGCTTTGCTTTGCAACACAGGCCACGGCGCTTTCAGACGCTGAGCACTGGCTTAGCACAGACGAGGTCAGTGAACGTCTGGGGCAGAGAGGGCAGATTGTTCGCGGCGTCGCCGGGGCACACTTGCAGTCTGCATCCTCGCAAGGAGGCCTGGGTCCGATCCTGCCCCAGAGTTGACCAGTTTCAGCTCGTGTGTGGAGTCCAGGCAATGTGTGTCTCACCCCCAGGAATACCCCTCTGTGTAAGCTTTTGTTCTGAGCAAAATGCTGACGTGACTTTTACCCCAACGTAGTTGTAGGAAGGTAAAACACTGATGTAGTAGATCTGTAATGCTATGTCCAAATAGTGGTGTATATGCACTTTAAATGTCTCTTCATCTGTAAAATGGGAATGATCATTTCGCTCTTAGATGTGCTCCTATCAGAGTATCTGGTCTACATTTAAATATCAACACATTACCAATTATTATTGTTTCTTTAGTTAATTCCTTCATTGACTAAAATTTCTAGTGTTAATTAGAACTTTACTGAACTTTTGTGTGTATCCCTTTTGGTTAAGGTGATGGATGAGGTTTGGAATCATTCTTTATTCTGTGATGCTAGCAGGGCTTTCTCAACCCAGGTATCTGGAGAGGAGTAAGTCCTGGAAAAACTATTGACTGTTGTCTCTTTTCCCACGGGTGGTACTTAACTAGCACCATTCTAGAAGGGTAGGAGAGGAGTCATCAATCACACACAGTAAATTCTTGCATGCGTCAGGCTGAATTCTCGTTTAGACTTGGGTGGAAGTGGGTTCAAGCTGATGGAAGTGAATATAGTTGCAGAAATTCTTCCTAACACTCTTCTGCTCCAACTCACTTTTAAAACACATTCCAAATCTTTCTGCTGCTGGTCCCTGTAGCCCATGTTTTAAAATACTGTTTTTCTTCTCAGGATTTAAAATGTGGAGTATTGAAATTTTGACCCATAATGGCAAAGACTTGGATCAGTGTGTCATTTCAGGAAACAAGGTCCTAATAGAAATTCCAGGTCATATTTGGATCTCCCTTAAGCTGTGGGGTGCTCAAACCCTTCTGAACGTCCTCAACCTTTCTCCAGTCTCTACATTATAAAATAAAGAAGCTTCTCTATCATAGACTGAATTGTGTTCCCCCATTCATATGTTGAAGCCCTGATACCCCATGTGAAGGTGTTTGCAGGTGGGGACTTTGGGGGGGGGTGATTAGGGTTAGATGAGGTCATGAGGGTGGGGCCCTCATAATTGGATTAGTGTCCTTATAAGAAGAGACCAGAGAGTGCTTGCGAATGTGTTCTTTCTCTCTCTCTCCCTCTCTCTCTCTCTCTCTCTCTCTCTCCCTTTCCTCCTCCTTTCTCTGTCTCTTTCTCTCTTCTGTGTGTGTGTCTCCCGGAGCTCACACACAGAAGAAAGGCCACATGAGGACTTAGGAAAGGGGCAGCTGTCTGCAAGTCGGGAAGAAAGCCCTTACCAGAACCCACTGGCCAGCACCTCCTTGATCTTGGACTTGCAGACTGAAGCACTGTAAATGTCTGCTGTGGAAGCCACCCAGCCTGTGTACTTGGTGGTGGCAGACCCAGCTGACACAGCCTCACTCTGGAAGGACTCTGTCGTCCTATGCCTGCATGTTCCATCCCTGTTCATCCCAAGAACCTGGGCACTCTGCCCAAAGTGCTCCCAGTGTGATGCACCCTCCCTGACACCCATGGTTCCCTAGGACTGTGGCTCCTCTCACAGGTGGCTTTTCCCAAGAGGAGACACAGGGCAAGGATTTTGTCTGGGGAGAGAGATCAGGAGGAAGAGACGATTAAACAAGAAAGTACTAAATGTTCTGTTGTGAGTAGAGGGATGGCAAAACACTATGAATGGACACATCCATTTTTTTCCTATCACAATTGCAAAAGTAATATAATTCAAACAACAAAAGTGTATAAAATAAAAAGCAATATTCTCTCTTTGCCATTTCATCATTTCACATTCTACTCTCTACTCACCAGCAGTCTCCACCATTAAAGTGTGGAAATGAATATTTCCAGATGGTTTCCAGACTACACACACACACACACACACACACACAGATACACACACACAGATACATACACACAGATACACACACACAG
>VBSM01002217.1:350266-394023 GCA_008086735.1 Cheirogaleus medius
TACATACACAGATACACACACATACACACAGATACACACACAGATACACATACACAGATATGTACACACAGATATGTACACACACAGATACACACACAGATACATACACAGATACACACACATACACACAGATACACATACACAGATACACACACAGATACACATACACAGATACGTACACACAGATACGTACACACACATAGATACACACACAGATACATACACAGATACACACACATACACACAGATACACACACAGATACACATACATAGATACGTACACACAGATACGTACACACACACAGATACACACACAGATACATACACACACAGAGACACACAGATACACACACATAGATACACACACACAGTAGATATATACACAAATATAAACTTTTTTGAAAAACAAAAATATCATTCAACAACTTGCTTTATTTCACTTAAAATTACATATGAGTGGGCAATATACATAACCGTAATATTTGTACCCCCATAATATGCTGAAATAAAAAAAATAAAAATTAAAATTAAAAAAAAATTAAAAAAAAATTACATATGAGTATATAACTCCAGGCTATTGTATTAATATATGGATTTATTCTGTGCTTTCTTATCAACTGCACAGAATTCCATATTATTAATATGATGTTCCATGATTTATGTAATAATTTCCCTTTTGATGGACAATAAACATTTTCATTGTTTTCTCCTTTACAATTAATCTTTAGTGAACATTGTTATTCATCTATCTTTGTATAGTTGCTTGAATATTTTAATAAGATCTATTTCTACAAGTGAAATTGCCATATTGTGAGGATATACAAATTTAAAATTTTTGTTGCCCTTCAAAAAGTTTATAATTCACAGTCTCACAAAAATGTCTGGCAAAAATGGATTATCATTTTGCTTTAAATGGCATTTTCTTCATTGTTAGGTGAAACAAATATTCATTAGTGTTATTTGTCATTTGTATTTTTTCCATAAATTGTCTATATACAGTGTCAAAGTTTTAATGGGGTGTTTAATATATTTTATGGGTTCATTGGAATTCTTCACATTTTAGGATATTAATTGATATATCTCAAAGTTTTCCCTTTCTATATATTTTGGTTTTTCTATTGTGTATGGTCATTTTTTTCCTTAAAAACTAAAAAAAAAAATTAGGTGACCTTCTTGTCAATCTTTTTCTTTATGTATTTGGAGTTTTGTGTGCATTTCCATCACCTTTCCATCCTAAGGTTCAGAAATATTCACACACGTTTTGCCCAATATGCTGTTTTGGCTTTTATGTTTAGATCTTTAGTTCATCTGGAATTTGCTTTGGGGTAAGGTGTGAAATAGAGATGCAACTGATTTTCCAATGTACAGACGTTTTTTCCAAAGCTTTCATTCTCCCGCTGTCCGGAAATGTTGCCTGTATCCTGTGCTACTTTCTATGTGCACTGCTTCCAAACTTCCAAATGTTTCCAATATTTTCTGTAACTACATTGGCGCTATACAGATTTAATTACAGTTTTATATAGTGTATTTTTATATCATTGCTTTACTACTCAATTGTTTTCCAAATGTTAGCTATTGTGGTACATTTTCTGTTCTATAATAGATTCCAAGTTCTAAAGCTCATACTTCCCAAAATAACCATTGAAATTCTCATTTCCATTTCACTGAATTTATGTAATATTTAGGGAGAATTGTTATCTTGATAATATTAAGTCCTTATATCCATGAATATATCTAGTCTTTTATGCCTCAGCCAAGTTTTTGTTTTCATATTGTTCTTGCATATTTAATTTTAGATATTTTGTAGTTTTAGTTGCTATTTTTAATAAAATTCTTTTCCATTATGTTGTCTAACTAATGATTGACGGTATGTAGAAAAGCTATCGATTATATTTATATATGGCTACCCTACTAATTTTCTTATTTAATTTGTTTTTCAGCCAGTTGTTTTGGGGTAGACAAACTTTTTCTGTAAAGGACCAGATCAGGAGTATTTTTGGCTTTGCGCATCGTGGGATCTCTGTCACAAGGACTCAGCTCTGCCCAAAGAAGTAACAACCGACAGCACATAAATGAATGGGTGTGGCTGCGTTCCAGTAAAACTTAATTTACAAAAACTGGCTGCTGGCTAGATTTGGCCCTTGGGCATGGGACGTGGTTTTCTGATTATATTCTAAGAATGCAAATATATCATATTTAAATAATACGTCGTTGTCTCCAAAACATTGAAGTTCAGAAGTTTTGAATAATAAAAATGATAATAGTCATCCTTGTCTTATTCTTATTTAAGGTGTCTTATGATTTCACCATTAAGTTTGATGTTTCTTATTAAGTTTTGATGGACAGTAATACTTTTATCCAGTTAAAAGTGTTGTCATCTATTCCTAAGTGACCAAGAGATTTTAAGAGCAATGTGATTGAATTTTATCAAATGCTGTGTAAGCATCTGTTAATATGAACATTTCTCCTATTATTTTCTTCATGTATATAAACAAGACGAACTATCCTTAAATTCCTGGAATAAGTGATTCTATTTTCTATATTTAATTTTGGATTTCTACATCTATATTCATGCGTGGAGCTACAGTTTTCTTTTTGCAGCATTTCTTTGATTGTCCATACTATTCTAATCTTGTAGAATGAATTGGGGGGCTTCCTATCTTTTCTGTGTTCTGAAACACATTAACTAATATAAAACATAGCTATTCCTTGAAAGTTTGCCAGAACACTCAAAAACCATTTGGATCTAGTAAACCGTTTAGTGATGGGCCTTTGCCCTTTCAATTTCTTCTATGTTATTGATCTATATGAAAAACCCTGCCCCTCCTCCAACCCTCGGCCTACACAGAGCATCACTGCGTTTTCACATCACAGGTTCAAGGAAAGAAGACATTATGCACTTTAGAACAAGGAATATGCCTTTAGGCCCCTGGAGGCTTTGGACTCCCACTTCCTATTGAGTTCTCATGTCCCATTTGCTTGGGCAGAGCCACCTTTGGTCCCAGGCAATGGGGACCCGGGTTGCAGATGCCCCTTAGTCTCTCCAGCTTTCCCATCCCCCCTGGATGTGGGGCCTGCCCTCCCTCTCCTGAACCATGCTCAGGCGCTGGGGACCTGGGAACTCCCTGCCAGATGGCCCGGGGCTGTGAGGCCTGTTGGCGCCTGCAGCGTGCAGACCTCCGTGCCCAAGCTGCACCCAGTGTGGCCACAGAGGGGCAGGTGCTGTGGGCTCCCTTTGTATTCTTGCTTAAGAGCCACAGTGTGGCAGTAAGTCTAAGATGGGGGATGCTCTTTTCTTGGGCTCGGAGTGTTAACTTTCAGGAATGAGATAAAGGGGATGCTTTTGTTTCCTTTAGGACTTGGTATCCAAGTTTCCGAGCCCACCCAGATCCTTAAGGAGCAGGATCTGGGGCAGCTGCAGAGGACCATGGGTGTGGGCGCAGGGCACTGCGGTGGCCCCAGTGCGAGTGTCTCTGGGCCCTGGGTGTGACTCAGGAGCAGAGCCTGAGGCTCCGTCACATTGATGTTTATAATATACAGATGTCTGCCCACAGGCTCTTTATCATATTTTGTTTACTGTTTTCTAGACCAGGGCAGAAACCAGATGTGATCTTACTGCGTCTCTACCCAGGTTTTCAAATGTCCTTTCTGGGAGTGGCAGAAGGACCTGATGGTCGGGAGGAAGAGGCAGGAAAGGACGTCTTGGGCCCAGCCAGCCCCGAGCAAGAGACCTGAAGCAACACAGGAAGAACAATTTAGTCCTTTTTTAAAAAATAAAACTCTCCCATTCTTGGGAAATCTTTGCTCTCCCTACATAGTTACGATTACTTTTATAGGATTATTGGCCCCAAAGGCAAAATTTCTTCCAGCTGAAGCCCCATCTGCACTGCTGCCAAGGATATTGTGGGTGGGGAGCAGCCTTGGCTGTCACTGTGCCCTGAGGCTGTGGGCATTCAGCTGGGGTTGTCAGCATGGCCTTCACCTGGGGGGACATGGCAGGCTCAGAAGTGCAGTGCCCCAGAATACTGCCCATGTTTGGCTCATTTGCTGAAACTTGCCTTTCTCTGTGCGGGCTAATGCCCCTAGGTGACAGCTTTGATTCTCACAGACCAAGTGCGCTGGGCTTCCCCAGGTCAGGGTGTGGTGAATAAGGAGGGCAAGGGGGGCGTGAGGAGGGGAGTGAGGCCAGGAGGCCAGTGGGTCCCCACACCAATGCCGGGCCCAGAGGGGACCTGGTTGTCCTGCCCTGTGTTTGCACGTGGGCCACTGAGGCATTCACAAGCAAAGCACAAAACAAAGCTGCACTTTTCCTGGAAACCATCAGTGTCCACTCTGCAAGTGTTGGGGCGACCTTGAGCCAGCTGCGCTGGCTCCCTGGTCTCAGGTCTCCCGTGTAGCAGAAACAGGTGGAGCACTGTGCAGTAACCAGCTGGGGAGGGACGGCTGTAGCAGGAAGTGGGGCTTTGTTCTGTGACCCTGGGGGTTCAGAGTGCACTGTAGAGTCAGAGGCACTGAGACCCCAGGGAGCTGCTTCCAGGGCGGGTGTGCTCCGGACGCCTCCTGCCTCTGCCTGCCCCGCACCCTGCTCCTGGCCTCCCACGGCTCAGCCCAGACGCTGGGTTCTGGAAGTTGTTCTTTCCTTTTGAGTTTCATCATTTGCTTCATCAATAGGTTTGCTTTTCCTCAGTTGTTGAGTCCAAATCCCCTAAGTCTCACTTTTATGGCTAGAACAACTGAGAGAACCTTCCTTACTCCTTTATCTGAGTGTTTAGAGGCAGAACTGGGGTTTACACAGCACAGTCATGCGCCGTATGAGGGACCTGTGAGGTTCACATGACAAAATCGCCTGCCGTTGCATTTCTCAGAATATATCCCGTCACTAAGCAACACGTGACTGTACTTTTATTCTACCTCAATAAAATACTTCCCCTCAGCACTCATGGCTCCTTCCCTTGGTGTGTGTGCACTGGCTCGACTACACCAGCACAGTGTGTGATGAGAGTCCCCACCGTGCAAGTTCATAGTAGAGGGTGAAAGTCAGTCACCCTAAACGCAAGGAGCTGCTGTCAAGAGTGGAAGGACGGCGGTCTGTGAAAAACTTGGGTTGGAACGCGGCCTCGATGGCACAGTGCAAAAGAGCCCAGCACCTGATCTGTCAAGACAGCCGGTGGGTTTTCCATCAAAATGTTGTCTGGCCCCGGGGGTGCAGTGTGACAGTGGGGGCTATGTGTGTGTGGGGGGCGGGGGGATGGGAGCTCTCTGCACTTTCTGCCCAGTATTTCTGTGAACCTGAATCTGCTCTGAAAATAAAGTTTATTAATTAATTCTTTAAAAAAGTTATAAGGAAAGAACATCTACAGTTGTCAGATGTGATTAATAATATCAATAACTACATTGTTACCAAAGAATACAATATTATTATAAGGTACTTAGGAGTAAAGAACAATGAATAATATACATCTAATTTTTTAATACTCAATATACAAGCAACATGTTCTGATTAACAGTATAAACCGTATAAAAAAGAACCCTGCTTTTCATTTGTACAAATACTTTCATCATAGCAAAGCTTTACACAATTAAAACGTACCTCATGTAGAAGTTGTAAAGCTATTTGAATGTTCCTAAAATGAAGTTAATGCTGTCTGCTGTTAATCAGTTATACCATCACTTGTATCACTGTCATCAAATGCATAGGATCTCTTAATTTCCAAGAGATTATATTATAGAGCAAGATTATTTTTGTAGCCAAATCGGGTCAACAAGGTTTCTTTTTTAAAAATAAGTAAATGCCTCACAAAACATAAATGGAGTATTGTCTGCCAGGCCACATGATGGGGATTCTTAGCATTTCAGGTCATTTGGACAGGACAGATTTACAACCTCGGAGGACCCACTGCGGTTGTGTAACTATCCATGGAAGAAAAAACACAACTATTCGCTTTTATTTTTATCCCAGGTATAACTTATGAAGAATGTATAAAAAGTGGTTTTTTGGTCCTTGTTTTTATGAAAGCCATCAACTCCTTGTGCAGCCCTCTCTGGGTCTGCCCTTTGCAATGTAACTGACAGGTCAATGTTTTCTTTTACCCTGGGAAGAAAGGTTACTTTAGGGAGGACAACAGTGTCAGCTGTGTAAGCAACGAGAACACTCACTATCTTTTTTTCAACTACCAGTCCAACTTTAATGGAGGGAGAAAGCTTGGGAAATAGAAAAGAGGTGTCTGTTTTATATTTCCTTTGCTTTTCATTGATTGGTCGGACACTCTCTCTTCTAGTGCTTGGGCAACCTTCATGGAAACTCTGTCCAGGTTCCTCTCAGTGGCAGGTGCTAAGGTCTTTGTGGCCTACAGTTCTCTGGGCCTGGGAGTCACCTACACCTGCAGAATTTGCCTATAAGTACAAGCCCCCATGGCTAGTCCCTAGGCTGGTGCTTCTCCACGTTGGCTACGTATTGCAATGACCTTAGGAGGTATAAAAGTGCAAATACCTGGGTCTCACCCCTAGAGATCTATATTTAATTGGTCTGCGGGGTAGCTGGGCTCTAAGCTTTTGAAAGCTCCCCCAGTGACATTATGTGCAGCCAGGGCTGAGAGACCCTTCTCTACGGTGGCCACAAGACTTGGCAAGACTGTTGGTGGATTTCATCAATATGCCCAGTAACCAAGATAAGCTGAACATTATTAGGTCTCTCCAAATATTTCTAGTCTATATTGATAAATGCACATCAATTGTAAATATAAAAATAAAATAATTTGCATTGAAATCACATTATATATATAAACAAACAAAGTGCTGTATAATTGCTTTTCTTACATTGACAGGGTGATACTGGCAGACGATCAGAGTATGACATGCAGTTGGATTTTTCTAGTAGTGATAACAGATTATCTCTTTCCATCAACATTTCCCCAAACAGACTCAAAAGAACCTGCTTCAGAACAAGCTAAATGTGCTTTCTATCTTTTCTAATATCATACATGTAAAAAATGACAATTCTCCTCTTCACCATGGCAATAGACTGGCTTGGCTCCACAATGAGGTTGTATCTTTTTATAAGAGAGAGAAAGACTTTTCTCTTGCTTCAAGTTAACCCTTTTAAACAAAGATTTCAGTTCAGATTTGGATTCTATTGCAGTCTTTCTAAAGTTAACTGTGTTGCCTTTAGTAGAAAAATGAGTTTCCTAAAAATATACTTTACAAAGTTCAGTGCTACATAAAGAGGACACTATTCCACAAAAAAGTTACAAAAATAGATTTACATTTAAAAATCCTGTCTATGTGTTTAAGAGTACAAAGATGTATGCCCCTGGCATGGCAGGTGTGGCTAGAAAAGAGGCTGGGATTTCTGTTCAGAAAGGCTCCACAGCCCCCCCGCAAGGAAACATAAGCAATCCTTACGCTGTGATAAAACATGTGCTCATCACAAGAAAGTGATGCAGGGCAGACAGTAAGGGCAGTTCCACAGCTGCCACTTATGAAGGATCAGCCCGCTCATAAGGGGGTTTGTGTAACTTCTCAGAGAACGCGAAGGGTCTGAAGGCTTTATCAAGGCTCGGATTTGGGTATTTGCCACTTTCAGCATAAGCCGCTGCTGACAATGAACTGGAGGCTTTTGGAATGGCCACTAATGGCCACATCCCAGGCACATCATTGACTGTAAACTATCCTTTCTGCTGCACAGGGGAGCCTCTTGGGGCATGGCACAGACCCATAGGCCTCTATAACTGAAGTGGACCTCGGAGGGGACAGTTTCAACCCTGGCTGCCCAATGGAATCACGTGGGAGCCCTGAGAGTCAGTTTGACCCCTGAAGACCCCTGCCCCCTTCTTTTGGAGCTGCCCAGCGACTCTCGTTCGAGGTGAGGGTGAGCACGGCGGTTCCACCACGTGTCAGCCTGGCCCTGTGCATGTGAAGCAGAGGCCACGTGAGTGCTGGGACCGAGGCCTTCCTTTACAACAGAGATTCCCTAAATGTTCCCACTCCTCAGAATAACCTGGGGGCGCTCTGAACAGTCCCTGGGCCCAGGCTGCACCTGAGAAAAATTAAATCGATCTATTGGTTGATACCTGGGAGATTCCCAAGGGCAGATGGGCTTGAGAGCCAGGTCTTTTGTGCTCCCCACAGTCTGTATATGTCTGCAGCTTGAGCAGGGGAGGCTAAAGCACAAGATTTAGAACTTTCAACAAATATCTAAGCTCTATCGACTGGAATGCAATGTGATGCTGCCGTGCTCTGACGTATAAAATCAGTGGCAACCTGGGCTCATAGTAGTTTTAGAGTTTAAAAGGTTTGTCTCTTCTTTTTACTTCAGAGGATGACAAGTGTTTCTCATGGGCTGTCATTAGAGGGACTCCTTAGAGATTACACGAGAAAATGTGTGTAAGGATCACAGCCCACTGTGAAAGTCAGCTCCCAACTCTGAACTTTCCCAAAGGCCAAGTCTTGGGCTGGGGCCGCGGGGGGGAAAGGTCTTGCAGGCACTGGCTGAGGAAGAGACAGCAGACAGGTTCTCTGTGGGGTCTCAGGGACTGGCCATCAATGAGCGTGGACCCAGGGGACAGAGGGCAAGTAGTGAGATGTGACCCTCAGGGCTGTAGAGTGGAAGTGACAGGGGCACTTCTGACTGGGTCCTTGGAGATGGTGCCCGGACAGACAGAGTGAGAATGTTTTGGGAAACACAATCTTAAAATTAGTAGAATTTAGCAACTCAATTTTATGCAGGAAAACTGAAATATGAAGGAGAAGAAAAGAAAACTTGAATAGCTTTTGGTGTTTTATTGTGTTAAAGTGTTTCAAACTACAAAAATACTAGGACTTAATTACTACAGTCTGACTGGCTTCCAGCTGCCCTCCCTCATCAATCGTCTACTTCTGGACAAAAAGGACAGCAGAATGTGAGTCACTCTGTCTCCCTGTTCTGACTACAGCATTTCTTTATGTTCTGAGGTGAATACATAGTGCAAGTGGTTTACTGACAATGGTATAAAATCTCGGATTCTTAGAACTGCATTGCTCAGTCTTCTTACTCATCATTTCAGAGATGATAGCTCGAAATCCCCGATGGGATGCAATGCTTTGGGAACTGGGGGTGCTCCAAGCCTGATTCCCAGGCCTGAGGGGAGGGGCTGGTTAGGATGGCTGGACTCGCCTTTGAGCTATCAGTGGATTCTGGTCGGGGCTCCCACAGCCGGGCTCACAGCCTCCTTTCCCCTGTGGCTCAGCCCCGGCCGTCATCTCCGAGGCCCGTCTCCTTGGGGAAGCCTCCGGGCTTCCCCAGGCAGAACCACCCTCCCTGCCCTGGGTTCTGCCTGCCCTTTGTCATAATGTTTCAAGGTTAGGATTTATGAGTCCATTTCCTTTGCTAAATTGTGTATTTCTCAGAATCAGGAATAATCTTTTATTTATTTTTGTATCTTTGGTACCTATGCCGGGGTGGTATAGGTATTTAAGGGTATTTGAAAGTAGAATGGAATGGAATGAAATATAGTTATAATTCCATTATGACAAAGGTCAAATATTTTCTTAACAAAACTGTAGAGCCCTGATCAATCTACTTTTAAACTGCTAATTTAAAAGCAAAAGGAACATTTGTATGTGTGTGTGGCTGAGCATATCTGTAGGCTGAAAATAGTGTGTGAAACATTTCTTCCTTGATAATCTGGACAGGGTAGATATTGACTAGGAGTGTTTAAAACATTGTTTACAGGTGCTGCTAGCCAATCAGGTTGCAGGGACACACACAGACCAGGAAAAAAGTTGGGATCCTCCAACTATAGGGGAATTATTTCAGGAGGGAATTTCTTTTTCTTCTGAAACATCTGTAGATGTTGTGAAAGTGGTATCATCAATTTCAAACTCTACTTTTGTATTGACCACTTGAATTCCATGATATTCATAATGCTACTTTTATTGCCAAAATGTGCCTACTCTGGCCAGGGCTATAAGTTCCTGAAGAGTTGCTTCAGGGCCTAGACACCTTTTTCACAAAGGCAGGGGGCGGTCTGGGGGCAGCTGCCCAGGGAGGAACACATATTCTTTGAGTAAAAACTTTTAAAGTAAAAGAAAAAGAAAAAATTATCTTCTATGAGTAACCTAAACCAATATTTGGGGGTTGAGTGGGGAAGACTAAAGGAAATTTAAGAGCAGCTTCATTTTTGTACTCTCCTGATATATGGCCCCAAAAACTTGATGCATTTCATCTAAGCCTCAGATTTAGTGGATGTGTTTGTACATTAATGTTTTGCATTATTGTTCCATCTTGATTAAAGGCTATTGGTCTGGATGCTGGGGACCAAATGTGAGCTGGAATCTTTGTTAGCTACTGTACCATCTTCTCTTGCTGACTTCATGACAGCAGGACAGGGAAAGCATACTGAGTGTCAAAGCAATGGAATGGAAAATAAACAAGTAAGTCCAATACTCATAATTAGAAAACACCAGTCAACCAGTGGGGACTTAGTACCACGTAGACATTTACATAAAATAAGTCCAAGGAAGAATCCTACCCCCTCCGTTTCTTCTTCGCCCAGGAAGGGGCAAAGTGGCGTATCCTATTGTACCTGCCATGACTTGACAGACTACCCACCAGGCCTGCCTGGGACGTGGAGGACTCCTGTATATTTAGTTGTCTTGCAGCGCAACAGTCCTGAAGCAGAGCCAACAGGATTGAGTGTCAGCGGGAAGACTGGCGGCCCATGCTCCTTGGTCACAGCTGGGACTGGATGCACTTAGCGCAGCAAGTGCTGCAAGTAAGCTTCTTCCTCAACGGAAGAGTCCATTAAAATCAAAATCAGTAATGACAATTAAAAACCCCAAAAGTCCCCAACCAATAAAAATCCTTATTTATTTTTTCCTAAATACACCTCACTTCAAGGTAAACTTCTGTTCAAATAGACATTCTTGCCGGGTGCCTTTTTGTGGAAGCTTCACAGTTGAAGACAAAGGAATGTGCCTGCAACTTCCCAAAGAGCACCCGAGTAGGGGGCACTTCCTGGCTGAAAGAGGGGCCGGTCAGCGCAAACATGGCGCCACGAGCCCGCGGGTCCTCAAGTGTGGGCATGGCTGTCGGGCTGGAGTGGCTGTGGGGCTTGGTCCTGGGTGTCTGCAGTCTGGGGTTTTATGGCTGATGCATCCTCTGTGGTCATGCTCCAGTAAATTCCCTGCTTGGCGGCGCTACCCTTAGGTACTCTGCATTTTCAGCTGCAGGGCCCTTGAACATGCCGTTTGGCTTGGCTTCCCTGGGAAAGAAGTCCTGCTGGTAGTCAGGGTTGTCCAGGCTGATTTGGTGGGTGCCCCTCTGGGCCCAGTGGGCAGTGCTGTCGAGTGTACTGCTGATGCAGGAAGACTGGGTGGAGTTGAGATACTCAGGGTTGCCCACAGCGGTGCTGTGGGGGTTTTGGTAATGTGGGTCCCTGCCAGGAGCTGGGTTCAGAGGCTGGTTGTGATAGACGGGGTTCTGCACAGAGCCTGCGGGCCTTTTGGGAACGTATTGGTTTATGTATTCTGCAATTGAAAAGAAATCAGAGGTGAGGTCACCAGCAAGGCATCACCCCGGCAGGATTCCAGGGCTCATCCGGACCCTGTGTGCGTCTCCAGGGAGGCACTGGGGCTGCGGAGACTGTCATCTTGCTGGTGCTGTAGAATAGACCATGTTCTTTGCGTGCGTCTCAAAGTAATGTGCACATGTATGCTTTGCAAATTTACAGTTCTCAGAGGACTGCCTGCCTTCAGGTGTGTGTGTGTGTGTGTGTGTGTGTGTGAAGCCAGGTTAGAAGTGTCTTGGGATAAAGCTTAGATTAGTTAAATATATGTTTCACAGGTCAAGAATGGAGCAGGGAGAGAGAGCAGAGATTGAATCTATCTCTCTCACACACACACACACACACACACACATGCACGTGCACACACATGCCCCTTTGTGGTTTGCTTCAAATTCTGGAAAATATGCAGACTCATTCTTCAAACAAACCTGCAGCTGACAACGCAGACGCAACGAAGATCCTGCGCGCGCCCAGCTGTTTGTGTCGACCGGCTTCCCACCCCTCACTAGCCTGCAGCTTCGCCACAGGCCAGGCTCCAGCTCAGCTGGGGGAAGCGCCTGGGGGCAGACCGGCTGCTGCAGGATGGGGCCTCTCTGTTTCCAGGGCAAAGCACTCACCAGGCACTGGGAGGAAGGTGTCATCCATGTTGTCCTCGGTCAAGGCGCCAGTGGGGTCTGAGCTATACCGCTGCAAGAAGCTCTCTTCCTTGATGGGACAGCTCTGCTGAGGAGGAAATTAGGCAAGGTTACTCTAGTCAGGGCTGCTCAAACATCAACATGTATAAAAATAACCTGCAATCTTGTTAAAATGCAGGTTCTGACTCAGCATGTCTGGGGTAGGCCCAGAGTCTGCCTCTGCTGCTGGGCCGCGATGGCAGACTGCAGACAGCAGCCAGGCGCGGGTCAGCGCCACCCACCAGAACACTCCGCAACGACACACTTGTTCTATGATCTGTGCTCTGCAATATGGGAGCCACTATGAATACTTCAAATGTTTGAGGAACTGAATTTTATATTTATTTCATTCTAGGTAATTAAAATTTAAGTTTAAGTAACCACACGAGGCTAGTGGCTTCCTCGCTGCGTAGTGCAGGTCTAGAGCAGGCTTCGTGCATCAGCGCGCCAGCACCACCTCGGCGGCCAGCTCAAACGCAGGGCACTGGTGCCACCCCCAGAACCCAGCTTTGGTGGTGGCCTGGGAATCTACATTTCTAGAAGCTGCCGTGTGCTCCTTGGCTGCTGGTCCATGAACCACACTTTGAATGGCACTGTGACATGTGATAGCTAATCGCTGGCCTCTGCACAGAGGTCAGGGAGACCATGCGGGGAAACTCATACAGGAAGAAAAATCCAAATCATCTGGGTTAAGAGGGGCATTTTCTATGTATCATATAGCCACGACGCAGAGTCGTCAACTCTGGTTTCTAAGGCGATGTTCATACGTACCCCGTTTCTGTCAATGCAAGCCACGGTGGAACTGTTGCTGGTTGCGCTCTGAAAAAGCAACAGAGAAGTCGCTCGTGGTACACTTGCATGTTCTCACCTGCTCCCCTACTGCAGGGCGCGTGTCTCATGGAGTGGATATACTGAAGGTGCTTCGTTTTGTCTTAATCACTAGCTTTAGAAAAACTATAATCGGTTTAGTTTTGATTTAATTCTGTTCCTTAGTGGACCCAAAAAGGATTACAATGAAGTTGCTGCAATGCAATGAAATAATTAACACACTTACTTGATTCACTCTGATTCTGGCTTTACTATTTGGTTAAATTTGGTTAAAATTGATGTCTTTGTCCCTGTGAGGGTTCCACTAGACGGTTTCTCTAAAACTCAACTTGCTCATGCCAGTAGACACAGCTTGAGAGAGAGAGAGAAAGAGACTCCATACCAGAGAGCCGAGGAGCGGGGTCCGGGACGTGGAGGGGCTGTGGAAGAAACCCTGCTGCGGGATGAGGTACTCGTCAGCGTCCACGACATCCTCCATGTCCTCTTCGTCCATCAGGGCGCGGTAGAAATTGGAGTCTGTGGGGCTTGGCAGATGCATCCGTTCGTCCCCCTGGTGCAGAGATTTTGAGACCATGAGAAAGGACCGGAAGATGCCAGTCCCCTTCTGGGATACAGGAGCTGGGCCTACTGTCAGCAGGTACCTGCGTGTCTGCCAACTTTGTCATAATAAAATCTCCTGGTCTCTGCAGTACAGCTGCTGCCCCCACTGCGCAAGGGCGCCGCAAAGTAAAACATCCACCATTCTTTAATGTCTGAAAGCCGCCCTATGAAATGCAACAGCTTGGGAGGGACCGGAAGGGAAGACACAGCACCGTTCAATGAGCGTGCGCCATGCTGTGTGCTCTGCATGTGTGGCTTTGCTGAACCTCTGAGAAACCCCGTGAGCTTGGCTTTGGCTTCCCGGCTGTGGAAGGAGACGATTGCCAGGCTGCCCGAGGGGAGTCGGGGCAGTGGGGATTCGGCTGTGGAGCCAGGTGTGCCTGACACCAAAGCCCTGTTTCTCCACTAGATGTGCCAAGGCTTTGGCCTCTGAAACATGGCAGTGACTGCGGGCTGCGTGTGGGAGGACTGTGTCTGGCCAGGAGAGTGTGGACGGGAGGGTGACATGGAGCTGCGGGCACCACTTCTGGGCCCTGCTGGGTTCACAGTTTGGCCTGCGCCTTACCCGAGGCTCACTCTATCGCACCAGAGGGTTTGGTGTCAGGACCTGGGATCAGGAGGCTGAGTGAGCCTGTGTGGAGCACGGCAACACCCCATGCCCTTCAGAGGGACTCTCCCGAGGGAAGTGCAGACCCGGACTGTACCTGGATGACAAGGTAGCGCTGGGGGTCTCGGGCCATCTTGGAGAATTCAATGATCAACTCACGGAACTTCGGGCGACTGTCTGCATCTATCATCCAGCCTGGGGAAGGAAGGGGAAAACAGTGCAATCAGAACGCTGGGGGAAATGACAACGATGGCATTGCTTAGAGAAGGCCTGTCGAGATGCGGTCCTTCCAGACAAATCGAGGATGAAGAGACCAGATCTTCGTGACAGATGTTACGCAGTAACCACTTGTAAACAGTGGTTGCTATTTAAAGACCACGTCAGCACCCTGTATCTGAACCAGCATAACAATAACATCCTCTAACTTGCCAACACTCCTCCTGGGGTCAGCATTCTCACGGTACCCCTTGGGGCCGCCACCGCGTTGCAGGGTGCAGCAGCTCTCTGTGAGTTGCTCTGACTATGGTGCCCTGTGTCAAAGCCCTGGCTCACCCTCAGCATTCTTCCAGGCTGGAAACCAGACTCAATTTCCAGAAACGTAAAGGCTTTAAAGAACCAGGGTTTGGGACCACCCGACCCTGGCGCTACACACACCGTGGGCATGCATGCAGGTGAACGGCCGGCCGGCTGTGTCAGTTCCTTCCTGGGAGGATGCTTTTGTTAGCCAATCGAGTGCGTCTGACCACACAACAATCTAAATCAAGATTAAACAAGCTGAGGAACAGCTACTGACTAGAGAGCCTTGTGTCTCTCGAGGGTTTGCATTTATTTTTCATCAGCAGGATGTGAAGCTATTTTAGGCCAGATTGCTATGTGACCTTAGACAAATCACGTGACCTCTCTGGATCCCAGCTTCCTCAGCCCAAACCAAGGAAATCAAAATAGATTAACTCTGTGCCCCAAAGTTCAGAAAGGCATTAATATTTACATTAACTTGCCTCTGTTGTAGTCCCGATGCACATTTCTCGTGCAAATGCTTATCCACACATGCAATGTCACCTTCAGAGCCCACTGCACTGTGATTCTGGTGGAACCACATCAATCAAATTACACACTCTTATTCGGATTAAAAGTTTAAATGCCACACTGCAGAAGACCTCACATAAATCCACTGTTTGAAAGGTTTAAGTCAAAGCAGAAATGTTGATTCTATTACTCATATCTAGGCATTTAACCACTTCGGTACCAGCGTCGACTATAGTCGTCAGCCACAGATGAATGCGCACAGCCCAGCGTCCACTATAGTCGACAGCCACAGATGAACGCGCACAGCTGAGCGTCGACTATAGCCGTCAGCCGCAGATGAACACGCACAGCCCGGCGTCGACTATAGCCGACAGCCACAGATGAACGCGCGCAGCCCAGCATGGACTATAGTCGACAGCCACAGATGAACGTGAGCGTCGACTTTAGCCAACAGCCGTGATATGAAGGCGCACAGCCGAGCGTCGACTTTAGTCAACAGCCAAAAGCTTTTACTTTTATCTCTGCAGTTGAGGTGTGTACGTTCAGCTAATAAGTTACTACGAATCTGTGACCTTTTAACAAGTCCTTAGGAGGAGTTATTTAGTTATTTTCCTAAAGCTGCCTGTAAAGTAAAACAAGCTTGCAGTGCTTTAAAGCTTTCCTCATCACACAAGAGCAAAACGGATCCGTCGTCAATGCACAGCACAAACTACCGTGCGGACTGTGAGTGCCGCCTGTGGGTGAGGTTTCCCGGCCGGTGAGCGCCGCACCGAAGTGGTTAATAACATTCCGTCTCTCTGGTAACAGGCTTCAAGACGTGGGGTGGCTTGGTATTTCACTGAGCAACTCAGAGAATAGAATATGTTGGCGTAATGGCTTATGAAAGACTTTGATTTTACTGATTTGCTTGCAAACATGGGCAAATGTTAGGTCTCCCTGCTCAATGAGTCCCGCAAGTGCTTTTTGAAGAATGCCTGAAGGGGGTATTTACAGATGTTTCTGGACTTGTGTGCTTGTCTCAAAGAATGGGAGACATTTCTCCAGGGAGTCGAAGGCCTCGTCTGGCTAACAGCAGTGGTGCCTTTGCAGCACCCTGCGGGCCGGGGCCTGGCTGGGCGAGGGTGGCGGGCCCGCCAGTCACTCACACTTGACCATGATCATGTAGACGTCGATGGTGCAGATGGGCGGCTGGGGAAGGCGCTCGCCCTTCTCCAGGACAGAGGAGATCTCGCTTGCAGGGATTCCATCGTAAGGCTTGGACCCAAAGGTCATCAGCTCCCAAACGGTGACCCCTGAGAGGAGGAAGTGTGAGTCAGTAAGAGTCACAACCCTGTCTTTAGTCATCATTGCCGGTTACTGTTGCTTAATGTTTAAAACCTATGTTTCTGTACACCTGGGCACTTGTTTGATGCTGGAAGCCTCAGTTTCCCTCTCTTAAAAGTGAGATATAAATAACTGTATCTGTCTCACAGGATGGCTGTGAGGATCCAATAGGATAATACAACTAAAAAGTTTAGCACGATGCCCAGCAGGTACTATGGTAAGTGACGGGTAAATGGCGACCTTCGGCAATCACAGTAAAGACAACACTGACGCTAGTGACGCGAGTGTCACTGTGCTATGGGGCGGGAGCCCCTCACAGCTGCCCGGAGCGACGGTACCTGTGGAAGTGGAAAGATGGGGATTCATAAAAAAACTGGAAACATAAAAAAACTGGAAACACAAAAAGGCTTATGTTCCTCTTGATAAACATAAAACCTCATTTTAAATTTCAAAATCAGGATTAAAAACAAATGAAAGCAGTGGAAATCTTAGAACAGTGTCTTTTCAGATGAACCCGGAACCGCGCCTCCTCCGGTGAGCGTCTCTGCCCCAGCAGCGCACACAGGCCGCGCGGCTCCCGGCGGCGTGGGGAGGGTCCGGACACGGGCTGGCAGGCGCTCCTCATCCCCAGCGACCCGTCTTCCTCAGACCTGGCCTCTGGTCACATGTCACCACAGACCTGCCTGGTTTTCCAGAAGCCATTCCAAACCCAAACGACCGGGACTCGCACGCAGAGTGCGAGGTGGCCACGAAGGACGGCAACAATCCAGGGGCCAGAAAAGAAGATGTTGACAGATTCGTCTCATGTCCCCGTCCCCGCCCGTGCCCGGTCATTGTGGACTCAGAGAAAGAAAGATGTCTCATTTCCAGGTCTATGAAGTCAGGTACCTCTTATTTAACGATGTTTCTAAATAGGTACAATTAATTCTAGTGGGCAGGTGGGATTTTTAGGTTTTGGAACGAATGATGACAAAAGAGGGGACGTGTGTGGGGTGGTGGTGTGAACTCACTCCAACTCCTCAGTGGAACGCACTAGGTCCCTCATTTAATAAAGTGAGTATTTTGCCTAGACTGGGACTAGACAGTGGAGAAAACAGGATATGATTTTTTAACTAGAAATTCAGGCTCATGGTCTAATAATTCCAGTGAGCTGCTGGTAATTATCACCTGTTGTAACAACAAAACCTTCAACGAACACTCTAGGGATGCTACTTCCTGATATCAGCTGTGATCATTCAGAGACATGAAGTCACTGGATTCTAGAGGGTTTTCCTTTATTTGACAAGCGTGGACAGTGGGACCACGGCTGGCTGTCGCCCGGAGTGCCAGGGAAGGACGAGCTAGATGGGGGACAACAGGAAGGGCTGGGGGCAGGGCATAACAAGGCCTCAGAAGAGCTTTATTTCCTTGTCTACCTCCTCAACGGAGGCAGCGCAGCTCCCAGGGACATATAAAAATGCACATATTCATTCACGGGCAAGGATCTCTGCTTTCATAAATCTTATGTTCTAACAGAAAACATAAAGACTCGAGAAATTAAAAAATACACTTGTATTTGAAGTATTATAAAGTTAATGATGCTATAGGAAAGAGAAAAGACTAAATGGACAATCTCCTGAATAATTTTGCTTTTGTGCTAATGACTAAATTCCTCTTCGAAATGGCTTTTGACACCACTTTGCTCAAATACACATCCAGATACGCATCCAGGGATGCGGGCGCCTCCTCCCCTTGCTGGCGTGCCTGCGAGTGGCTGGGTCACTGGGCTTTCTTAGATAAAGGTCGTGGACGAGGTGTTTCCCAGCCTTTCAGCAGCAGGTTGCAGAAAGACCCAGGGTGGCAGCCCAGTGCACACGCCTGGCATGCACTCAGCCACACTCCCCAACAGGGCAGGTCCCTGTGAGCTCAGGACAAGGCGCGGACATGACAGCGGGCTTGGGAGAGGGGCAGCCAGTGAGGATGGAGCTGGAGCCTGTGCCCAGCCACGCTGGGATTTGGACGGGGACCTGGAGAAGGGACCCTATTAGAGTGAGAAGCGATGATTAGTGTCTGCCTTTCCCCGCAGCACATGTGCAGCCATTCCCTCTGATACACAAAGCCCACTGTCCACCGCGTGCCTCCACAGCCGCCGAGTTAGCTCATCACAAACCTCAGTTCTCTGCCATGAAACTCGCCCCATGAAACCTCCTTTGCTAGCTCCCTTTGGTTCACTCTAAATTCATGGCGAGAGGTCAAGTTTGGTTTGATCTCCCAGGTACAGGCATCTCCTGCGTTCGAGTTCTCTCTCCCTCCCACGACCCCTCTCTCTGCCAGCCAAGTTCGCCAATATCCCCAGTGACACAGAGTTCGGCAGTTAGATCCAACTTCCTTTGTGTGTTTTCTCAATGTGACAGACAGACAGCAACTATTACATTGTCATTAGTCACTATCTTGAGCAGTCAGTGTAAATTAACTAACAGTAAGAGCCACCTGGCCTCAGAACAAGTCCATCAACATCAGGATTTCAACTCACCATAGCTCCAGACATCGCTCTGGTGGGTATAAATTCGGTGTAAAATCGATTCTAACGCCATCCACTTGATTGGCACCTTGGGATGATGAGAGACAACCATTAGCTTCCCTCTGCTGAAAAAGATTAAATCACCCTGGGCCTAGTTACCAGTGACAAACATGGGGAGGCCAGGCCACCCTGCCCTGGCACCTCAGGCCCAGTTCTCCCTCCTGGCAAGAGGGGATGTTAGACATAGCAGGTAAGGGCCCCTCTGGGTTGTGGCCGCTCAAGGCCAGGGGCTCCACCCACTCAGGACTCACGTGTGTTTTCAGGGCCAGTGTCATAGGGTTGGTGGCCGCTTGGAGTCAAGTGGCCGGGGTGAAACTTCAGAGAGTGGGCATCTGGGGGCCTGCTGGGGACGTGCACCCCTCACTGGTGTGAAAGGCCCCTGTGGAAACCCCAAGCCAGACAGAGAGAAGTGCCAGTCCTGAGTCCCAGAGACCCCGGGAGCTCTTGGAACCACACGGGAGCTTTCCATGTGTCTGAGATGTCCTCAACAGCATGGTGCCACCAAATTAGCTGTGACTTTTCCCAATTGTTCTTTTGAAGGGTGCTTATGTCCTGGGGGGAGGTTAACACCTAACCTTTGCTGATGATTGCTTACCCCCCAGCAGCTGTGGCTTGCACTGCCAGAGGAGACCCAGCTAGGCCAGGTGTCAGTGGCAGCTGCTGGAACCTCACCCAGAACGTTCGGCAAACCTCACATCAGTTAGAAAACACTGCTAACAGGTAGGGAGCCCGGCTCCTGGTGGCAGGCAAGTGCCTGCGGCCTTACAAGCAGGCCCCTTACTTTGCCCCCCTCCGCGTGGTACTCTTTCTCCTCGGCACCCAGCAGCTTGGCCAGCCCGAAGTCCGTGATCTTGACATGCTGTGGCGTCTTCACCAGCACGTTCCTGGCCGCCAGGTCGCGGTGCACCAAGCGCCGGTCCTCCAGGTAGTTCATTCCCTAAAACACAGGGGCGGTTGACCCCCAGTGTCACAGGAAGGTGGTGCTGGGGCCCTGCACTCCACGTCATGCCACGCCAGGCTCTGAGCTTCTCCGTGTCAGGGACTACACTTGAGTCCCTCTTTGCCCTTCACCCGATGGACACGGTAACTTGCCACTGGCAGATGTTAGTCGCTAACTATTGAATGAATGGAAAGGCAAATAAACGAAGCTGTAACTGGCTGCTGGTCACTGACTCTTCTCCCCCCGCCCCTCCAGTTACGAGTCTGGAGGCGCCAGGCAGGAGAGGGCAGTGAGGAGCAAGAGCTCTGCCGGGCGGAGGCCTGGGCCCAGCTTGCTCCAGAGCTCATCACCCCACCTCCCGGTTTCCTTCCCCTGCTGAGTGTGTGGGTAAATCAGGGAGGGCCCCTCTGACCGCGCCAGGCCGTGGTAAAGTGCTGTCTCAGTGTTTTTAAGCCACACTCTTATCTTGCCTTCTTGGATTGTCTTATGGGACTCACTGCTGATGAAGACTTTTGTCCAGCTTTACTTTCTGCTGTTGCTTTTTTTCAACTGATGATGTGCTTTCACAAGGCACCCTTCCCCACCACCTCTCTGGCTGTCCTGCCCCTACGATCTTGCTGCAAAAGCACAATCCCTGCTGTAAGCGCAAGAAGGAAACGCTACATGGGAATGCCTAGAAACATCACCCCTGAACCTTGCCCACGGGCCTCTGGCGTCCTTGGCACAGACCTTCCTCCCTGCTGACACAGGCAGTCACTGCTGGCCTTGCCCCTCCGTGCGCAATGGACCAGCTGAGCCCTGCTCCCTTGGGCCTTCCTGAGCTCCCACCTGCCGGCATGAGCGTGGTGGCCCAGGCCTTCTGCGCGGGGCCAGGCTGGCAGGCAGCAGAGCAGGGAGGGGCCGAGTGCTGCATACATCTCCTGTCCTGTGTTCCACACTTTCTCTACCTACCCGCAAACGCGCCTCTCCCCTCTCCAGCCAGGGTGGCGGACCACAGCTCCCACTCTCTGTAGGGCTGGTGCCGTGAGCCTCCAGCACAGAGGCAGCGCCACAGAGACGCCGAGATGCACCGAATGGGAAGGAGTGCGGCCACCACCCTCGCCCTCCTCCAGCATTCTTATAGCTAGGGAGGGGGTCTCCTTTTTGGTGCAACTGCAAAAAATACTTGTAGATAAGAAGACAGATTCCCAAATTTTCTGGCAAATTCTTTGCTTCTTTTTGCACAGATATTACCTGAAAATTATTAGTTGACTTGGCATAGCAGAGTGAAATTTTTCACTCTAGAGCAAAACCAGCCATCATATGAAAGAAGGATCTCACAAAGATGCTATCAGGAATTAGTCTTTGAGTGCCATTTTTAAAGCATTTAATGTCTTTCTCTCTTGCAGAAGAGACGACTGTTTGCCACGTCTCCGGGACACATGGACTCTCCCCTTCTCCCCTGTGTGACTGAGAATGCTCCTGAGTGTTTAAGACACTGTTTGAGTTAAATGCTTCCCTTCCTAAGGTTGCCTGTGTGCCAAGAAATAAGGTTGAAGGGGCTCGTGCCTACTCAAGAGGAAGAGGCTCTTCTCTGGAACAGCACTTCCAAATTAGCAATCGCCACAGTGGGTGGGGAGGGAGAAGCTGAGGAAACGCTTCCAAACAGGGACTGACTCAGGACTCCTGGCCCCGCCTCAGCCTCGTCTCTCTGACTCATGGGACGCTGGCTGCCTTCTGTGCTTTGGTCCCCTGTCTCCTACCAAGAGTAAGGCCTCTACTTAGTGAATAAGACGAAGTCTCACCCATTCAGAAAGGGCTCATTACGCTTTTCCTCTGCCTGGTTCCGCGGAACACCTGCGTCCCTCTCCCTCCCTTGTCCCTTTGTTCTCTCCCCACCCTTCTCTCTCCTCTCCGTTCGCCCTGTCTGCTTCACTCAGCTTCATGCGTGCTTGCGCAGGCTCCCTTGTGGTGGGTGTCGTGCAGGTGCTGTGCAGAGCCACAGTCATCGGCCTCATGTATGTCCCTACACAGGGGACCCATGACCTCTGTCTTTCCCTCCCTTTATCCAAAATGTGCGGTTTCTATAAGTTCATTAAACCCACAAGGAGGACGTCAGAGGGCATTTCCAGCTTCATTTCATGCCTAACTTTCATTCTGCCTCTTTGTTTATGCTTAATTGAGAATCTGGTACATGGGACACATTTTTACAACAATCTGTTGAAAAAATAAGTGATTGAGTGCATGAATGAATGAATGGCAATAGAAGCTGACAGTCTTGAGCACTGATAATGCGCCAACCATTTCAGACACCTCTGTGGAGAAGCCTCTTTGTGTCCTGGCGTCCACATGACCGCCTCGTTAGACCCCACCAGGGGGTCCAGAAGCTGACCACGCTGCTTCCCAGACCCAGTCCTCGGAGACCCCAAGACTACCACTGGGACGCCAGCATCCACTCCCCTGCGGGGCCAGAGGCTTGGGTTCTGCTTGCGATGCAAAACATATACACACACACATACTCATATACACACACACACAAACACACACACACACATACTCCCCCCACACATACACAAACGCACACATATACACTCATACACAAACAAAGACTCATACACATACACACAAATGGACACACACACATACACATACATGCACACACTCATACACATACACACATGGACATACACTTACACAAACACAAATATACACTCATACATACATAAACACACTCATACATATACACATACACATGGACAAACACATACACACACTCATACATGCACAGACACACATGTACACACATACATGCATACACATACAACAAAATCTAGCACTTTGGCCCTGTGCCACTGCAAAGTCCAGTCTTTGTGTAAATCTAATAAGCCCAACTGAGCCACACTGCAAGCATGCCCCCCACTCCTCAGGCCCAGGGCATTAGAGGACCAGAGTGACTTCCACGCAGTGGAAGACATCAGTCTTCAGAAAAGGCCTGGGAAGGGGAGGAAGGAATGGTCTATGTTCTGGAGCACACAGCTAATCGGCCAGAGGGTCTTCAATCAGTGATTATTTGGGGACAAAGAGATTAGGCCCATTTGAACTTAGATAAAACTCCATTCCTGAGTCTCTGTCCCACACTATCAAGGCAGTTGCAAGGCCATCTCAGTGCCCTGCAGAATTATACTTTAACCAGCCACCACAGATAAGAGCTGTGATATTACTTATGAACTTCTGAATCTAAACAGAGCCGCAGGAAGTCATATCAGTGCGAGCTTCAGTGCAGCCTCCTGGGAAACTCATTTCCTGATTCTTCTCTGAGATCCTCACTTTAATTGAATTTAATGTGTTTATTTTTCTTAATGACTACAGGAAAGCTGGAATGAATTTTGAGGTTAAAAGGGAATTTGAAGAGCCAACCTGCAACTTTTACTTACAAAAGAAGGGCACAGGGATATGCTTCACACGCATGTTAAAGACTCTCCTGGCACAATACTTTACAGAACAAGAAAGGGCTGGGGTGGGGCTGGGTGCTCTCAGGCCTGCAGCATCCTGCTAGCTTGGGTGGAGTTCAGAGGGCTGGAACGGGACCCATTTCTGCTCTATTTTATAAACCACCATGTGGAAGAGCCGGTGAGCACTGACTTAGTACAGAAATAACAGGAAGGAGGATGTGGAGGGGCTGGCAGCTGGTTTTGGAGGAGTGAAGTCAGCAGTGTGGCTTACCCACCAAGGAGCCCTTGCCCTGGGAAGAGGCAGAAAAGTGTCAGCATTTCCTATTCCCAGGTAGGGATGGCATGGTGCCAGCACCCTGCTGTGGGGAGGGAAGGGCCCTGGGATCCTGTCTTGGGAGCTGGATTCTGAGCTGTGGCATCCACGCAGGCCGAGAGGGTGGGCTGGGAAGCCAGACGCCTGGGTATACGTCCTGATTCTGCTGCTTACTAGCTTGAGACCTTGACAAGTGACTTAAGCATCCCATGTCCCAGTTTCCCCATGTGTAGAAGGAGCTAATCAGAGGGTGGAATGAATTCATCCACACAGAGCACTTGGTTGGTGCCCATGGAGAGTCCTGCATAGGTTCCAGGGACCGTCACCGCCCCTTCCTGAGTGTCAGATCCATCCCCTCCGCTCCATTCTTTTTGCAGTGGCCTTGTCTTTGGCCACCGCCTTGTCTTGCCTGGACTACTGCAGCATTCCTAAAAACGTTTGCTGGAAAATACATTCCCGCACGGCGCCCTGGCTTTTGTGATGAGGCTCCATCTTCCTGACCTGGTGAGGTCCACCCCTCCCTCCCCGCCACGCCCGGCTTGTAATGCCTTCACCCAGCGCTGGGGCCCCAGGACAGGGCAAGGCCTGTCACACTGCTTGGCCTGCAGGACTCTGGGCTCTTGAGGGCAAGGGGCTGCTGTCCTCCAGACACAGGCTGGGTGCGTCTGGCTGCTGAGCTGTCCTCCCTGAGACTGGCACGTGGCCTTCTGGACAGCTAGCCCTCCGCCCAAGCCTGCCTGCTCTGACCTCTGACCTGCTTCATTCCCCAATGCACCGTCAGCTCCATATTCATTGGCAAATTTTGGGAGATAAGAAATTTTGTCTTACTTACATTACTTTCACCGGAGCTTAACACTGGCAGATAAATGCTCAAGAAATAACTAAGTAAAATGTCTAAAGATTGATGAATATGCTTCCATAACACCACAATTCTGGTTCTGTAGTGATCATTTAGGTTGAATAATTATGTTTAGCTGCAATCCTTTGTAGAATTTGGCAGAATAAATAAAAATAATTCAAATACTGAGATACCTGGTAATTGAATCAGTTGTCTGCTCTCTGGCCTACCTATTGTCTTACTGCCTTGGTGGTTGCAGAGGTTCTTGCAGAGCCACTGAATCACCACCCTGGGCCACGCCTCGAACTCTGCCTGCCTGAATCCTAATCTGCAGATGGAAGAGCCGTGGGGCAGGGTGGCTGACCTGGGCGGTAAGGCCAGAGCCCACTGGGACCTGGCAGGAGGTTGGACATCAGAAGCGGCATAGAAGAAGCCAGATTTGGTTTCCAGGACAGCCTCTTTAGACGAAGGGACAGTGGCTTCCTCAGTTCTTCATCCAGCGCGACTGTCATTCTCTCACACCCTACTCATCCATTATGATGTGAACACATCATGATTCATCATCCTGGATCTCCCAGCAGGGCCCCGGCTCCAGCAGAGTGGAATCACCTCCCTTCCCCACGTCCGCACGTGGCCGGCTCGGCCCGTCTCCCCGCCCTTCTAGCAGTGCACGTACACCAACAGTTCTCAGCAAGGTGGTCAACAGAAGCACCCGGGGCTTCTGCAAGGCAGCTCGGACCAAACTAAGTATCCCAAGTACTTGAAAAGGGATCCTTTGAATTTTTTTATGTTTATCCTTATTAAGTTTTATCTCATAGATTGAACTAACTGTAGTGCTAACTGTAGTGACGCTGTAGTCAGAGAATGACACCCACGCATCAGTTTCTGTCTGAGAGCCCCTCTCACTGTTACTGGGGTTCACCAGGCCTGGGCTCCGCGCTGACATGGTCTGCTGCGCTGCAGCGCCAGACCAGTTCCGTCTCAGCCCAGTGCTGCCAGACTGCGATCTGGGTTAGGTGACAGGGAAGCTCTGTTGCCCAAACAGTTTGGGAAAATGTTAGAGGAATCGCAGTCCGAACAGCAGGGCTTTGCACTGGGAGGCTCTTGGGGGAGGAGGGTGCAGCAGGGCTTCCAAACTGCGTTGGTGAGAAGACCTTGTAGATCAGAACACTGCAGAACATCATTATGCTATTTGATATGTTTTGGGATGGACTAGCTGGCTTATGCACCCAGAAAGAGTAGATACACTTTCTTAAGCAACTAACATAGTTCCCACGAGTGAAAGCTGCCCTTGGGCTCACACATCTTCCTGGCCGGGGAGCAGTTATGTCTCCTGACACAGTTTCCTGTGTGGAGGACAGAACCCATTTCCACCAGAGAGGGCAAGGGGGCTACAGTCCCACCCTGGATTACTCACCAGGCAGCCCCTGGTTTTTTTCTTTTCTTTTTCCTTTTGCCCAGTTGATATAATTGTATTTATTCTCTTAGCATTTTAGGCAGGACAATGAACTTGCACAACAGTGGCCAGCTCTCCCATCAGTACTAAGAAGCCTCCCCGAGATAGGCCCTGTCTTTGCGAATCAACATTGGACATTTATAAGTCAATAAATCCCACTTTGAAAATGCCAGGAGTTTAGTGTCTTGTCAGCCACTAAGTGTTTCTGGGTAGTTTCACTTCAAACTTTTAAAAAGAAAATTGTTTAACACCCAGATAAAGTATAAGTAACAGGAGTAAATTTCTCTCTTTACAATCTGGGAAACCATCATCTTCCTTTCTCTCCAGGGATAGACGCTCCATCACCACAGCCATTCCGATGCAGTGGAATAAGGTTTCTGTCGTGAACTAAAGAGCAAATCTTGCAGACACAAAGTTCAGTGCGTGCAACACGAAAAGGCTTTGAGATGAAGCCAAACAAAGTACAATAAGCACACAGTGTAGGTCACAGGTCGAAGCTGTGTGTAAATATTATACAGAAGACTATCTTGGAAACTTTCAGGCCCTGGAAATGGAGACTCAGGAATTCAGGTAACTCGTGCTTTTAAGGGCCCCCCACTAAGCTGAATTCCGCTCTGCAGCATACATTGTTGTATTAAGGTTTTTTGTTTTTCTCCATCATGCTTGTAGAAGGCTGATTTTAGGGGTCAAATAAGCTTGCATTTATGTAGTGACTAGCAGTCCGGCAGATCTGGCCGTGAGACTGCGAGGGAGAGAGGGGAAGGCCGGGGTAGGAGGGCTTGTGATGGGGGAGAGGTGGGAGCAGGAGATGCTGCTCTAAGGAGCGAAAGTCGGTGCAGATCTCAACAAAGGCAATGTTTCGGGTTAGAGTTCAGTCACACTCCAACCTAGTTTAGCCAAAGTGGAAAGAGAAGGAGGCGAGGAACATTTAGTGAGCACCAGGCGTGCACCGGAGCCCGTGTGGGTGATCTGCGCGGGCCGAGGCATCTCCTCGTCGGCACCCAGAGCGCCAAGTCGCAGCCAAAGAGACAGGCGCAGACAGACCAGCATTCTGCCTGAGCTCGCATGGCCACGAACACAGCGCCACGCTGTGGCTCTGCCGTCTGCTGGGATCGCAAGTCGTGCTCTGTGTGGGGCAGAATCTGCCAAGACGATGTGCCCCTTAAGGAGCAGGATCGCATCAGCGGCTCATACCAGTGGCAGGGCCACCCTCCATTACATGGAGAGTCACTTTCTGGAGCGGGGAACGACCAGGAGATAATTAAACAAGAGCTACGGACTCTCTGGGCTCCTGCCGATGAACGGGGCTGGCCCCACGCGTGCTCACGGCCCCCACCTGGGGGCGAGTGGGTGCAAACACAAGCAAACCACACACAGATCAGATCTTCCCAGGGAACGATGCGTGCTAAAACCAAAATTAAACAAGGTAGAGAGAACGCCTGGGAGGGAAGGGCAATTTGTTGGATTTTCTGCCTCAGATAACCAGGAGAAAAGCTAAGGACGAATTCTGGGTTCAAGAGCCAGGACATGAGCAGACCTTCAGAAATAATCCTAAATCCACTAAAATCTACCCTGGGCTAACCTCCTGCCTCAGCTCAGCCACTGCAGTGAGCTGAATATTGTCTCTGAATGTCACGTCAGATTGTGACCTGACTTGGAAAAGGGTTTTGCAAATCTCAGTTAAAAATCTTGAGATAAAATCATCCTGGATTTACGTGGGCCCTAAATGCACTCACAGGGATCTTAATACATACATATGTGTGCGTGTGTGTATGTATTTATGGAGTACAGCATGACGTTTTGATCTGTGTATACATTCATTGTGCAATGATTCAGTCAAGACAAATAACATCCTTCACCTCACATACTCATTTTTTTTGTGGTGAAAACATTTAAAATCAAAACTCTTAGCAATTTTCAAGTCTGGTGTCTTTATAAGAGAAAGGAGAAGAGTATGTGGACACACTGACAGGAAGGAAGGATGTGAGGACAGAGGCAGAGGCTGGAGTGATGTGGCCACAAGCCAAGGAGTGACAGGGCCGCCAGGGCTGGGGAGGGTAGCTCTGCCTCCAGAGCCTCCAGGGAGCACAGTCTCTCGGACACCTTGGTTTTGGCTGCCTGGCCTCCAAAACTGTGAAAGGGTAAATTTCTGCTGTGTTTAGCCACCAAATTGGTGGCCATTTGCTGTGGCAGCCCCAGGAAACCGATATGGCCACACAGAGGAATAGCAAACACCTCACAAACAGAAGGAAACCCCAGCATCTGCAGTGCACAGCCCTCTTCCAGGACCACTTTCTAATAATGGTGGTGTGACTCCTCTGTTCTGGGACCGGGGCTACGACCATGAGATGGCAAAAACACTGGCGACCTGTGGTGGTCAGAGAAGACCACCCCACTCCCTGGGCCGCTGGGAGCCTGTGTCAGTTGCTGATGAGACATGGACGCCAGGTGTGCTGGGTCAGTGGCGCCGTGCAGGTTGCGCGGCCACCCCTTATCCTGGGAGGGGCCTCCTGCCCCTCCCACATGGCCCCAGACCTCCGTGACAGGAAGAGCCTGCCTCCGCCAGCGCCGTGGTCCCAGCAAGAGCCTGCGTCGTGGCATCATGGGCAGCGCCAGCAAAGGAGAGCCCAGATGCGTCTCTGTCTGTCTTCTGAGTCGCCTTCTACACCTGCCTGGAGTCGGGTGACGCAAGTTCAGGGCACCCTCACAGATGACTTGGCAGGACTGACTGCTACCACTGACCAGGGGAGTTGTGAGCAACAAGGAGCTGCCCAGGCCTGGTGGCCCCACTGCTGCCTGCCTCGCTGGCCCCTGGCACTTCCCTCGGCAGCCTGCCGTGTCTCCGGTGCGGGGCAGCAACATCTGCTCAGAGACAGGGCCTGCCCACAGATGCGTTGATTCAGCCGAGTGACACGTACACCCATTGTCAGAAGAAAAATAAGACTTAGCAAGTTGGGTGCAAATAACTGACTCAGGGCTGGGATAGAGATGGGAGAGGTTTGAGATGAAAATCGAAGTCCTTTTGGGGACCTGGCTTATTGCTCTGTGCTGTCCTCAGCACATAGGTGGGGCCACCTGGCTACTGTCTGCTCTCCCAGGCCCCCCCGGCTCTGGAGCCAGCCCATGTACAGGGGACATTTAAGGAGTCCCAGCCAAGCAGTACCCTTTCCCCTCTGTCAGCCTCCTCTCACCTGCTCACCAGCCCTCCTGCCTGTGCAGCTGCCCTGCCCACGGGCCACTGTCACCTGAGTCCTTCTGGCCTCAGCCTGGTTTGACTGCCCTGTTAGCACGCCCTGGCTGGGGGAAAGCCACACTCCTTTTCTGCTACAAGTCACCACAGTATTCACCAAAAAGAACTCCAGAGAAATAAGAACATGGACCTCAAACCATGCTGAGCACTCAATAAAGAGAAAACTGTTCGAATGTAGCTCACTAATCAGATTTTCAACATGGGACAAGCACTGAGCCGGCACACAAGATGATCAATCCCATTTTCTCCATGATGCAAACAAGCTCATGCCTCGTGTGTGTGCACACATCCGTCCTCTTTGCGCTCTCAGCTATCACAGAAGGGAGGAGGTGGCAGGTTATCTGGTCTCCTTGCTTTTCCCCTTGATGCTTTCCTTTGGGTGCTCTCACCAACGACCGCATCACTGGTGGTAGGCAGGGGACAGGGGGGCAGCCCAGGCCACCGCACTTACTGTTCCCAGCCAGCCCTGCCCCACGGGCCGTTTACCTTTGCGATCTGCACACACCAGTTGAGCAGGTACTGGGAGCCGATGTTGTCCTTGTGCTCGCGGATGTAGTCCAGGAGGCAGCCAAAGGGCATGAGCTGTGTGATGAGCTGCACGGTGGAGGTCAGGCAGATGCCCAGCAGGCGGCACACGTGGGGGTTGTCCACGCTGGCCATCACGTAGGCCTCCTGTGCAAGAGGGAGGGGTGTCAGAGAGGCCCACACACAGACCCGCACCGGGCAAAACGGAAGGGACAGGATTTGGAGTTTGAACACATGTACTAGTGGAGGAAAAGCTGGCCCACAAAACCCCTGGCGAAAAGGACATTTATACAGGGCTGTGAATCCTGGGTGACAAGGAGACTAGGCGGCGCTTGCCATGGACAAAACACTGGGTGACAGGGACCTGAGTGACCCTGATGTCTCTGAGTTTGGGAACTGGTGGTGTCATCATTAGGAAGACCTCTTCCTCAGGTTCAAGATGCTGTAATTTAAAACGTCAGAAATTCACGTTTGGGGACCCCGGAACACCCTGGACAATGACCTGCCTCCTTAGAGCACAATGGTGAGAGCATCCAGGGAAGTCTTCAAGGAGCCAGTCCCTGGAGAGGACTTCCCTTCTGCACAGAGCAGACCTGGCACTGGCTGTGCCGTGGGCGACAGGGAGGGCATTTGTGGGGGCCTGCCCACAGCACCCCTGCACGGAGCAGCTGGAGGAGCTCTTTCAGTGCCAGCTCAGGCCAGGAAACACACAGAGAGAGCCAAACCCACAGCAACTGCAGACGGCGCTGGCTGCCCGTGACCCGTCCCCAAAGGGAGGGTGGGTCTGTGTCCCTGCACCTCCCACCCCGTCTCCTGTTGGGAACACACGCTGCTCTGCATCATGCACCCTCACCCGCTCGTTCAGGCTGGCTGCCAAGGCAGGAGCCTTTGCTTGACAGATCCATAAATACAGACTTTAACCCTTCTGCTATTCTTGGACTGAGGAAGCTAAATATATTTGCAATCATGCACACAATGGGGCCCTCTCTTCTGCCTGATTGAGCATTAGGGAGCCCTCAATTTCCACCCATAAATTCTCTTTCCTTGAAAAATACAAATGGTGGCGACCTTTTATTCAGATGTGAAAAAGACCACAAGGACTGCAAGAGAATGAGTTCAGAAGGCTCCTTTTACATCTCAGTGATGCCTGGGTTTTTTGTTGTTGTTGTCGTTTGGGACAGAGTCTCACTCTGTTGCCCTGGCTAGAGTACAGTGGTATCATCACAACTCACTGCAACCTCAAACTCCTGGGTTTAGGTGATCCTCCTGCCTCAGCTTCCCATGTAGCTGGGACTACAGATGCACACCACCACACCTGGCTATTTTTTTCTATTTTTTTTTTTTTTTTTAGTAGAGATGGGTCTCGCTCTTGCTCAGGCTGGTCTTGAATCCCTGACCTCAAGCAATCCTCCTGCCTTGGCCTCCCAGAGTGCTAGGATAACAGGCGTGAGCCACTGCACGCAGCCAACGTCTGTTTTGGGTGTGGACTTGGGTAAGTTAGTTTCTCTTTGCAGAAGTGAACATGTCCTGGGTTAGGCACTCACTTGAGCAGGCAGGTTGGCCGGGCAGCAGGGCTGGAGATAGAAGACAGAGGAAGTGGGGGAAGATACACACAGTCATCCCTAGGTATCTGTGTGGACTGGTTCCAGGACCCTCCTCGGACACTGAAGTCTACAGATGCTCAAGTCCCTGATACATTCTGAAATGGCACAGTTTTTGCATATACTCTAAGCATACCCCATACACATTAAGTCATCTCTAGATTACCTATAATCCCTAATACAACACAAATGCCATGTAATCGTTCTACTGTATTGTTTAGGGGAAAATGGCAAGGAAAACGAAGTCTATATATGCTCAGTGAGGACGTAAATTTTTTTCCAGATATTTTTGATCCTTGGTTGATTGACTCCATGGATGTGGAACCACAGATATGGAGGCCTACTGTAAACGTTTCTTACAACTCAAATATACTCACACCACGTTCCGTTCCTTGACTTAAAGCCAGTCCTACCCCCAAGGCTGCCCCTCCTCTCTGGCCTCTGGTCCTCCTGCTCTGCTCCCTCCGCTCCCTCCTGCTCCCTTCTGCCCGTGGCCCAACATCCTCCCTTCCACTTCCCTGGCTCACTCCTCAGGGGAGCCTCCCGAGCACACAGCCTGCCTGCTGCCCCAGGCCTGGGGCTGAGATGCAGGGAGGGCTCAGCCATCGGTAGGTCGCAGCAAACCCTCTGGGTGCTGAAGCTTGGTGAAGCTGCAGAGCCCCTGCCTTGGGGCACTCATCAACCTGTACTTAAATATTTGTGTGATTTAAAAAATGTCCGCCTCCACCAAGCTCTCTGAGGCAAGGACAGGAGTCTCAGCCCCCAGCATGTCCTAAGGCAGAGCTGGCTCCGCAGCCCTGCATCCCACTGGCAAACACTTCCATGTAGCCCCAACTCCCCTCCCACACGTGTGGGCGTCACCTCGGTGGGTGTGGTAAGCTCTGAGAGAACTATCATTCCAGCACAGATCTAAGCATATAACCGCCTTAAAACTGTCAGGGTTGAACTACATTGAAATCATGCAAAGTCAAAGATTCAAAATCAAAGTGCACACCACTTTCATTAAAAAACAAACAAAAAACTATAGCTTTAAATGTTTGCTGCGAAGTGTTTAGGCTCTCTATTTTCAAGTAAAGTGCACATTTTTCCTTTTATGTTATAAATATAGTATCACAACACTAAAGAGCACAGTAGGTGTGTAATATTTGGCGACTCGGTAGACATGGAAAGCATCCCTTCACATCAGAAAAGTGCTTGCTTGTAAAAAGTCAGAACTGCACAGGGCCAGCAAGTGCATTTTGTCTGAGGTCATATTGTCAGGACAGGAAACCAAGGCCCAGGGAGGTGAGTGGCCAACCCGAGGCCACATTTGTCAGTGCCAGGATGGGGCCCACATTGGTCCCCTAAGGCCTAGACTGGCCTCTCTCTCTGGAGCCACCCCGAAGGGCTGACGGCTCCAGGTCCTCCCAGGAAAGCAGCTCCTGGCGCTGCTGTGCGCTGTGGCCACCGGGCCACCTGGGAGCTGCAGTGGCGAGATGCACGCGTGGCGCGATCTGGTTTGCATTCCTTTTCGTTGCCCGTCCTACGCTTAAACTGAATGTCTATGGAAAAATTAACAGCCATGTGATTTCCAGAAAAGCACAAATCATGTCTCTCCCCCGCACCTGGGAAGCTGTACAACCATAACACCAAAGAAACCCTCTGGCTGTTCCTATTTTCCCAAGATCTGGTAGAGATTTGGATACATACTGTATTCATTTGAGAGGGAAGAACAATCTGTGAACGGAGCAGCTGATGCAGCCTGTCTGCTGTGGGTCCGCAAAGAGCTGACCTAGAACCCAGGCTGGGAAGGAGCAGTGTGTGGGTGTTGGGCCACACAGAGCCTGGAGCCCTGCCAGGCCACCTCCTGCTAAAATCTGATAGACCCACTGGGTCATCGCCTCCTCCCACCCCCAGGCACGATGGACAATGCTGCCTCTTGTGTCCTGTTCTGGGTATGCAGAAGTTAAAGTGAGCTTTGTTCTTAGTTGTTTACCTTGGAAACCATAAAGGCACGTGGTGACCTACAGCAGTATGCGTGGTGTTCCACAACATCTAAGTCAGCCTGCACAGTGCAGGCTGCAGCCCCAGCTCACACTCAAGCCCCTACCCACCATGGGGGTATCCCTGAGGCTTTGGTGACCTTGAAAGCCTAGGGGTATTTTGTCTGAATTGCAGCTGTGACTTTTGATTCTTTCCTTCTTGCTTGTTTCCCTTACCTGTGAACTATTTTATGTTATGAATCGGGAAAAAGGATTCCACTAGATTTTAAACTCCTTAAGCAAAAAATGAAGCTTTGCTGGTGGGCCCGCCACTCACCTCCTGCTGTGCGGGAACCCTCCTCCCCGCCAAGTTTCGTGGAAGACAATTTTCCATGTACAGGGGTCGGGGGTGAAGGGTGAGGGTGGAGGGGTGGAGCTCTGCTGCCCAGTCCCTAACAGGCCACTGACTGGTACCTGTCCTCAGCCCGGGGGCTGGGGACCACAGTCTTAGAATATTTCCAAACCATCTGCACTCTGCATGTAAAACTATTGTTGAAATTCACATTTTAACATTGTTTTGTGTAATTTATTAGAATGTCTTGAATGAGCAAAAAATGAATTAAGGAGGCAAATTCTGCACAACGGTTTTCTTTATAACAGTACAGGTGAGGGGGCTCAAGGTTGTAAGCGAAAAGGCTTCATGAATCATTTGCCTCCCTGTATTTCTTGCGCTTGTTAGCAGGACTTGATGTTGATTTATAAACCATCAACATGAGAGAAATTTGCCTGACAAGCATATCGTCAGCATGTGAAATTTTCTGGGCACTGTATTAATACACCATCTTTCATTTACAAGTGTACCAATATAGGGTTTCCCTCTATGATAAGAGGAGGGAAAGCTGCCCAGAGAAAATTGAACTGTAGAGTGTTTTGCCACTGAAAAGTTGATGGTGTCTAAATACATTTTTAAAAAGGCCCATGTTTTTTGTTTTCTTTTTTAAATCTAGCTTTTGTCTTTCTTGGCTGTAAGATCAACTAAATTCTCCAGGTTTCTGAGGCAATAAACACAGCCATTTTCCCTTTTGTTGGTCCTGTTTTCCCAGCCCACTGCCGGGCCCACCTCCTCCATCACGTGCTCCGTCTCCGCACAAGGCAGAGAGCAAGCGTTTCTGCAACACAGAGCAAGCCCGGCCAGGGCTGCAGTGGCCTCTGTCCGGTCCTAGCCAGCCTCTTCCCCACAGGGTGCAGCCCACCCAGCCAGGCCATCCAGAGAAGGCAGCCAAGTGCAACAGAATTGAAAGTGACAACATAACAGTCATCTTATGGGATATTTCTAGGACTTATTCCATAATGCAGCAATTGGCAGACACTGGAGAATCACACTTGAATTATTTGGGGAAAAGGACAGAAGTTTACTTTCTATACAATAACGATGTCCACTGTATACAAAACAGGTTGTTTTCACAGTAAGCATCATCATTCGAGCACCTTTAAACGAAGCCATTTCAAAGATGAGACAACTTGGCTTCATGTGAGCTTTGGGGTCAGAAATAACAACGGGCTTGACCCCCGCCCCAGGCACAGGAGCTCAGCAGGTGTCTTTATGCCTCCTTTGCTTCACCCAAAAAAGGCCGAACGCCGTACCTGCGCTATAGGCTCGCCACAAGCGCCCGCTAGGACAGACAGGTGAAGCAGCGGTGCGAGCACCGCCACGGCGGATGACCAGCACCTGCGAGCTTCTGTACTCCGGGGACAGACAATGGAATAGAAGAGGTGAGTCTGATCTGGAAGAGGAGGGGATTATACAAGTGTGGCCTGAGGACAAAGGCGCGGCAGCGACACTGAGCACGTGGGGCTGAACGCGTCTAGAAGAGAGCACTGTGCGGCCAGGCACGGGACAGGCGGCTGCGGTGTCCAGGGCCATGGCCAGCTATAGAACAAAGCAGACTCACATCGAGAATTTCCTTGTTGGCTTTCGGGGATGTTGCTTCTCTCAATTCCTTGATGGCCACAGGGATTTTAACTTTCTCACCTTCTGGGATCCAGAGGCCCTGTGACAGATAGAGGGAAGACGTTAACTGGATGCGGGGGCTGCAGCTCTGCACCCCAAGCCAACTATGGACGGTCGTGACATCTCAGCAGCTCTTTAGCTAGCAGGCTCCATAAATCAGAGTAATTATTTAGATTTAAAAAATCTAAGCTTGTGCCAATTATAAAATCAGGTGGATCATTTCATCCAGGATTGCAGGCCTGACTGAGATCAGACTTTATGCAAAGAGGGTCTGGGAGAAAACAAATTAAGAGGAACCTGTTTGGACCTGGGCTTTATTCTGATGCTGTCACACGGTGACAGACAGCACACACAGTGACAGAGAGCCCTCCTGCTGCCTTCATCTGTCCTGTCCCCTGCCCCGGGTCACACTCCCTTCACAAAGTCAGTAACAACCTCCTTAAAAATGCCTCTGGTCTGTGAATAGGTCCCACAGGGTCACTTCTTTGTCACTGTGCTATACAAGATTTCCTCTCTCACTTGGGAAAAATGTTGGAATTTCCCAAACCCTCAGCAAAACAAAGAGCAGATGATGATGAAAACACATCCCCAGGACTCACCTTGTACACGGTGCCAAATGCACCAGAGCCCAGAACCTTGATCTTCTTGAACTCGGTTTCCTTTAAGATCCTCAAGAGAGCCTGGTTGGGCGCTTCTCCGCTGGGCGTGAGAGGCTCGACAAGCTGCGGGCGACACGGAGGCAGAGATGTGGCTCAGAGCCCAGCACGTGGGGGCCGGCAGAGCAGCCGCAGACCCTGGCCAGTGCTCGTGACTCAGTACAAGGCACTCGCTGTGCCTGTTCCTAAGGACACACGTATACCTTCCCTAAAGAACTTCACAAGAGACAGCAGAAACTGAGGCTTCCTGACACAGGTGCTCTTTAAAGAGCAGCTACATTTCAACAAATGCAATTTCTATTTCTGTTTCCATGCCAATTAGCTGGATTGAAAGACTCTAGTGAGGACAATTTTTCTGCAGAGACCATTCTGGTGTCCACGGGGCCCACTGCACACAGGCCCTATGCGCACAGGCGCCGGGCCCCTTCTCCCAGCACAGCGCTGGGCAGGGACGGCGAAGGCAGCACCAACCGCAGACAGAGCTCACAAGGAACAGCCATTGTGTGGACAATGGAATTTTCCAAAGCAACGTCTTCTATCTCTGCCGCAGAGCTTGCACAGGGACTGGCAGTTGCTCCCCTCCTGCCGAGCTGCGCTCCTGCCACGCAGGGCAACAGCTCTCAGGCCTGCACGCGGCGCTGTAAGCACTTTGTGGGGCTTGGCCCAGAAACACTTTCCTTTCACTGGAAGGATGTACCAAAATGTAACTAATTGGGTGTCATCGGACACTCAGAGAATTTCTGGTTTTTCCATCATGACAAATAATGCATACTATTGCGATTATGTATCTCAAATATACAATTGCAAATGGCAAGTTCTCGAAGGACGGCCCTTGCTCCTATCCGGCAGCGAGGGCTCCCGAGGACGCTGCTGCCGGCACGTGCCGCGCTCACCTCTCTCTCCTGCAGCAGCCTGCGCAGCGTGCGCTTCCGGACGATGTGGCGCCTCCGCACGAACAGGCCAATCCCGAGAGCCACCACCACCACCAAGAGGAGGCCACCCACGATCCCAGTGGCAATGGACGGGATCTTGGGCCTGGAGTGAGGTGGACGGACAAGCAGGGTGAGCTTTGTGGACAGACTCTACAACATTAATAGTTTACACATCTCCAGCATGTTTTGGCACATTGACACCAAGTAAAACTCTCTCAGAAAGCGGGATACCATGTAGTTTCTACAGGGAGAGAAGAAAGCTGAGTGCGACTTCTAGGGCCAAGTTTCCATCTTTCTCAAGCTCCCTGGTCCTAGCGCCACCCCCAACCACCTATTCTGCATGTTTAAAACTGAGGTTTCATTGGACCATTCCATATGATAATTACTTTTCAATCTGTTGATTAAGAAAATACATAATTCAAAAAATAACCCTGACTTCAATGATTTTTTTATATGGATTTGTACTGTGTTCATTCCAAGAGCATTTCCATACAATCGAAGAACAGCAGTCTGTGCACGTGAGCCAGGAAGTCTCCCCGCCAGGCTGGGAAGGGACCTTTCGGTGACGCTGAGACTCCTGGAGGGCCCCTGGTTTTCAAGGTGGGACCAGCAGCTGTGTGAGGTGCTCCGAGAATGAGCTTGAAGGAGGTTGTAAAGTGATAGGATTTAAGCATAAAAAGCATCATTGTCACAATGAGTGAAATCAGCACGCAGCCTCAAACCGCAGGGTGCATCCCTCCTCCTCCCATGGAGGTCATGTCTAATTTCAGAGAGAGGAAAAACTCAGAAGTCAGGCTTTCAAGCTCATGGGGGAAAGGACCATCTGAATTCATAATTCTGAATCTGGAGTCTTAGAAAGTTATTATTCTTACGTATTTATCCCATTTGAGCTGCTGGCAGATGGATTTGTATTTTCTGGTGGAAATGTCAATGAATATCAGAGATGAATTGGCAGTATCACTTGCACATAAAATAGGTGCCAGAGTCCTTACAAACTTCTCTTGAGTGGGCCAAATGTATTTCATGAAAATGATAGTTTACAACAGTTTCTTTTTAGGGAGTGCAAAAGTCATCTATGTTATACAAAATCTCCAATTAATGCATTTGAATAAATGAGTTTTTACTATTTTGAGGGACTGTTGGAAGATAAAAGGAATATTTGTTACAGAGAATGTGTTTTATAGAGTGCCACAGTAGTGAGGTGAATGAGAAGAAAAATCAAAAAGAGTAAAGATAATAAGGAACGGTCGTTGACTAGTGCCAGGGTGGGGATGTGATGGAAGCCTCATTACTAAGATTTCCAAGACTGTGGCATGAAGACAGGAAAGTTTTTGCTGGGTGTCCTTGCAGGCTCATTGAAGAGATGGCGATGACGGGAGCTCTATCTCTGAGAAACTGGCTTATTTCTCCTCAATGTTTCACCTGGTGGCAGGAGAGATTTGCCATCACGCCTGCGCTGGGCAGGACAGCACACTGAAGCTGAGGAACTGGGTAGGAGACTGTGTCACTCCTGATTCCCGGCCAGACACTGCCCACTGGCAGCGACACTCTTTCCTGTGAGGCTCAGCAGGATCCCCAGCGGCGCTTTTCTCAGCCGGCGTCTCTAGCGAGAGAAGCCACCTGTGTGGCTGCGCAACGCACTGGGGAAAGGCAGTAAGGACAGAAGATCCTCCAAGTTGGACCTCTGTCATCAAACAAAAAGGCCACCCCAACACAGGTCTGTGAGGAGACCGACTGGGCGAGTGGGGAAAAAGGAGAGGAGCTAGAAGAGAAGGACTCAGCCACATCGGAGTGACCAAAGAGGTCAGGGTCAGGCTACCCAGGGGGAGAAGCAGCGGGGCCTGGAGCCCCAGTGCCACACTCCCTGCGCCCTCCACTGAGGAGCACGCTGGCAGGAGGAGGTGGAACCACGGGGCAGGGTCTGCCAGGGGCCCTGTGCTGGGCCTGGGCTGGCCCAAAGATGTAAAACTTAACCAGGGTAGAGGACAATCAGAAGTGCACAAAGGCAGTATCTTTATCACAGCTCTCTCGGTCATTTTTGATGGAGTCCGTGGGACAGAGCTGTATATACTCACCTCCCACAGCCTTGAAGACCTGGCCCAGCACATCTGTAGGAATTGAGAAAGAAAGACTCATTTTTCTCATTCTACTTCTTTGGCATTTTTTCTTGGAAACTTTTTATTAAATCATAAGGCAATGTGCGTTAAACTACTCTTAAATCATCAAAATCACCATGCATCTCAGTGTTGGGGTGGTGATTAGAAATTTATGTATTATGCATTTATTCATTTATTCCTTCACTCAGCAAATATTTCTGAGTGTCTATGCTCAGGGTTAGAGCACAGATAGGGGTAGTTCTAGCATCGAACAAGCAGCCGGTTCATCACTGACTGCCTTCTCATACTGTTTCTGACATGGGAGTAGCTGTCTCCAGCTGGCCGACAGTGTCAGTGTGGACGGTGCAGAGGAAGCTGCGACTGGGCCACACCGATCACAGAGAGCTGGCAGTGCGGAGCAACTGCAGGTGTGTGAACGTGGAAGAGGCCAGTCCTGAGGACAATGACCAGGTTACCTGAGGGTGGGCGAGCAGGAAGGAACCTTGACACAGGAAGGGGTCCCCAGTGGGAGTAGAAGGAAGGACATGGACAGGAGACATGTGCAGGAGAGGCAGAAAGAAAGGGGGAGCACACGGGTGACAGCCAGTCTCAGTAGCAGGAGGTGGCTGTGATGATTCAGAGCTTAAAGGCCAGGTGCAGGAGCCATGTCCTCCCCCTCAGCTTAGCGGCAATGTCTACTGTGTGGAAGACAGGATCCATCCTCAGTGTGCCCCTGAGCAGCCAGCTCCCATTGTAGTGGGACAGCCACTATCGTTACTTCAATTACAGGACGATGGTTTAAACAGGCAGAATAAGCCAGCTAGAGACTCACATTTCACGGCCTAGGGAAAGATGCACAGCTACATTTCAATGTGTGAGGAAGACTGGGGTTCTGGTATGGCACTGTCATCTGGTCCTAAACATCTTCCTTTTCTGAGCCCCGGGTCTCAGCAGACGGCTCTGCTCTCTGCACTCTGCCCTCCTGGCGTGAGTGCCTGGGGTCTTCCTCTTCTCCCGGTGGCAGACAGCACCAGGAACACACAGGGAGCCTTCTTACTTCCCACTCTAGTCCTCCTACGAACACTGAAGTAGTCCAGGACAAAAGCATTCACTAATGAAGGGACCATGGATGAAACGAGCCCCAGGGCTGGCTGTCTCCCTACCTGTGGAATATAATGCAATGGGAATGTAATATGTGAAGGTGTGCGGATTGAAATTGGAAATTTTGGACAAGAGGCAGAGTTTTGTGCACCCATGAAAGCACTGCTCGAGAGCTGCAGGGATTGCTAACAAGAAGCTGTGGCAAACAAGCTGGGAGGGAGAGGTAGGCAGCTTACGCTGGGAGACAGGCTGAGCGAGGCAGGGACAGGACGGGCTGCAGGAGGATGCGGTGTCTCAGAGCAGTGGGAGGCCCTGGGAACACTGAAAGGCCCTTCCTTGCCTGCTTTTGCAGAAACGACTGCTGGATATGAAACCAAAGAGGCCATTTTGTGTTATCTCATTCTGTCAGGAAAATTATTCTCTGCCCCCAACTCAATTTATTCTTTTTTATAACGAATTTACACATAATTGCAATTATAGTAGAAACTAAATTTTGTTGCCTATTGATAAGAACAGGCAAATTTTCATACTATTTAGTTTAACTTATCTGGATAAAAATTTCTAATAAACTTTCCCCTCACCATTTACCATGAAACTGTGGTTGCATTTAAAAAGGGACATGCCTCCTGTGTCCCGCCCCTTTCCCAGCGCCACACCTGCAGGGCGGGAGGTGTGGCTTCTGGGATTGGGCAGGTACCTACGCTGTGGTCTGGACTCTGACGCCACCAGGTCATGATGGTTACTGAACCCCTTTACCTCTTTAACAATAAAAATGGGAAAGCAATATATCCTTTCCGAGAAACGAGAGAGGCAATGTATTCCATAATGTTGTGCAGAGTACAAATACACAGTAAAAGAAATGTTTTCTTATTTTCTCTTATTCTTCTCAACATTTCTCCATATTTTAAAAATTAAATCCATTTCTATCATGTGATTTCTATATAGTTAATGGCTTTGAGAGAAGATACAGGTAGCAATAATATGATTATATAAAACTATATGCTCTTCTTCCAAAAAAGGCTCAGAACCAGGAAGCTAATCATATATATGAAAGAAAATATTGATAAAATTCTATATGTCAAATGCATAGCACCAAGATTTTATTTGAAACAAAGAGACCAAAATTCTAGAAGAAAATGCAATTTTAGTGGGAGACTTAAGTTAGACAGTGGAGATTTATTATTATTACCTGGGAAAAATTAGATATCAGAACAAATAACTACTAACATTGTGAGTAAATTCCCTCTTTCTATATTTGGCAATCTGTTTCTTATAGAAGGTAAATGTATTGAAAATTCCACTGCCCAGAGACTTTCTGGACCCCTCTAAGTCCAAAGTTTAACTCAAGACTCAAGTTTATGCTCAAGACACACACACACACATATATATACACACACACACACATTCATTTCCCAAAAACAGAAAAAAGGGAAAGATACAACATTTATTCTGTACAGATATAGAATTCTGTTTTAGAGAATCTGCTCCAAAACTGGTTATAAAAAATAGATTAAGTGAAAAGCTAGCAAGCACAATTTATATCACACTTCATTGAGCTTCCAAATTGGCCAACACAACCTACACGCTGATATACCCAGAGGGGAAAAATCTTGAATTGCTACCAAAGAAGTATTTGGTAAAATTCAAAATCCATTCCAGATTTTCAAAAATGGTTAAGAACTATTTTAAAATATAGATGAGTAATTCCTCAACAAGATAATTAATACTTCAAACTAACAGTAAATATTGTGGTTAATACTGAGACATTACAGTCATTCCCACCACCGTCAGACGGAAAACTCTGATGTCCAGTCCATGCCATCACGTCTGACGTTATTCTGGAAACAATAATATTATTCTGGCCCTTATAACATAATCTGATACTTCTGGAAAAGAGGTTAAGATATCATTACTGGAGATGATATGATTATCTTCCTAGAAAATTCACTGATCATTACAATATCACAATCATAATCCCTGTCACCACCACCATCAGAGCTGCCACTGCTCCAGTGCTCACCCTGTCCCAGGCACCACATTAAGTACATTATACATACTAGTAAGAACTCATGATCACAAACATCCTGTAAGCTAGGCAACATTATTATCCCAATTTACAGGTGAAGAAGGTGAGGCACAGAGAAGGGAAGACACATGCCCAAGGCCACACAACTACCACGAGACAGATATAGAGAAAGAAAGTGTAACAGCTCCAAATAAGGTCGGGGATGTTGAGAAATACAAGGAAATGTGAACTAGTATATATGAAACTCAGCTCCTCTCTCCAATTCTCTTTCTGATTCTTGAGTCCAGTTTATTGCCAAATGTATTATTCCAGTAAATAAGAAACAATCAGAGCACTTCTGCTAATTGCAGTTAAAATAGTTTAAATTCAAGTAGTAACAGCATAAAAATTAGCTTAAAAAAGTATCTTTAAGCAATGGTCCAGGTAGAAAACCATACTATGTTCATGGGTCAGCAGAATCAACATTATTAAAATGTCAATACTACCCAAAGTGATCTACAGATTCAATTCAATCCCTAGTAAAATACCAACATCATTTTTTACAGATCTAGAAAAAATAATTCTTTGCTTCATATGGAACCAGAGAAGACCCCATATAGCAAAAGCAATCTTAAGCGAAAAGATCAAATTGGGAGGCATCAATTTACCAGACTCAAGCTATACTACAAGGCTATAGTAACTAAAACAGCATGCTACTGGCACAAGAACAGGGACATTGACCAGTGGAATGGAACTGAGAACCCAGATATAAAACCATCCTCATATAGCCATCTAATCTTTGACAAAGCAGACAAAAACATACACTGGGGAAAAGAATCCTTATTCAATAAATGGTGCCGGGAAAATTAGATAGCCACATGTAGAAGACTGAAACAGGATCTGCATCTCTCACCTCTCATAAAAATCAATTCATGATGGATAACAGACTTAAACCTAAGGTGTGAAACTATAAGAATTCTAGAAGAAAATATTGGAAAAATTCTTATAGACATTGGCCTAGGCAAAGAATTTATCAAGAAGACCCCAAAGACAATCATAGCAACAACAAAAATAAATAAATGGGACCTGATCAAATTAAAAAGCTTCTGCACATCCAAGGAAACTATCATGAGAGCAGGCAACCTATAGAACAGAGAATATATTTGCATGTTACCTATCAGATAAAGGGCTGATAACTAGAATCTATATAGAACTCAGGAAAATCAGCAAGAAAAAACCAAACAACCCTATCAAAAGCTGGGCAAAGGACATGAACAGAAACTTTTCAAAAGAAGATATGCTAATGGCCGAAAAACATATGAAAAGATGTTCAGCATCTCTAATCATCAGGGAAATGCTAATCAAAACTACAATGAGACATCACTTAACTCCAGCGAGAATGGCCTTTATCAAAAAGTCCTAAAATGATAAATGTTGGTGTGGATATGGAGAGATAGGAACACTCATACACTGCTGGTGG